>OY856409.1:1865409392-1865901892 GCA_963693085.1 Alisma plantago-aquatica | reverse complement strand
ATCCAAATGGGCTCAAATTTTATATATGAACTATTCAAAAAATGTTTAAAAAGATCAACGGATTAGATTTTCAAAAAACATATTGCATCATGAAAAACTACTTGAGTGTATTCAGCTCCAGATACACTGACTATATATATATATATATATATATATATATATATATATATATATATATATAGAGAGAGAGAGAGAGAGAGAGAGAGAGAGAGAAAGAAAGAGAGAGAGAGAGAAAGAGAGAGTCAAGTTAGAATACACTCGAGTGTACGGATCGCACGAATACACTCAAGTGTGTTTGTATATCAAGACTATTTTTTGCAAAACGTAACCCGTTGATCTTCATCGTCATACTATAACTAGGCTACATACAAATTTTGAGCCCATTTGGATGAGTGTAAGTCACTCATCCAAGGAAAACAAAATTGACGCACGAAACTAATTTGAAATGTGTAATTTTTGCGGTCTTCATAACATGAGCTATACATATCCAAATGTGCTCAAATTCTGCATGAGTTGTTCACGAGATGTTTAAGAAGATCAACGGATTAGATTTTCAAAAAAATATTACATAATAAAAAACTACTTGAGTGTATTCTGCTCCGGATACACACGTGTATTCTAGCCTGACTATATATATATATATATATATATATATATATATATATATATATATATATATATATATATATTCAATCTTATATAAATAAATCTAGAAATTAAGAGAAACTAATGAATTAATGCACAAGAATCAATTACAATGCATAACAGAACTACTCCCGGGTCCTAAAGAACGTGGGGATTAGCTTCTCATGGTTTCCATGGTCAAAAATATTAAAGGAGAAAGGAACAACATGGAGAACATGAAGAACCCATGAAGTAATTAGTTCAAATATATATATATATATATATATATATATATATATATATATATGTGTGTGTGTGTGTGTGTGTGTGTGTGTGTGTTTGTGTGTGTGTGTGTGTGAAGAGACAGAAAAGCAAGAGGGGGGAGAGAAGAGAGAACGAGGTTAGAATACACTAAATTGTATCAGAGAGAAAATGAACTCATTTCTTTTCATCCTACAATAATTATTATATAAAATTAAAATGTTGTCATTCTTAATATCTTATGAATAGCCTATATAAAAATTTTAAGCATGTTTTAACACTTTGTCACTTTACAGACACAACAATAATACACTTAAGATGTGTCATTTTTGCCAACCTTACATAGTTAGCTTATTGTTATCCAAATGAGCTTGTCTCTTATATGTAACAAATTTGTAATAAAAATGAATACCAATAGTCTGAATTTCTATGAACAAGTATTTCAATAGGTAAACACAATTTGGAAGTTGTGTTTTCTAAGTTGGCTCACCTTATTTTAATCACCTTATCATAAATTAGGTCACTATTTCACGATGTTATCACATGTAGCAATGCTAAAGTAGCTATATTTTCATTTATGTCTCACCACATTTGACCTTATCTGACGGTGATGTGGATGGAATGAGTGCTTACTGGATCGCAATTATATCACATGGTCTGGTTGAAAGTAGTCCATGTGGGTTACGGATAAAGAGATAAGATAGGAAATCCAGCCAAGAGATTGTAATAATAAGACCCCATTAATTGAAATAGTGCGCATTTACATAGAGAGATGAGCACGGCGTATTTCTTGAGACTGATAACTTCCAGAAACCGAAGTAGAGTATCGCATTCGAGAAAACCCTAACATGACATACAAATATATACGCTACGGTATAAGAACCGTGAATGTGGTTAGGCGCACATTCGTGATGGTTGAAAGCAACTTGTACATTGCACACGCTCTAGAAATACATCAATATATAGCAAAACTGGATACAAGAAGAAATCTAGCAGAAAACTTAATCGAGTGTATCAATCCAAAAGTATGTCATGCTTTCAACTTAACAACTAACAGTAAGAGTACATGATGGCAGACATTCTCCTCGGTATGTAGTTTAAATAAAAATATTTGGCATCAAAATGCTTCTCTTGTAAGCAGTCTCAACGGCAGGTACATGCTGGCAGACTTCATCCTCACGAGTATATACCTTGCCCAGATTCTATCTAAACCGCATTATTTCTCCTCAAGGGCCCACAGTTCCCGTCAATGACACCAGGATACATCCCCTTCAAAAACGTCACCGATCTGTCCATGTGCCAGCTAATTCCTGTCAATGATGCAAAAGCAACGGTCAAATATCTAGAATCTAGATTAATCCCGTCAATGACACCAGGATACAACCCCTTCAAAAACGTCACCGATCTATCCATGTGCCAGCTAATTCCTGTCAATGATGCAAAAGCAACGGTCAAATATCTAGAATCTAGATTAATCAAGAAAACTACTCCGATGGTGCCACACAAATAAGTAATAGTTCCTTCTCTATTATCGTGTGCAAAATCATTAAAGAAATTCAAGCTTTGTGCAATGAATGGGGAGGATAATAGACATTCTATTCCTAGATTCTTCATTTTTTAAGAAACTACATGTCAGAAGTGTGACCTGAGCAAGATTTCGATAGCTCAACTACACCATAGTGTGTTGGGTTGGTTTATAAAAGGCTTGTGTTAGGTTGGGTTGGTTCATATTGTGTTGTGTTGGTTCCGGTAGCTCAAAAAGATCGCCATATAGCTTCTATTGATTTGGAAAAGGCTTATGACCAAGTATTGCGGATAGTTTTTGAGAAAATGTGTCAATCCAATACATTGACATGATTGAACACATGTATGATAGCTCAATTGCAAGCGTGAAGACTCTTAGAAGAGAGACGAAACATTTCCTATCAAAATTAGGCTACATCAAGGATCAACACTCAGCCCCCTTGGTGTATGTTATTTGTTGATATTGTATGAAGCGACGAAACTAAAGATAGACTAAATGATAATGTTGAACTTGGAGAAATGCATTTGAGAGATATATTGAATGATAATGTTGAGCTTGGAGAAATGCATTGGAATCAAATGGAACGACGATTAGTATGAGCAAAACTGGGTGTATGCATTGCAATTTCAGCAAAACTGAGAGTATATGAGAGCAAAACTGAGAGGTTTTGATAAGCACGAAGCGGGAAGCGGGCAGATTAACATCCTTGAAGCAGAAAGCGAAAAGCGGATTTTAAAGCGGACTAAAGCGGACGCTTTTTGAAAAAGCGGTCTCTGTTGTTTTAAAAAATATAGATAAATTTAGTGACCGCCATAATGCTAACATAAAGAATAGTACTCGACAATCCAACATTCTGAATGATACTTCATTCCATCATAATGACTTTCACAAATTAAATTACAAAAGTAAATTGTTACAAGCTAAAAACACTCCAACATCATAAAAACTCATAATCCTCGTTCAACAATCAAGTATCATACTAGTACTATGCACTTAATATTATTTCAACGGTTGGGCTTATAAATTACCATTTAGTAATAAAACATTAGTAGGTAGTAGTAGTTAGATACTAGTACTTTATACATATATTGTTGATTAAGTAAGGTAGTCTTCAACATAATATAAATAGATGCATATTTTAAAGAGAAATACATTACAATGTAGTAGAATCAAGATAATTAGATATTACCCGGTACATTCTAAAGAGCAATAAACTACTAGACTTAGTACATAATAGTCAATATAACAAATTTTACGACCTTATTTTGTTACTACATATGGTTGTGCGAAGTTTTTGTAAAGTATACAAAATGGCTGCCTATTAATCTGTAAGTGGTAACAAACAACATTAAACATACATGTCAATATCATACATAGTAAATCGTAAAGATCAATAAACTACTACACTTAGTACATAATTGACAATATAACAATATTTTACGACATCATTTTGTTACAGGCTACAGTTGGTTGGTGTAAAGGTTTTGTACAAGTATATATAATATCAAACTATTAGACTATCCACGGTAATAAACAACATTAAACATGCATGATAATATCATATACAAACTTAATAGTACAAAGCACTAGTCTAGTTGTACAGAGCGTACAAACAACAATAATGAAGTAAAGAATAAATGCTAATTACTAAACTTTCTCACACATTTTGAAATACAATATCTAGAGTATCACCTCCCATAAGTAGTGCTTTCATTTTTCTATAGATTTTGTGTGTAATTGGGCCACTCCAGCAATACTTGTTGTGAAGCGCCCTGAAACGGCCACTTAAGCGGGGCTGAAAAAGCGGCCTGAAGCGGCAAAAAGCAGGCAAAAGCGGCCGCTTCACTCCAAAACGCTTCAAAGCAGGCAAAAAGCAGGCTCAGCTGAAATTACAACGGGACATGTGCTTGACAGCTTAAGCAGCCGCTTCACCCGCTTGGGTTCTACAATTGATAAAATATTATATAAATGTTCAAGATAATGTTTGTCATGCGATCATGTGATCGAGGATGGTTGAAATGGAGTACAACTAGAGTATCATGTGACTATAAGATTTCTCATATCAAAAGTACGATTTATAGAACAATTATATGGCCAGTCATGCTATATGAGAGTGGATGTTGGGCGGTGAAGATACATGGCCTCAACAAGATGAATGTAGCCGAAATATATATGTTAAGATGGATGTATGGGAAGACAAGAAAAGATTGCTTTAGAAATGGCTCACGAACAAAATGGGGGTGGCAAGCTTTGACGACAAATTGTGCAAGGCCGGACTGAGATGGTATGGACGTGCGATGCAGACTAACGTGCCTATACAAAGTAATGCTATTGAGTTAAACACAAATAAATTTTAAAAAAAAAACAGACAAGCCTAAACTAACCTCGGAAGAGCTTTTTGAGACAGTTTTGAATCTTTACATCTTGATCAGAATATGAGAAAAGAAAGGATTTGTGTAGCCAACCCCAACATGGTTGGATTTGAGGCTTAGATGATGATGATGATGATGATGATGTTTGGTTCATTTGTGTTGCATGGATGGGGTACTAGTAGATAAAATAAACAACCAAAGAGTCTGAATCAGTCATAGGTTAAAGAAAAGTCTATCATAGCGAATTGGCAGCACCTGCCAAAGACACTTCAGTAGCTAAGCCAATAGTAAAGGTGAAAAACTCCAATGAGAATCAGCCCAAACTTGGAGCTAGGATAGGTCAACGCATCTACAATATAAGAGCTCAACGTTTAACCACTACTCACTCATCTATTATATGGCACGCATCTTGAGATATAGGGGTCAAACTTCACTGAAACAATGCAACTGGTAGCCTGAATAACTAAAGAAGGCCTTGATAGAATAGGCTTAAAAGTTCAGAGGCATTACTGTCTTCAAAATATCAAAACGGGTACAGAGATGCAGAACAAAGCTGTGCTTTAGAATAATGCTGTGTGTTTCCAATACAGCGAAATACACCCAGCCGTTTCACATCTATGCAATTTCCCTTATGCGTTGCATCAAAATAGTAGGATGAAAGCATTTCTTTCCCAGTGATATAAAGCATCAAGGTCTCAATAAATGAAACAATAATCGACAATCTACCTGGAACGTTTAGCTGCTTTGGATAGTAGATGGAAGCTTTTCTTTGGAACAACAAGGCCCCGCTTCTCAAGGCTCTTCTGGCAATCTCGGGCAAGAGTGCAGCATCCCTTAACAAAATAATTCGAAAATGCAGCATTGTTAACCTATTTGGTCAAGCTGAAGTAAAATTAAAATATAAACTGACCTTTAGCTTGCGCAGAGATCCAGTAATTTCTTCAGTCAAAAGAACTTGGGGAGCTGGTTGTTCGAATCTGAATTTTAATGAAACCATTAGCAAATGGATAATATAATTGAAAAAGAATATATTAATTTGTATGAATAATTGAATATCCAAGGTGTCATGCGCAAAATGCTAGTATAGTGAAATGATCACATAGATTAGGCTGGGTAGGAAGCGTTTAATTGAGTCCTTACACTGAGAAATTTTAAAAAGCCTGAGTTAATTAATTTGAAGTGAAAGTCATGAACCGCAAGCGCATCGATTGTGTTGGTAATCTGCTTACTTAATGCTAGATGGACTAAAGAAAGTACCCAAATGCACTCCTTTTTTTGCATTCTCTTTTTTCTTCTGAAGAAACATGAACTGATGTCATATGAGGGCAGACTGCAACAACTGCAGCCAAAACTAGCCACCACTGCTCTCCCACCATCAACTTGGTGGCCCCAGTATTTGCTGCTTATTCCTCCCTTGATCGGTGGAGATTGAGGCAAAGGAGCAATTAGAAAAGAGTTAAGAGGCTCTTTGATCAAAAGCAACTACAGAAGCAAGTCCAGGATAGAAATGTGGCCATGATAAATTGTGACTTTCGCAGAAGTCATTGGAGATAGATTGTAAATGTTATGATAAAAGAAAAGTATAGCATCCTATGACTATGGAGTAAGAAACTAAGGCCCCTTTGGTTTACAGGATACTGAATAGGATAGGATTTTAGTTCCATTTGTATTTGAGTTACTATGTTTGTCTGCGTAAAAATCAGCTTCGGATTGCATTCTTACGGTAACAGACTCCCAAGGCATCGGGACTTTTCAGTTTTGCCATACCCCCTGGTATTTGTACAGTACAAACTGCCATGCACTCCCCGACTCCATACTATTGCCCCGTTCCCTTCTCCTATTTCCGCATGCAACTCCGCAAGCCATCAGCCTCCGGCCCTCCACGTGCTCCACCTCTTCAACCTCCGACCTTTTTTGTAAGAAGGGTTTTGAGCAGTAGCCGTCTGTTCCAATTCGAGCTGCTGATTGTCACATGCATATGAAGATCAGCCATGTCGGTGTTTCAGGTGCCAGTGAACTCCCTGTTGTATCTCTCTTGGAGGTGAATGCAACTTGACGTCCAGCCTAATTGTCTCTCCGGGGAACTTCCTGTCAAGATCAGATGCTCTCCAGTTATTCATTTATCACCACTTCTAGGGAAAACACCATTGTTCTTGCGGCACAACGCCATGGTTATTGCTTATTGTAGGCCCAACATTGTGCAGCTCTCTGCAACTCATGTTGACATAGTGATTTAAATGGCCGAAAATTTGTTCCTTCCTAGCTTCACCCCAACATAGGTTCGGAGATTGATTTCCTTTCCTACGCTACTCCTTCCCTTTCGCTTCCATTGTTACATGACGTCTATTTCCTAACCTGCAAAGCAAACGGGGCCTAAGTTGACAAGTGGAGGATGTAGAGGGTATGAGGTATTGGAGAGAAGGGCTACCTGAATTGGCATTACAATAATTTAGGCATGGAAAATATGCGGGTATGGGTTACCATACTCAGCCAAGTTATCCTTTTAAATTTTGGTCTACCCTGCTACACAAAAGATGCAAACACACATATCTATCCCAGCCCTAGTGAGTCATGGGGATCCAATACAACCCATGTTACCGCTAGCCTCACAGTTTGGATACCAATCATGCGGGAACCACATCATCACTAGTTTTTCATGTAGATACTTGGTGGAACCGCTTCCCGATAATATAACTCTGATTAAGAGCAGATGTGGAAAAGTTGTCTCCCCACCTAGTTTGGGTAATTAATAATCACCCATTTGACCAACACTTAACTATTCACACTAACCACTCAAAATTGGGTGCCACAACTATTTTCATACCCCTTTTTATGGACAAAACCCACAGGACAGTGGGTGATTACCCATGTTGTCATACTGTGAGCTGTTAATGCTAACCAATTGCTTAAATCTAACAGGGTGTCAGTACAGGCCATAGGCCACCACGATCCATGCAAACATTTGTTTTTACTATAAAACCAATGCAAAAGCCCAAACAAAATGTAACAAACTAAGTGAAATTCATTAATTTGTGTTAATATATTAGGTCCAGTTAGATCGCACCACTTATACTTACCACACTGTATAATGCGTATTTCATGTAATGTATACCATAACAGATAACATATCATTCAGAACATCCTATTGGACATGCATATTTAACTACTTAGCAAATTATCTAGAAAGGCATAACCACTAATGTTATTCCATAGCAAGTTTCTTCCTACTCCACAACAACGTCCATTTCATCAAACAGGCTTCATGCCTATCCACAATAGCTTTAAGAAATATGGGGTTTCTTCCTTCCTCTCAAGTGAACCTCCACAACCAATCTAGAGAAAGAAGAAGAAGGGGCAGCTCAAAGAAACCTAGGTAAATTAAATTCATGTGAGATTTTCCGCTGCGAAAACCCCCAAAACTCGATATCATTTAGGAACCAATTCCACACTCGTGTTGCTACTTCCCAGTGAGTCTAGGCAAAATATGTATGTGGTTGAATTTGCTGCCTTTCAGTAGGTTTATTCCTGTTAGCCATGGTGAACAGACTTGCACATTAGCGTAGATTGGGATAGCTTGGAGGATGACAGGCAGAATAGAATATGCATGCACGCTGATCCCACCAGAACTGGCATCCATCTTCAATGTCGATGTGGAATCTTCCTAAATGCTGCCAGACATCCACTGTAACAGAAGATCATGAAATCACCTCTCCGTCACAAGCCCAACTCCTTGGCAGCCAATGTCGCATCCCCTCCTTCACTGTCCCTGACACTGCAGTGCAGAAGAACAGCACATTGTGGGCACATAGGAGGATGAGGAAAAAGCCGGCGCTGCCCGACGCTTACAGAAACAGCAGAAGTGGGGTGGGGCCTGCAAAGCAGCTGCAGCGCGCCAGAGGAATGGACACTCAGGTGGCAGAGTTAGCAGACCAACAAGACGAGCTGATAGCTCGGGTGTAGAAGCCTCACCTGCACCTGAGGTTCATGCAGATTTAATGGTCAGTGGGTCTTGATGGGTTGGCGTTAGTAAAACAAGAACGCATAATTGCATCCCGTTTTGACACATGAGAACCATGAAAATCGCGTTACGTCGAATTGGTTTCGGTTGGATATGAGTATTCTGGGTCGTGCTATGATTTGGAGGAGTAAATGGTGTCAAAGTTATTTTCGATCTATAATAAAAGGATGATATCATCAAAGATCATGCAAATGACTGAAAGAATTTTAGACAATGCATTCACCGACGTCTACATCTGAAAAGAGATAAACCAAATGTGAATCCATAATCACATAATTATCCCTTGTCATACATAGCCTCTATTTTCTTAGCTCTGCCTAAAAAATCTTTGGAAAATCAAATAGTATCAGAAATTCAATCTCTATGTTAACCCATCGTGCAGGTTGAGCAAGTTCCAATCTAGTTCATTTGTCCATATTTGTCAGGCTAACAAGATGGATCATTGTGGTGCATTCCATCAAGAAACTGACTAAAGGCCAGCAATAACTTTGAATGATCTACATTACAACATTATCTCATTGTTTCAATGAAAATTAGTAGTGTTTAGCAACGCGTTTAGCGTTCTCAACGCTCTGATCGGTGGGATGGACACGGTGGACCCTGTTAAATGCTAAAAACAATGCAAATACGAAGCGGTAATGGTTACCAGCGATTGCAAGCTGCAGCCTACCTGACCGCCCGCTTGAGCAATTGCACCGCTTCACCAAACGAAGCATAAGACACACAAGTAGGTGTAATTGAGTTTAACAAGCAAGAATGCTAAAACTAAAAAACATGTAAACCGGAAAGCTCATAACCAGAGCCAAATTATAATGCTAGGAAATGAAAATAATAATTGATATACACAGTGGCAAGATTTTGAACTGACAGACTAAAATGCTAAGGCGTTTGGCACCGCCTTGCTCAGTAGCTTAAGCAAACTCTAGATGCATTTTGGGAAAGACGTGAAACACAAGTGTCTCAAATAAAGATTCAGTATTGTTCACCAAAAAAAAAAAAAAAATCAGTATTAGTGCTTGGCTAGCGAGTACTGAGTAACTACAGTTCAATAGGTGATTCACTGACACGAGTTTTAGCTCAAGAAATTGATCAGGTCATCGGACTGCTATCGAAGTCATTTCTACTAATAGATCTAATGTTAAGTGTTAACTAGATCTGGATTTATAACACTAGATAAACATGCTTATCTGAACTCACAATGATTAACAGCCTAATTGGTTTTGTGCTGATCACATCTGAGTTAGAAATTAGGAACCAGGAGCCAGCCACTGACTGATCCAATGTCAAGGAATAAGGTTTCGCCGAAATTGGCAAAATTTCGGTCCAAAATACCGATTTCGTTGGGACCTGATACGAAACTCTGCGGCTGTGTCGAGACGGTCGCATTTCGCGAAAAAAAAACGAAATTTCGCCAAGTTTCGGCAGTTTTGCCGAAATCGTCAGAATTCGAGGGGGGGTCTGTGCTATTTTGCCATCTTAAGTGGCAAACCCGGGCGAAACCGGCGGTACCGAGCTCAGTTGCTGCTGCTCTTTTACTTGCTGCTGCTGTTTTGCGAGAAGAAGGTGATTTTGAGGGGGAAAACCGATTTGGAGCTGAAGATCTGCTAGAACAAGGTAAATAAATATATTTTCTTCCATTTTCATTCATTTCCAACCTCTATTTCTCCTATTATCATCTATTTTGAACACCTATTTCTCCATTTCACATAATTTCGTAATTTACACTAAAATCTTAGATCTACTCCACTATTCATCAAATTTGTGTGTTCTAAACATAGATCCACACATCTAAGCCATGGATCTATATATATCTTCAATAAATTTACACAAATAACTAATTTTTATATCTTTTTTAGATTATAAATACTAATAATAGTATATATAATATATATTCATCATAACTAGTTATTTCACTTAGGTTTAGTAGAAGAAGTTGTTACAAACACTAATATGAACACAAGGAAAAAAAATTTTGTAAAGAATAAGATATTTTTTATATATACACTATTTAAAAATCCGAAAATTAAAAAAAAATCATAAAATATTCTTTTTTTTAGAAATAAGATATTTTTGTATTGTTTTAAATATCCTATTACAGTAGTACTCCTAATCACTTACATATACGTATAAATTATTTGTTAAATATACATTTATTAATTTGAAAATATATTTTCAGACCTAAAAATACAAATAAAAAATAATTCTAAACCTTTTTTCGTATTGATTAATATCCTATTACAGTAGTGTACCTAATCCATTACATATATGTACAAATTATTGATAAGTATGTGCATTTATCAATTAAAAAAATATTTTCAGACCTAAAAATACAAATAAAAAATAATTCAGACCTAAAAATACAAAAAAAATAATTCTAAACCCTTTTTCTTCCTTGTTAATTTCCTATTTCAGTAGTGTACCTAATCAGTTACATATCTGTATGAATTTTTGCTTATGTCGTTTATTGTTTTGATTGCTAATGGCCTAATGCATTGCATATTCTATGTTGTTTTTTATTTATTTCAGTGTTGACAATGTCTTCTGATGGAAATTCGTCTGGGAATGAGGGTGCTAGGCAGAATGCACCCAAACCCAAGGAAGTAGATTTTGCTTGGAATTATTGTGCTCCTGTTCCCGGGGTCAAGGGAAAGGTGGTTTGTAACTTCTGCAAAAAGACAATTGGTGGAGGGGGCATCATCAGGTTTAAGCGTCATATTACTGGGGGAGACAAGAATGTTGCCTTATGCCAGAAGTGTCCGCAATCTGTTAGGGATGATTTCAGAAAGATTATAGCATCCAAAAGGGAGAAAAAAGACAAATGTATTGAGGCCAACAAATCTTACACTGATACTCTCTTCAATGTACAAGCCACAGGTTCATCTGCCGAGTCTGATGATGACATGGTGTATCCTCCAGGTTGTGGTGATACTGCTTACGGTCGGCATATGTATAGGCGGGCATATAGAGAATCAAGAAGAAGTGAGTGGGAAAGGGAGGAAGCTGCAAGAATACTACGGAGGTATGGGCCATCAGGAACCGGAGGAGGCAGTGGGAGTGGGAGTGGGACTGGACTAGGACTAGGTCGCAGTCAACATGTTCCTCCTGTTGTTGATTTGGATGATGAAGATGATGTGTTTGCTCAAACAAAAAGGAAGAAAGGCACAATTGATGTTCTGTTACGTTCTGCTAGTGCTAGATTGAAAAATATTGATGAACCAGGGGTTAGGAAGGCTGAACCTAGGCAAAAATCCCTTAAAGGCATGTTCAGTGGGGCAAAGGAGAAAGTGGGAAAGGTTGTAGGTAAATTCTTTTTTGCTCACGGAATCCCGGCACATGTTGCAACTGAACCCTATCTACAACATATGGTTGATGTGATAGGGGAGTCTGGTAGGGGAACTAAGGCCCCCACAGCTTATGAACTTATGCATAAATATCTTCCTGAGCAGAAAAAAGAGCTAGAACAGTGGGTTAAGGAGCAAAAGATATTGTGGGCTGAGTATGGGGTCACACTCATGTGTGATGGGTGGACCAGTGGCAACAGGAAACAAATTATAAACTTCATTGCTCATTGTCGTGGATCTACTATCTTCCTTGATTCTGTTGATGCTTCTGGTGAGGTTAAAGAGTACTCATATTTATACAAGCTGATGAAGAAATACATGAAAGTTGTTGGGCCTGAGAATATTGTGCAAATTGTTACTGATAATGGATCAAATTTTAAGAAGGCGGGGGGAAAGATAATGAAGAATTCTCCCGTGTACTGGACGTCGTGTGCTGCCCATTGTATAGATCTCATATTAAAAGATATGGGAAAACTTGAGTACATCAAATATGTGACCATTGATGCAAAATTGATTACAGGTTTCATATATAATCATTCTTTTCTGTTACATGCAATGAGACGCCCAGAATATTGTGGAGGCGATCTAGTTAGAGTGGGGGTAACAAGATTTTCTACCAACTACTTGGCTCTAGATTCACTGAAGAACAAAAGAGATGGACTGAGGAGGTTATTTAATGGAGTAGAGTGGACCTCCATGAAGGAGCACAATACCCCACTTGGTCGACGAATTGAAGAACTAATTGCTAATAGGGCTTTCTGGGACAAAGTTACCAAGGTACTTAAGGTAATGGCTCCTATAGTAAAAGTGTTGAGGTTAGTAGATGGTGACAAGGCTGCAACCATGCCTTGGTTATATGATGCAATGGAAACAATGGTGGAGAATGTGAAAAAAGCCGCTCCAACATCCAATGCACAATACATGAGCATCATAAAAAAGAGATGGACTGATATGCTTTTGCACACAAAGTCGGTGAGCATCATTGTAATTGTATCATGTATATAATTATTTAACTGGTCTATGTTAAGAAATTAACAGGTTTTGTATTATTTATTTACAGCATACTATTTGAACCCAAGATACCATTACTCGCGGCAATTGGGTATGAAACCAGACTTGATGAATGCGGTTAGGGATGTGCTCAATAAGTTGCTTACATCCACAGAAGAACGGATGCAGGTTTTGGATCAGGTATACAAATAGTTGTATAATTGTATTTCATGTTTATCTAATATCTATAACCTAACAACTATTAATGTGGTCTTTCATGTTTGTTGGCTTTTTTGTAGCTACGACAATTCCGTGAAGGCCTTGGATGCTTTGGCCACCCCAATGCAGTAGCCGACCGTGCAGAGGGTGATCCGTGTGAATGGTGGGTGTGGAATGGGAACGGTGCCCCTCAAATTAGAAAAATAGCCATACGCATTCTTTCACAGACAACTTCTGCAGGGGGGTGTGAAAGGAATTGGAGCACTTTTAATTTGATTCATTCAAAAAGAAGGAACAGATTGGGGGCTCTCAAGTTAGGGATCTCGTGTATGTCCACTACAACATGCGTTTGAGAGCTAGAGCCATAAGAGAGGCCAACTACAAAGAAGTCCAATTTGCTGAAATGCATGATCCCATTGACACAGCATACACGTTCCATGAAGATAGATTTCGGGGCCTTTATGATAGTGATGATGAGGGTACCGGTACAATAGAAGATCCCTTGGAAGAATGGATGAATGAAATAGGTCGTCCAGTTCTAGACAATATTTCTTTTGGCCGTCCAGATCCATATGTGGAGGAGCAATTTGAAGATGCTTCGGGTGTTGTACTTGAGGAAGAACGAAGAAACAGTAGCCCACCTGAAAGACTTGAGCCAGAGCCTGAGCATGTAGATCTTGATATGGAAATTGATAGAGCAGTGCAAGATGAATTGGGTGGAGCATCTAGTGCTTCAAAATCTATAACTGCTACATCATCTGGGTCCAAGTCTAAGAGTGATGACGACGACGATGATGGTGGTAATGCAAGTGGTGGTCAACGTTCTCCAGAGTATCCTCCAGCAGTTGATCCTCAGAATGATGATCGTCCATATATCACTAGGGATATTCCTATATATCCACAGGAAAGAAATGTCACAATGGCTGAAAAAACCTTTATGAGGAAGAAAACTCGAGGTGGAAAAGACTACAGTGGTGCACCACCACGGCCACATGAGGATACATGCTATAGGCCTCCTACAGCTACAGCTACACCTATAGGATTCCAATCCTATCCTACTTCATAATACTATACTGATTCCACTTCTGATATTGTTGAATCCATGGGAAACATGAGGCTTTCTGATTCTCTATATCCTCAACAATCATTTGGTGATACGTTGTTTGGGCACCCACAAGCGTACTATGGGTATTCTGGACATCAAACTCAGCCACCACCACAACCAGAAGCAGAATTAGAGCATCATATTGGATATACATATAGTGCAAATGTCTCGGGCCCGCAAGGAACATATCAGTACAACAGTAGTGTATTTTCTGATGATGGGGGGCAATCATGGAGCGGTGGTAGCTCAGTTATTCCTGTTGCTCAAGTCCCAATGCATGCTACTTTTCCTCAAGCTCGTCAAACTCCATCTAATTCTGAAAGCAGGAGTCGATATCTTAGAGATCTGGAAGATCACTTTCCAAGGTTTGGGATGATGATGTTCATTTCTGGTGATGTGCACGAGGAACATGTGATTTCATACAACAAACTTTACAGAATGTACATGACCTGGGAGCAATATGTCGACCATATCAACACTATACAGTATGGTGAACAACCATCTCAATCAGCACGACACTCAACATACAATTGATTTGAGTTGGTAAGTTACTATATTATTCATATGTTGTAAGTTTGATATTATTGGAGAAGTGTGTGTACTTATGTTTATGGATTGTGCTAGTAAAATTGCATAACTTAATTCCTATATTTTGTCATCGAAATCCTTCATCGAAATCCTCAATAAACAGGACAGTTCCCTTACATCCCACATGAAGCCCCCCCAACCTACCCCCACATAAAATTTTATTGCATAAAACGATGCATTTAGGTGTAGAGATCACGCCTGTAAAATTTCATTAATTAATTCGTTCATTTTGGCGTCGAAACGGGCATTGTTGCATTTATCGAAATTTTTGTCGAAATTTCCATAAATTTCGGTTTCCATGCTGTCGAAACGGTATCGAAATCGGATACCTTATTCCTTGTCCAATGTAAAACAATAAATCATTAGAGGGGATTATATCCTCAATTTGCTCTTCCTTTGCCTAAAACACAGCTTTTAAAGCCCCCCCCCCTCGTGTTAAGAGCTATAAATATTACAGGAATTATGATCTACCTGAAGTTGGGAAGTAACAATGTCAACCGACTCAGCCCTAAGACTATTATAAGACAATATAGTACTAATCCAGCCACACACACACCCCCCCAAAAAAAAGATAAGCAATGGTTGCCCGTAAGTTGTAGCATAATCAAGTAACAACCATATACTGACTGAGTAATAGATACCTTCACGAAGCAAGATGCTTGTAACCCTCTTGATGGAAGGTGGGACATGAATATCAAATGGGACTTCTGAGCACTCAACAATGGAGCCACTCATTGCACAATATTTTGAAATGGTTGGAGTATGTAAGTTGTACTTGTACTACATACCTTAGTGTGTGCTAAATTACATTAGCTACACATGTTTAGTCCCATACTATGCAAATGGTTATTGACAAATACCCATCCATGTATAAATAAGTGTGCCACTATTTCATAATACACACAAGTAATTCTCATATACAGTCTTTTATTGTATAAATGGTATCAAAGCATTGGGATGGAAATCCTAGTGGAGCCGTCAAACAGCCCACCAAAGCAACGCTTACGAGCCGTCTCTTTCATTTGTTCATGCTTCAGCCATCTGCTATAGTACCTTGCTATAGCAAGGTAGCAAGTGTGACTTTAGGGACGCCAGCAGAATTATCGTCACCTCCCTCACGCTACAAGCATCCACCATCTCTCCCTCCTCCCATCCCTAGCAGCCAGCTAGAGGGGAGAGAAATTCCTATCTACAAAGGAGAGAGAATTTTCATGTTTCCTCTGGGGTTGGCGACCTGCCCTCATGGGCCCCCTCTAGGCCTCTACTGTCATCCCCAGGTAGCAACAAGGAGAGTTTAGGACCCCTGACTGCTCCCCTGCCCTAGAAGGATCAAGGCACCAAAGATCCGAGGAAGGAACAGCGATCACTCTGGCAAGGCTAATGTACAAATGCACGGTGACAACATGCATACAGTGCACAATCTCATGTTTTTCCTCTATCTCAGCTTTCTTCTGGAAGTTATCCTCACATCCATGTGTTCCTTATCTTGTTTCACTGATTATTTGAATTCCGTTATGCAAGACAAAAGGGAGCTAGTACTACTAACCAGCAGTGACGGTTACAGGCCATAGTTATATAGCATAAACTGGAAGCCAAACGATAAAAACTACGATCAGTGGACCTACTACTAAAGTACTAACGATGATTTTGAATCATAATGGAATAACAAGGCGCTGATCTGTAGTTGTCTCTTTGGAACTTTTTTGAACCGCATGTAGCATATGTTGTCACTTTGAAACTTCTCATGCAATCAAAATATCTCTCGCGTGTATGATATGATTGTGGACATGTATGATCTCCAACAGGGAGACAAATCCTTGACTCGGTACTTTGGAAAAATCACCTAAATCCCAAAGGATCTTCATATTTTGATTCACTTACAGATGCTCAACAACATGATGATATGGTTGTGGCAGACTTAGTTACTTTAGAACTGACAAAGAGGTACGTATCATTTTAATTTTATGTATTGCAAATATCTCCCACGTGTGAGATATGGTTGTGGAGATGAACTGTCTTCAATAGGGAGACAAATCTTGACTCGGTACTTCCGAAAATCACTCGCATCACAGAGGATGTTTCTACTTTGATTCTCTTACAGATGCTCAATAAATTCCAAATCGGCAAGATCATATGACTTACATCGAATTCTTGGCTGGTCTTTGTCGAGACTAAAACGGGGTTCTAAAACGGGGTTCACAGACAAATTCTTTGCGCAGCAGATCTCCCATTTCTGGCAGAGACATATACAAAGATTTTGTGTACTCTTGTCGAGCTAGACATATACACTCTACATCGTAAAACGATCTGCCATGATCACTCAAGTGAGTTCTTCAACCCGAGGTCATGGTCATATGGAGGTTGTGATAGTAGAGGTGGTTACACTACTAATAGTCAAGGCAGTAGTAACCAACTATTAATGCACTCATTGTGAGGGGATGGGTCATGTCAGGGAAATATGCTACGAGCAAAACAAGTTTCCTGCCAATCCTACTGTATACTTGACCTCTATTGAAGAATCTTAAGAGGAGACGACATTCCTTACATCTGCATAACCAATAAGAGAAAGTGTTGATACAGGAGTCTTCGGCCTATAATAGGTGATTCCCTTACCAGGAGCACCTTTCAGATATCTCAGAATACGACAGACTGATGTCCAATGAGATTGTTGTGGTGAGCTCAAATGCTGACTCACCACTCCTATAGCAAGGGAAATGTCAGGACGTGTAACTGTCAGAGATATCAATTTACCAACAATTTTCCTATAATATCATTCCTATAATATCATGGATCTGCATAATCAGTATCATCAGTCATCTCCTTCACATGATAATCCATAGGAGTAGACATAGGCTTGGACTCACTCATACCTGCTTCCTGTAGTAAATCCAGCACATATTTTCTCTGAGACAAATTGGTACCTACATGACATCTAAGTACTTCAATGCCCAGAAAGTATCTCAGTTTTCCCAGATCCTTTGTATGAAAGTGCCCCTCCCTGCAAGCCTTCTTTCACACGAGATATGCATGTAGAATCACTGTCAGTGATAACTATATCATCAACATACACAGCAATAATAATAGATCCACCAGAAGAACTAGAATAAAATAAGGAGTGATCAGTCACAGAACGAGAAAAGCCCATCTTTAGCACATCATTGAACTTGTCAAACCAAGCTCTAGGAGATTGCTTCAATCTATAGATGGCTTTCTTCAATTTACACACCTTCTGACACTCCCCCTGAGCAACAAAATCAGGTGGTTGCTCCATGTATACCTCCTCTTGTAGATCACCATGAATAAAGGCATTCTTGACATCGAGCTGAAATAGAGGCCAGTGAAAGGTAGTAGCAAGAGAAATAACAATACGCACAGAATTCAGACGGGCCACTGGTGAAAAGGTCTCAAAGAAATCAACCACATGCGTCTGAGTGTACCCCTTTGCCACCAGTCTAGCTTTCAATCTCTCCACCGAACCATCTGGATTATGTTTTACTGTAAATACCCATCTGCATCCCACAACATTTTTATCTGGAGGTAAGTCAACAAGTTCCCAGGTGTTGTTCTGTAAAAGAGCAGACATTTCAACATTCATTGCCTGCTTCCAGCCAATATCCTTCATAGCATCAAGATGATTTCTTGGAATGACCACAAAATCAATCCCAAGAGCAAATGAGTGGGCCTGCTGAGATAATTTGGACAAACAACACACATTTGCAATATGATGTTGAATAGTACAGGAACGGGTACCTTTGCAAACAACAATGGGAACATCAAGGTCAGAAGGTTCCTTAGGAATCCCTTCAATAGAGGAAGACGGGGAAGGCTTAGAGACTGGAGTCACTACCTCCTCTGCATCTTGTCTGCCTCGTCTGTTGTAAACATGTGAATATTGTTGAATTAGCGGACCATCTGCTAGCTGCTCTTCCTGAATTATAGTATAGTTAGGAATCATAGGTGGCACTCTCTAACTCTGATGTGGTGGTGTCACTCTCTCACTGGTATCTGATGGTGGCACTCTCTCACATAATTGCTCCCCCTTACTAAGAACACTAGAGAAATATGGAGTGGATTCATGAAATGTCACATCCCTAGACACAAACATACGATGGAGACTTGAACAATAATACGTGTACCCGTTGCGTGTTGGAGTACCCAAGAAAAAGAGTCTTAATTGACCTAGGAGATAACCTATCAGCCTTAGGATCAAAATTGTGGACAAAGGAAGTACAACCAAACACTCTGAGGGGAACAAGGAAAGGTTGATCTTTGGGACGTAAGACAGAGAATGGGTACGTCATTGGAGCACAGACGATGGTTGCCTGTTGATAAGGAAACAGGCAGTTAGTAAAGCGTCAGGCCAGAATCTCTTAGGAACTTAGATTGAAATATGATTGTCCTAGTAATATCAAGAAGATGACGATTCTTCCTCTCTACTACCCCATTTTGCTGCGGGCTGTGAGGACAGGATGTACGATGTATCATCCTAACAGAACTACAAAAATCAGTCATAGCATTTTGAACATACTCCAAGGCATTATCAGATTGCAATCAAATTGAACTTTTATTTCTTGATGAAAATGCTTGACAATGGATAGCACAGACTCTCGACTTTTCAACAAATAAATCCATGTCATACGCGAAAAATCATTTACAAAGGAAATAAAATAACGAAAACCATTATAGCTATGGTCTTTTACAGGACCCTAAGCATCACTATGGACCAACTCAAAAGGACAAGACGCTCGTTTATTGACATGACCAGGATAAGACATTTAATGATGTTTCCCCAGTTGACAGGACTGACACTCTAGAGAAGACACTTGAGACAACTTTGGTTCTAATTTCCTCAGGCTCTCTAATGAAGGATGTCCATATTTGTAGTGCCACAGTAACAGAGAACCACTCAACAGGACAGCTGGAGCAAGAGCAGATACTTGGCGAGGCGAACTGTCACCGTGGAAGAGGTAGAGATCACCTTTCCTAGGCCCCCCACCAATCGTCTTCATACTCTTGAGATCCTGTAATACAAAACAATAAGGTCCAAAAGTTACCGTACATTTCACAGTATCAATCAATTTAGCAACAGAGAGAAGATTAAAAGGAAATGCAGGCATAATGTACGGATTTAAGATCAATTTTAGGAGCCAGGGAAACAGATCCACTGGCTAACACTCTCCTCACTGAACCATCTTCCATTGTTACAGATTTGTAAGGAATATGTGAGTCAACGGAATGAAGTAGTCTCCTCATACCAGTCATATGTTGTGACGCTCCAGAAGCTAATAAAGAGGTAGCCTGATTACCAGTGGTGGACGTCAAGTTGGCTGAAAACGATGACCCCAAACTCAGATGCTGGGTAAACAGAATAAATCTATCATATTCCTCCTTGGTGAGTGTGATGCCAGAAGAACCAGAACTCGAAGCAGGAGGCTCAGTAGACTCAATAGTGGTAGCATAGTTTGCTGCTCCTACAGGTGGTGCAGCAGGTCTACCATGCTTCTTCCAACACTTCTCAACTATGTGTCCAGGTTTGTCACAGAAAGTGCACTTAGGGCGAGTGCCACATCCTCGGCCCATACCACTGCAGTAGCTACAGAAGCATGGGGATCTCCAGGAGATAAGACTGTTGTAGGATCAACAGGTTCAAAATTTGCCTATAAAATCCTTGAGTAAGCTTCTTCTGAGCTGGGAAGTTTGTCAGAAGCTAGGATGACGATGCGGGCTGAACTCAGACCAGATAAGAACTTTGTTGTAATCAAGTCATCTCTGTCTTTGACTTGTTCCTGGACAGTCATTGGATGATAGAAGCTCAGCTCTTGTGCAATACCTTGGATCACTCCAAAGTATTCTTCTAAAGGTTTGCCTCCATGTCGTTCTGCAAAGAGGCGGTCATATATCAAGAACCGACGAAGCGCATTCTTTTCTTGAGACTAATGTTTCTTTACTGCATCCCAGATCTCTTTGGCAGTAGTGTAGAATATGAACCTAGAGTCAATCCCAGGTTCCATGCTCCCCCACAACCGTGTCTTCACCAGACTATTATGACGCTTCCATTCAGCATAGCCTTTGTCAGTAGACGCAGGAGGATCAGAATCAACATGTCTCGCCTTGTCGTGTGACTCCAGCACTGTATGGACAGCATTCATCCATAAGAGATAATTCTTCCCATTTAGCTTGATGGAGGGAATAGGTGACATCTCACTATAGATGGTAGATGCCTTAGTGTCCTCCATGATTTAACGAGAAGAAGAGTGACGGATTGATACGCGTCACAGGAAGATTTGAGTGACGGAGAGATACACGTCACGTCAAAGAATTAGATGTGTATCTGACGCATCCACAACCCCCAACGAAAGTTCCCTAATCACACATGGAGGAAATGTGATTAGGAATTTCCTACTTAACGACGGACCCTTCGGTTTGGGAATTAGAAATTCGTTGGATCAACTGAAGGATCCGACGATCCGGAGAGAGGAGCTACGGCTGCTGCACCCGCCTTGGACCGGCGGCGGTTGTCTTTGCCTTGGGCTGGCGGGCCTGGGACGGTTGGCTGTTGCTGGTGCCGGCGTCGCCCGCTGTGGCCGCTGCTGGTTGCCCTGCAACGCTGGCCGGTGGCGACGCTAGTGCCTGCTGGTGGCTGTTGACGACGGCTACGTGAGGGTAGGGTTAGATAACCTGTTCTGGTACCATGTAAACAGAGTTGTCGCAATGTTGCGTGCAATGCAGCGTAAGGAGAGGCAATGAGCCTTCTCCCCTTTTATTAATAAGAGAAGTTGGAGAATTTACATAGAGGTCCAACAGGATATATAAATTACAAAATAGAATAAATAGTTGAATATATGAAATATATTAAGAATCATCATCATCATCTAAGCCTCAATCCCAACTATGTTGGGGTCAGCTACAGGGATCATTTATTTTCCTCTCAGCTCTAACACGGGGTCATATTCTGATCGAGATGTAGAGATTCAAAATCTCTCTTTCTAAGCTCTTCCCATGTTAATTTAGGCCTTCCTCTTCTTCTGTTAATTGTGTTTGACTCAATAGCATTACTTCGTATAGGCGCATTAGTCGGTCTGCGTTGCACATGTCCATACCATCTGAGTCGAACCCTCATGCAACTTGTCCTCAATGCTCGCCGCCCCCACTTTATTCTTGATATAGTCATTTCTCAAGTGATCTTTTCTTGTCTTCCCACACATCCATCTCAACATACGCATTTCAACTATGTTCATTTTGTTCAAACATTGTTTCTTCACCGCTCAACATTCACTCCCATAGAGCATGGCTAGTCGTATAGCAATTCTATAAAATTTGTTTTTAATCTGAGAGGGATCTTCCGATCCCATAATACTCTGGTTGCACTCCATTTCAATCATCATGTAGTGTGATCTTGTGACAAATGTCTTTTTGAACATCCCCATCTATTTGAATAATAGATCCCAAGTAACGAAATCATCACATTTTGGTATGTCTACTCTGTCCAACTTGGCTCCACCATTCACACTGCGAGATTGGCTGAAATTTGTAATGCATATACTCAGTTTTGCTCCTACTAATCACCAATCCATTTGATTCTAATGCCTTTCTCCAAAGTTCAACTTTATCATTCAATCCATCTTTAGTTTCATCAATCAATACAATATCATCAGCGAATAACATACACCAAGGAATATCATCATGAACAATCTTTGTCAACTCATCCATAACAAGAACAAACAAATATGGGTTGAGTCTTCACACTTGTAGCAGAGCTATCATACATGTCTTTAATCATCAATGTATTGGATCGGCAGACCTTTTTTCTCTTATCTTGATATTATTTATCTCAATAGAGATAATATCAAGATAAGAAACATAAAAAAGGAGAAAAGAAAATCAAAAGATATAGAAGAGAGAAAGAGAGAGTCAAGAAGAGACAATTACAACCCTTATTGCTAGTCATCTTTCCATAATTATTTAAATATTTTACCACCCTCCCACAGCAACCATTTTGAATTTTCCCTATCTCTCTAAGAATATATCATTACACTTAATTTTAAATACTATTTTACTTTTTTCTCGCATTATAAATAAATATAGAGAGAGGAAAAAGCATAGCTTACATACTTGAAATAAGGACGCCTTAATAGGGGAGAGAGACTTTTGCAGAACCAATTTGAATAGGATAATGTCATTGGGGGGGAAATGTATATAAGTGGGGGGACTTGATGCATTTTAGAAGAGGATAATGTTTGAACTTTGAATGAAAAATGTATGTGTAGTTGGTAAAGATTACATTTATGTTTACTAGTTTCCAAAGAAAAGTTAGAGCTTATAATAACATGGACAAAAAAACTAGTTTTTTTTGTTATGTAAAATGAACATGTAATTACTGGTTCATATTTCTATGTTGTTGTATTAGTTATTGTGTACAACTTCACACATTTTATGTACAATGCTATCAAGAGTAAACTTCAGTATGTTCCCAACCAAGGAACGAGGTATCCGATTTCGATACCGTTTCGACAGCATGGAAACCAAAAATTTATGGAAATTTCGACAGAAATTTCGACAAATGCAATTGTGCCCATTTCGACGCCAAAATGAATGAATTAATTTATGAAAATTTACAGGTGTGATCTCTACACCTAAATGCATCGTTTTATGCAATAAAATTTTATGTGGGGGTAGGTTAGGGAGGGGGTCCTTCATGTGGGAGGTAAGGGAACTGTCCTGTTTCTTGAGGATTTCGATGAATGATTTCGATGACAAAATGTAGGAATTAAGTTATGCAATTTTGTAAGTATGAGCTAGATACATGCATGTACTTGTTTGTGTTATAATATCAAATATTGGATATGTAGGGCATCCCACACATTTTACTTGGGTTTATAGTTTGTTGCTGATATTGATTCAATAGTCAACCATTTCATTGGTCCCAAGAATACTAGTGCAATGTTTCCAAGCTAAATCATCATATGTTGGTGTGGTTGGCTTCCTAGCACCCTCATTGTCTAATAAACCACCACTAGGATACATGTCATCCACATTGCAGAAACTAAAATAGCATGCATCGCATAAGTATTTAATAATTTGAATAGCAAATATTAGGGAAATGCAATGCAATTATGATATACTATAAGTATATACTATGTATGAGTACAAAATGGTGAAATGACCCCAATCCCCCTTTGCTCCTCTTCAAAAATCAACAATAACAACAAGGATTGCAATTATCAAAATTTTCATCGAAATTTGGCAAAATTCGTCGAAATTTGACGAAATTCATCGAAATCGTCGAAATTTGACGAAACTCGTCGAAATCATCGAAATCGAAACAGTCGCACGTTTCGGTACTAGATAGCATCGAAATCGAAATTTCGAGCAAAATTCCGATGATTTCGACGAAACCTCATTCCATGTTCCCAACGTGATGTGGTCTGGTGCGGTTAATTGCGGTTTTTTGGCGATTTGGATACGGTTTATCATATCAAACACCGCAGTGGTTATGGTGTGGATATGTTGTTTGATTTTTAATCGTGGTGCAGTTATGGTTTTGGAATAAACCGCACCATATTCGAACCACTACCATCCCTATCAACTACTACTTAATGTCGTAAATACTAGGATTTTATAATGGTTGCATCTAGACGACCCCCAGTATTCATTTGTCTTGATGGACATTTGATTCGGGAGCAAAAATCACACAAAAAGTACACCAAAACATATTCCTAAACAAGTTACCACACAAAGGCCTTTTAACCAATGTCACTTTATTAGCTACAATTTTCTTAAGACTTGGAACCATCAATTCTCTACCCAGCATTACACTCACTTCTACCTCATACATCCCTAAAAGTCTCATTTAATCGTGTTCGCGTTAGCAAGTTAATCGCTCTGTTGATGCTAGCATCGCTTTTGACCTTGACCATAGTGTTATACATGATCTCAAGAGTCAAGACACAAGCGATAACTAACGGCGAGTATAAGCATACAAGTCTCCACTATGTCAATGAATCACCAACAACATGCATAGCAGCATCACCTCTTCTTGTTAGTTGGGTAAGCATCTTCAACCCACATTTCCGTCTCATATGTAGTTGATATCATTGATTCAGATTATTTAGGAGCCATGTCGAGTTACCTCGTAATTGAAACTCAACTTTCGACAAGATGATGACTTCTATCAAATTACTTTTACCAGTGATTTTTCTTATATTATGTGGTTATCGTTGATGAAGAACCAGTTTGAAATCGTCACCATGTCTCAACAATGTTATACATAAATATGAAACTCAATTTTCTCATAATAGTTACATTCTTTGCTCCAACAATCCAGAAGAATATTACATTCATACTCACAACAGTTAAAGCCATTTTAACCCTATTCATTAAATGATTTTTACTAAGATTACAGGCCAGACAATTTTCTCACTGCCACCAATCTCATCAATTGTAAGACATCATCAACCTTATAAATTAAAATTCTGTTTAGCATTTTTCATCCTCCACAACAATGTCACATCCAGGGACGGAACCAGAGATCATATGCTGGGGGGGCCCAAATAGTAAGAGCACAATGAAAACTTAAATCTCGTATTTGATATCATTGGAGAAGATGTAATATGTTTGAGTACTTTTTTAAGGAATATGTTTGAGTACTTAAAACATATAAAAAGCATAAACCTTTAAAATGGCCATGATTGGTCAAATATGCAACATATTATTAGAGTATAAACAAACTCTCATTAGAACAATATAAATTTTAAAAATATGAAGTAATACGTTGAATATAAAATATATATAGTTAACATATCCATTATAATGAAAAAATAAATTAGTCGCGAAATGTTAAGTTCAAAACTAATGAAGCTGACGATATTATATATAGATAACAACTTAATCCAATAATTAATATTTGGAAGCAAGAGGGAAAATCCACAGATGTCTGATGGAGAGTTTCGTAGTAATGAAAACACCCTAGAAATCTGAAAAGACAACTTAGGATTGCTCTCCTCTTCTGCCTGCTAGTATAGACATACGGTAAAGTGAAAAGCATTGTCACTTTGACATCTAGATCTTGTATAAAAAAACAGAATTTTATCAAAGATTATTAAGGAGTAGATAGAACTTGGACAATAAAAAAAGTTGTAATTTGGGCTGCTGTCCTATATAGGATCTATCATAGATCTGTCATGAATAATTGTCCCACACTCAGCACACAAATAAGCACACAGCTAAGAAAGAAAATAGTTGTTATGGTGAAGATACAAAAACTGCAGAAATAAAAATGTACAGTTAGAGTTAGAATGAGTTAGATTCACTCAAGATTTACTTGACCAGACGAACATGACTTCCTTCTTGATGTTGTGCAGATTAATAAGTATGCAGCAACCAGTTCCGTTGTTATGTTGTTTGGCAACACGATCACGATCGGCTGAACAGTTCATTGTGGAAACAAAACCCATGCCCACGCAGCTTTCTAATCTATGAACCAATAAAAAATGAGCGGATGTTCTATATTTCGGTATGCATTAAGCGGCAGACTGGAGCCAATAACTCTAAAAATTCTCACCGCGTTAAATTGAATGGCTGGAAACTCGTGGACGGCGAGACCGAGATGTGCAACATTCTGGAATGAAGCCACTCTAGGCCATTGTGAGAAGTAAGTCGGAGAATATTGATGATATCCTGGTGATATTGTAGTGCGGCCACTAGTTGTAGATTGTAATATTTTCAGTGATCGGTGCGGTGTTAGTGTTCCACAGTACGAATTATAAACAGAAGTGTCGCGCTGCTGAAACAAATCTAGAGATAATTGATAATGGAAGCGGGTTGGGAGGATATTTACGCAAATCGTGAAATCGATTTCTTTGATTCTAGTGCGCTATTAATTATTTTCATTTGCAGTTAGACTCCGTTCGTGAAGTATAGACGGGACTGAGCCTATGCGAGAAAATCTCGGGATGGTAGATGTAGAGAAATCAATTAGACAGAGAGATTAATTTGAATCACAGTAAGTTATATCGCCGGAGTTTGGGGGGGGGGGGGGCATGGCCCCTGCCGGGCCCCCTGTTCTTCCGTCACTGGTCACATCTTTTAGTGCATTTGAAAAAAGGCGTGTTATTTGTATTTTTCCCTAGAGACATATAATATGCCCAAAGTTTGCATGATTCTCATATGTATGGGTGTATTTTGTGTATTATTAGAGTTGTATTTGTGGGTCATGTATTTTGGTGTTTTATTCATGAACTGGGCAATTTTTTGTGAAAAAAACATGGGTGGTTGCCCAAACGTGGGTGGTCATCAACCCCATGTCCCCGATACCTACTTCCCCTACTAAACCCTATCCCCTCCCCCAACCACAAGCTGCAAAGCAACAATTACGACAACGAGGAGTCAATGGGGAGGGTTGGTCCATGGCACAATGCTAGCAAGAGGAAGTCAATGACCTCTCCTCCTCGAAGCTCTATAGTCTACAATGGCAGACTCCTAGCCTCCAGTCGGCGGCAAGCTCTGACCTCCCCCCCCCCCTTTGTTGCAACTCTCCTCCTTCACACTACAAATAGGTATGTTGCCTCCTTTATTTAGATGTTTCTTCTACCCCTCTTCAACATTTTGTCGAATGCACTTTTTTTTGTTGATTTTTATCTAAATTTTCTGCATGATTCTAAATGACAACTTTTTCAACCTCGTCGAACAATTATTGAACCCCAAATCTGTGACTATGCTCAATAATCGTTGTATTGTCTCGCACCCAAAGTTATTGAGATTGTTTGATTTATTTGCAGTTTTGGCATTCGTTTAAACTCAAATCCAAAGGCTATTGAATGCATCTTATTGGGTTATTCCAGAATTCAAAGGGAATTGGTGTTGTAGTATTGTTTTTGGTTGAATTACTTTGTTTGAGGATAAACCTTTCCATGGTGACTCTCGGTCAGTTAGGGAGGTCGAAGAGTTCCTACCTTTCTTGGTGGTAGGTAATTTTTGTTTAACTTAATATCCCATGGGCATTGACTCCAACTCATTTCTACATTACTCATTGGAATAACAAATCAAACTGCAGTTGATGTGGAAAACATTGCACACATTAATCCCTCCTATACGATCATTGCTCAATCTGAGAATCTGCCAAAATCAAATGACTCTTCCAAGAGACATATTTCTCTTCAGAAAGACAAGTGGTTGTGTACCTCTCATCCATGTACCTCAATACTTGGATTGTATCTAAGGCTTATGTCATCCTAGATTGACATGAATCGATGGTTTTTCTTCAGCTCAATCACACTCGGTCGTCGTTTATGCTATGCACAAGAAATGGTCTATATTGAGATGCAAGGGCGGTCTATTATGCTCAAAGAAGAAAAAGTTCGATCTTTGATTGTTTTGTTGGCCACTGAAATAAAGATTTGACATTTTAGACAAAAAAAAATTGACATATGCGTTCTTGCCATTTTGACAGCCAAATGAACGAATTAATTAATGAAAATTTACCAAACCAATCCACTATTGTAGATCTACTCAAATAAGCAATAATGTTTCATATTGGAAATGCAGGGGCCTCCACATGTGTAACTAAAGGAATCAGAATTGTTTGGATGGGGAATTTCAATGCCAATTTCCAATGGTGAAATGAATGAATTAACTCATTATCGTTTGCAATAACAATCTATAGACTTAAAGACACAAAATTGCACAAAGAAATTATGCTCTAGCCTCTAGGTAGTAAATAATGTATTAAATAGTAAGAAAAATTGATGGTTAATGTGTTTTGTTATTTGATTGCATACTTATCTAGGCAGCTACGCGGTTCTTCCCACTTCAGGGAAGCCTAGGTCCAAGAGGGCTAGGCGATCTTCATATTTGCTTATATCTTACATATATATAAATCATTTTGCATATACATTCAGCTATATTCTAATATATACATCACAATGTACATTTGTAAATTGTAATGGTTAGCCCTAGGCTCAATCAACCATAAGTTCACCTAGATGACACTTGTCATGACCTAAGCTAGAGCTATTCGGCTTAAATTTGACCTAACACGATCTAAATTGGACCTAATTTAACTTAGTCTGCCCTAATTTAGCCTAAGTAAAACCTATTTTGGCATAACATGACCTAATCAAACATAACTTCTCATAGTTTGTCCTACATTGACCTAAATGACCCTAATTTGACAAAATCAGACCTTATTCCCCCGAATAAGACATGTTCTCGACAAATCAGACCTATTCCCCCCCCCCCAAATCAGGCCTAATCTGCCTAAATTAGATCAGATTTGGCCTAAATCAGACCTATTTCTTCCAAAAGTAACTAAACTTGATCTAATTAGACAAAATTCAGACCTAATCCACACTTTTGGTCTTTAAGTGTCTTAATATGAGTCTAAAAGGTTTTAGGCATCCACTTCAATTATCTAAAATTTAGGCGCCCAATTTAAGGCAGCCCACCTAGAGCCTAGGGAGGCCAGGCGGGAACCTTAATAACTTTCTGATTGCTATCAGTACTGAAACTTTTGGCGAAATTTTGCATGCTTCATAAAAAAGTATAAACATTAATTGTGTTAAGGAAGGTCCCGATGGCCGGTTGGTAGATTGAAGGCGAAATTGTTGCCAAGAGTTGCATATCAGCAAGGATTATGCCATGATCTTCTCTCTTGTTGCCAAAATGATGTTAGTCAAGATATTAATAAGCCTCAAAACATACTTTGCATGTCCCTAACACCAATTAGATATCAAGAACATATTCTTACATGGGGAGTTACTTGAAGAAAGATACATGGAGCAGCAACATGGGGGGTTTCATCTCGTCTACACACTCCATAAAATCATATATGGCTTTAAGAAATCGCTTTGACCATGGTTCGGAAAATATAGTTAGGATCTCCAAGAATTCAGTCTTCACGTGTCTAGCCTATAAGGCTAGACCATCCAGTCTTCTATAAATAGAATTTATCAGGATGTGTTATTGTCTATGTACATAATAATACTTTCTTCTATGGCGGCTCCAAAATAATGACTTAGGGTGGCTAAACAGAATAAGGACTTAGGGTGCCTTAAATACTTTCTTGGTATTAGGGTAGTCAACTATGAAGACATGATTTGGTGGAATCTTTATTGCTCACAGGAAGTGTACTCTTAACCTCCTAGAAGAAACAAGCATGTTGGGTGTTAAACATGTAATACACAATTACACATGGATCCACAAATCAAGATGCATGAGAATTGTTAGAAGTAGAAGGAAGACATTGAGCCAATTATTATGTGTAAGGAGACATATGAAGTCATGTAATATGGGCAGAAGTCAAAGTCCAATAGGTTAGTCAGTCCAATAGAATCCCGTTAAGATCTTTGGGATCTCTCCGATCATGTCCACCTTTCTTATATATAAAAGGGTTTATCTTGCATCAAGCACATTGTCAATATATCATCCACTCAATATTTCCAAGATGGTATTAAAGCAGTCTTCCAGGGACCCTAACCCGTGAAAGAACACAAAATATGATCCACCTGCGGACAACTGGCGCGGTCATGGTTGATTGTCCACCATGCCATCTCTGCCCATGGGTAGACGTCATTGCCCTAGTTGGTTATCCTTGGGTCTACCCCCTTTGTCTTCAAGTCGAGACATGGTCGTCAGTGTCATCATCATCATCTCCTCTGCCATATCAATCTCCTCAAAAGTTGTTGTCTCCCATGTCATCTTTGTCCTCCACCTATGTTGCTTATGGAGGGCGTCATCGAACCTATCAAGAGTGCAAAATAAGTCAGAGATGTTGTTTTGTCTAGATTTGTCGCCAAAGTCGTTAATCAAGGTTAAGGTCGCCAATCACAGGCTTAGCCCATAACAAACATCACCCTCCTCAAGATTGTCCTTATCCATAGCATTCAACTACAACAATGTGTCCACACCAAGACTATTCCAAGCCAATGATCCAGCCGAATTCAGCATTGGGCATGATCTTCATTGGTATGCCATGCAGGCATGTGGCATTCCCCAAAAAGTCGACAAGTCAAGGTCAAAGATCTCTCTTCTCAGACGGATCCGGGGATCAGGCGGAATAAAATCAATTTCAAGATGTTCTCTCTCAAGCAGAGAAGTCTCTCAAGTGCAGAGTCAAGCTCTCTCAGGCGCAAGTCTATCTCTCTCAAAGTGTGTGGTTCAAGCAAATAATCCATATGTACAATCTCCTCATGCAGTTAAGCAATCAGACATAACTTCTCCAGTCATGTCAAGCAACTCTTTGAAATCTCCCTTATACTCACCTTAACCCTATATCCCCTAATTTCATCGAAATATTGTCAAATCAGAGTTTCTCTTTGTCACTATCCATTCCACCCCACCCACTTCTATTGTCTATTCATAACGTGTGAGAAGATATAGAGGAAATGAGAGACAAAAAAATATAAAGAGGAGATGAAATAAAGAGTTCAAAATTCATAAGAGGAAGAGATGAAAGAAAGAGTCAAGAGAAGGGAATGATTTCATCTTTGTCTAATACCATCTCTTGCATGTTGTCTACTATCATGGAGCTTCAAATTCTTTGTGTGTCATCCAAATTTCATATTTCAGATTTTTTATTATAAAGTCAATCTTAAGTCTTCATGTTTAGCTTCCAAGTTGCAATCCAATAGTCTTCTCTGCCCATTATCAAGGCAAGAGATGATTTCTCACGTGTGTTGTCTCCAATTTCTTTGACTTGCGAGTTCAAGTGTATCTATCACCCTTGACTACGTCTTGGTCATCTCAATCAATCGATGCATTAATCATTTAGTGTTCAAAGCATCTTGGAATATTTCACATTTGAGAGTGTTCTCGAACATGCACACTTGTCCATTGCAAATGATCATTCACCCCTATGTCCATCAAAGTTTCCAACTTGTTTGTTCATGCCATGTCAAGTGTGTTGACCATATGTTGTAAAATCATCTTCTTGCGGCAAGAACTTGTCTAGAATACAAGATGTCATTTTGGACGTAGTCTTCATCTATAAACTGCTTCAACGACAATATTGGATAGTTGGTGAATGGTGATTCGTTGTCATGTCATTTTGCATGTTTCTACCATAAATCTTCTAGGCCAGATACAAGCTACAACATGGTCAAAGATCCATCCCTCTCAAGTCCACTTGTTGAACCAACATTTGTCATTTTTAAGGGAAGTGTAATAATGTCAAAGATGTCAAGACTATCACAGTCTAAGGAGATCAAATTCAGGGGTAACGCACATGTCGTGCAAAGTATCTTCATTTTTTGCATGTTGGTCATGTTGATGTTTGCTTTTATATTCCATCTCATGTTTCTGATTATCTTGTCTATGTCCAAGAGCTTGAAGGGAAGTATTATAAGTAGAAGTGATATTAAGTCATGTAATATTGACATGTATCTATAAGCCCAATCAAGTCAGAGTCCAATAAGTGAGTCTATCCAATAGAGTTAAATTAGGTCTAGGATATGTCTAGGATGGATATGTCTAGGATTGTGTCCACCTCTCCTCTATAAAGGAGAGTTTCTCTAGTATCAAACACGTTGTTAATATATTGCCTAATAATATTTCCAACAATGATCAAGCACAAGTACTTGAAAACCCATGGTGATATACAAATTTTGTGGATAAACCCAATTATCTTCTAGTTACTCAACGTAATATCTCTTTTGCTACAGGTCTAGTCAATTAAGGCAAGGGAAAGCCATTTACGGATCACCTTGAGGCAATCATATCAGTTCTTTGATATCTTAAAAAATGCTAGGTAAAGGCATCCTCTATGTAAGTCACAGGCACTTTAATATGCAAGGATTTTCTAATACTGATTGGGAATCTTTCACCAGATATTGGGTCCTTGTAGGAAGCAATAGGTCTCCTAAAAAGCAAGAAATAGCAGTTGTGGCCAGATGTAGTAAAGAGTATGAATACATAGCTATGGTCGTGGAGCAAAATTTTGATCGAAAATGCACAATTTCGCTCGAAATTTCATTTTTTTCAATCAGACATCAAAACGTGTGATTGGACATTGAATCACGCAAATGCAATGAATGAGACGCAATTTTGGGATAATTTTTTACCCTAGGTGCAAAATTTTGCAAAACAGGGGAAAATTTTCAACAAAAAGCCCAATTTGGGTCATAATTTTGTGAAATGGCACAAAAACACAACTTAAATTTCGGGAATTTTTTTCCTATGACTGCTAAAACTACGACTTGGGTATTTTGGCAATTTTTTTGAATTTTGGTAGTAGAGGCTAATTCTCTTAATCCTAAGGTATGTTTCCCCTATCCCTAGACCATCTATATATTACTTTCTATAGAGATCCAGAGAATACCTTTGAAGATAACAAAGTTCTTTCTTGGATCTATGTATAAGTGTCCCACGTATCCTAGTTATATGCTAACACTAGACTTATACAAGTTGTAGTTTTTAAGTTCGTAACTTGTAACTGTAAAAATTTTAAATTCCAAGTGATAAGTTGGAAGTTTTTAACAGTCTAACTATCTAACAAACTTGACATGTTTGCTCAGTTGTGCACTCACTCATCAAGACATGGATCCCACCTTGACCTCTAAACATACAAATTTATTATATAATCTAGTGTGTATCACTGCCTGAATGTAGTGAACAATGAGCAAGGGTTTCCACATCTTGGACGGGTGTGGGTAAAGAAGCTAGTCTTGTTGCATCATTATCCGAATGTAGTGAAAAATGTACGATAGGCAACATTTTCGACGAAGGCATGTAAAGAAGCAAGTTCAACAAAAAAGGATTAGAGTTGGATCTTGGAATATTGGCTCTTGACAAGGAAATCTTTGGAGATAGTAGATACCATGATGAGAAGAAAATTCAATATAGCTTGCACGCAGGAAACCAAGTGGACAGGGCAACGTTGTAGAGAGATTGGAGACACAAGATACATAATATGGTATACAGGTATTGATAAACATAGACATGGCGCAGGTATTATTGTTGATAAGATGTTGAACGATGATGTTGTCAAGATCACAAGGATGGGTGATAGAATCATAGCTATCAAGGTTGTTCTTGAGGGAAAGATTTTTGACATTATTAGTGCTTATGCCTCCCAAGTTGGCCTTAGCACGGAGGCTAAGAAGGATTTCTGGGATGACATGGATGAATTGATGCAGGGAATATCGACAGAGGAGAAAACCATTATTGGGAGTGATTTAAATGGCAATGTGGGGAGTAGCAATGTTGGATATGAGAGACTTCATGGCGGTTTTCAATACGGCGGTAGAAATAGAGAGAGGAACTTAGATTTTGCAGTTGCATATAATATAATTTTGGGAAACACCAAAGAGAATCTCATAAAATTACTTTCTACAATGGGCACAATTGTAACCAAATTGATTACCTCCTTACGAGGCAGGTGGATCGTAAATTATGCAAGGATTGTAAAGTGATGCCTGGCGAATATCTCACAACCCAACATAGGTTGGTGGTTTTAAATATTAACATGAAGACCAATCAAGGTAAGCATAACTGAAATCCAGATAGGAGGATCAAGTGGTGGAATCTTAAAGGAGAAAATAAATTGACTTTTCATGATAAACTCATCAAGGAGGAAACTTGGAACTTGGAGTCTAATGTTAACACTATCATGGTTGTATGGGCGGTCGGGCGGCCGGGCGTTCCGGGGGACGCCCAGATGTTTCCAGGCTTTTTTTTTTGGATTTTTTTTTTATTTTTAAGTTTATATATATCTTGTTTTATACATATTAATATAGTATCATATATACATAATTAGATTTTAACCTATATGAATCAATGTCAAAATAGATATACCATACAAGCATGTATATATAAGGAATGCACCATATATACAATCAATATAGTTATTAGGTGGAGAGATAAAAAGTTAAAAACAGAATTAACTCATTATGGATTTTTCAAGCAGCAGTCAGTGCAAAAAGAAAAACCTTACTGTTTGTTTTTCTTACTGTTCATGAAGTAAATTTGCTGCTTAGTTATGCATAACTAAGGATTGAAATAGCCATGATGGGAGGCTGGTGAGGCAACAGTAAGGTATGGCAAATTTTCTGCCCAATTAAGCAACAGGAAGAAAGAAACAAAACCAATTAAGCAAATTTGCTGCCCAATTGTTGCTTAGTTATTTCTACTAGATAGAGCTAAACGAAAAATAAAGAATCATTTATGGAAGTGAATTTGCTGCTTAGTAATGCATAAGGAAGAAAAAATAGAAATAACCATGGTGATAGGAGGATGGTGAAGCAAGAACAACATGTGACAACATCGTAGTCAAGCAAAATAAAAAAAAAGTGGAGCAACAACCAAAAACTTGCTGCTTATAGGAACCAATATGAAAAAATGAAAAAAAAAAATTCATGACACCAGGCCCACCAAGAGGCCCAATAACCGCCCAGGCGGTCCGCCCAACCCGCCCGGGCGGTCCGCCCAGCTCGCCCACTGACCCTAGGCGCCCAGGTTCTGGGACCTGGTTGGACGCCCATGCGCGCCTAGGCGGCGCCCAGGCGGGCGCCCTTACAACACATAACACTATGTGGCATAATATGAGCTCTAGCATAACAAAAATTGTCAAAGAGGTTTTGGGGGAGTCCAAAGGTTTTAGGCCTTCACAGAAAGAGACTTGGTGGTGGAATGATGAAGTACAGTAGGCTATTAAACTTAAAAGGGAGATCTATAGGGGTTTGTCCAAATCTTGAAATGATGCAATTTTTCAAAGATACAAGCAAGCAAAGAAAGAAGCTAAAAAGGTTGCTCAGGAGGCAAGGTCCAGATACTTTGATGGTATTTTAAGAAGTTGGACACAAGAGAAGGGGAAATAGATATGTATAAAATGGCTCGTATGAGAGAAAGGAAAGGAAGAGACTTGAGTCAAGTAAAATGCATCAAAAATGAAGATAGTACAGTGTTGGTGAAGGATGGTTATATCAAAAACCAATGGACAAATTACTTCCATAAGCTTTTCAATGGAGATATTGTAAATAATGTTAGAGGCTCGTGTGACATGAATATAAGAGACATCATTTACACACAACGAGTTTCACTATTTGAGGTCAAGAATGCTTTGAAAAAGATAAAATGAGATAGGCATGCGGACGAGACAGTATTCTCATTGATGTCTGGAAGAGTATGGAAGATGGAGTTATGTGGTTAACGAATTTCATTAACAAGATCATGAAGACCATGAAGATGTCGGATGAGTGGAGAAATAATACTATAGTCGCCATCTACAAGAACAAAGGAGATGTTCAGAGTTGTACAAATTACAAAGGTATCAAGTTGTTCAGTCATGCATGAAGCTTTGGAGAGGATTATTGAGCAGAGGCTATGATCTATAACGTCGATATCAAACAACCAATTTGGTTTCATGCCTGGTAGATCAACAACAAATGCTATTTTTCTTATAAGGAGACTTATAGAGAAGTACAGAGAAAGCAAAAGAGATCTTCCTATGGTTTTCATTGATTTGGAAAAGGCTTATGATCGAGTACCCAGGGGAAGTGTTGTGGATGGTTTTGAAGAAAAACGGTGTGCCAATCCAATGCATTGCCTTGACTAAAGACATGTATGATAGCTCTACTGCAAGAGTGAAGACTCTTAGAGTAGTGACACCAACATTTCCTATCACAGTTGGGGTACACCAAGGATCCGCACTCGGCCCATATCGTTCATTCTTGTTATGGATGAGTTGACAAAGAATGTCCAGGGTGATATTCGTTGGTGTATGTTATTTGTTGATGATATTGTGTCGAATAGCAAAACATATGGACTGAATGATAAAGTTGAACTTTGGAGAAAGGCATTAGAATCAGATGGATCGTGGATTGATAATTGGTAGGAGCAAAATTGAGTATATGCATTGCAATTTTAGCCAATCTTGCAGTGTGAATGGTGGAGCCAAGTTGGACGGAGAGATATACCAAAATGTAATAAATTTCGATAGTTGGGTTCTATTATTCAAATAGATGGGGATGTTCAAAATGATGTTTGTCACAGGAACACTGCCGGGTGGTTGAAATGGAGGAGTGCAACTGGAGTATTAAATGATCAGAAGATCCCTCACATATTAAAAAGCAAGTTTTATAGAACAGCTATACGGCAAACCATGCTCTATGGGAGTGAATGTTGGGCGGTGAAGAAACAAGGTCTGAACAAGATGAGCATATGGCTGAAATGCGTATGATGAGACGGATGTGCGAAGACAAGAAAAGATCGCTTGAGAAATGACTATGTCAGGAATAAAGTGGGGATGGCGAGCATTGAGGACAAGTTGCGCGAGGGCCGACTCAGATAGTATGGACATGTGCAACGCAGACCGACTAATGCACCTATATGAAGCAATGCTATTGAGTTAAGCGCAATTAATAGAATAAGAGGAAGGCCTAAATTAACTTGGGAAGAGCTTATAAAGAGAAATTCTGAATCTCTACATCTAGACCAAAATATGACCCATGATAGAGTTGAATCTCTACATCTTGACCAGAATATAACCCATGATAGAGCTGAATCTCTACATCATGACAAGAATATGAGCCATGATAGAGCTGAATGGAAACGAAGGATCCATGTAGCCGACCCCAACATAGTTGGACTAAGGCTTAGATTATGATGATGATGATGAGTCTAGTGCGTATATGTCTAAACATTGTGTTCGCAAAATTTCATAATTCCTTCATTTTGCCAACATAATTGCCATCAAAATTCTGTCAAAATTGTTCAGCTTCCTTCACTTACAAATATGGGAGACCCCCCCTCCACATATCCAACATGAAATATTATTGCATATTAAAGTAGAACTTGGAGTTTAGACCGTACTGGTAAATTTTCATGATTTAATTCACTTTTTGGTCGTCAAAATGTTAGGGCCGTAAATATCAAAATTTCGCCGAAATTTTGAAAATAAATATGTTTTCAGCTAGGAAGCACGGATACGGATATGTATCGGATACGGGTACGGGTACGGGGATACGGCAATTTTCAAAAAAATAGGATGCGGGTATGTCATGGATACGGCAATTTTTTAATATTTATTTAATATTTTTAAAAACAACAAATATATTTATTTAAAAATAGATGAAGACAATGAAATTTCATTCAAAAATCACAATATTTTTAAAGAAAATGGAAACCAATTCCATAATATCAAATAATGATTTAAAAAGGGGTCTTTCATTCATATTAATATGAGACAAGTTACAAAAAGACATAGATAATATCATATACTCCAAACCTTTCACATTTCATGTATCATGTAATGTTGTGTTGTAAAGTGAGTTGTGTCATCTGTGATACCAAACTATCTTCTCTCAGGGTATAGCTAGCTACTATGAAGCACGGATATAGATACAAAAATGGATACGAGTACGGGTGCGGTACGGGGATATGACAATTTTCAAAAAATATAAGATACGGGTACAACATGGATACAACCGTTTTTTTATGTTTATTTTAAAAGTTTAACAGACTACCAATTTCATTCTCAAATCACAATACAATAGGGGGAGTCTAGAGTTGGAAGTCACATGGTTTTGGGATTTTGAGGGATCACACGAGTGGGGTTCTCTCTTGGCTGCTAAATGGGTTGGTTGTATCCTGGCTGCATTGAGGTCATATCCTACTAATAAAAAAAAAATACGACTTAAGAAGTATTTGGTATGTATTAAAGAGTATCTAGGGAGTATTAGCATCAAATATGTATTAAGTACTGGTAGGACACCTATTTTGGAGTATCGGTGCTTCATAGGGGGAGACATAAGGATGGGGATGCAATGATTATCTTCAAAGGAGATGAAATAGATATTGTCTAGATAGAAATCCAGAATAAATCACAATGGATTTAGTCACCAAAACAAGAGGCATGTTAACCCAACGATACTAAATTGAACCCTTTCATAGAATATGGAGGACATCAACGTGCTTAAAGCTTGCACCTTAGCAGGGAAAGCATCCGGAAGTACCATGTAAAGGTGAATGAATTGGTTTGCAATATAGAACAAACAAAAATCCAAATTACATATTGAAGTTCTTTAAAAAGTGAAATCCCAAAAAACAAAGGAGATACAAACAATAAAGAGAAGAAGGAAGATTGGCATTTAGCAAGAGGAATGGTGACTAACCTTGAACTACTTCAAGGAAGCAACTATGACAGCCTTACTGTAAGCTTCTACTTAACAAAGAGGGTTGAGACACGAGTTGGTGTCAAATGCTAATCAAACAACGTCATGCCCAGATTTTTTTTCTAGTTTAAACTGGCTGGATACGGCCTGGATACGGCAGGATACGGATTAGGAGTATTCGATACGTATCCAGGAGTATCCACGGAGTATTGGTATCCAATACGTATCAGATACGGGTACGGCACCTGTTTTGGAGTATCCGTGCTTCATAGGTTTTCGGCAATCAGATACGGCATCAAAATCAAAGAAATTTGGAAATAAATATGTTTTCGGCAATCAGATACGGCATCAAAATCGGACATTTAATTATATGGCTATGGCACCATAGTAACAAAAGTCTCCGAATTTTACGAAAAATCGGCGATTTTTTGCCATTTTATAGGCTCCCGAATATTCACCACGTTTAATACGTCGGTCACCGATTTTTCACGATTTTTCTCGCTTATTCGTGATTTATACGATTTTTCACGATTCTTTGTGACTTTTCACGTTTTTTCACGATTTTTCTCTTTTAAGTCATTTGTTCTTTTTTTTACCAAACTGTGTACACAACTCCTGATATACACTAAACCTCCAACCCCCACTCTCCCGACAATCCATTGTTATTATTCAACTATTCTTTAATCTTTTCCTACTTTATTCACTTAATAAGATTGTATGCCTAGTGACCTTATTTATTACATTGGTATATGATATGTATGTGTATATATACATACATACACACAAACATATACATACATACATTATATGTATATATGGGATTAAGAGAGAGATTTCTCTCCCCCCTCTCCCACGCCCGTGGTGGAGGCCGAAAGCCCAGGAGGGTAGTAAATCAAGGCGGCAACTGGGATTCGAACTCGAGTCCCTTCATGAGGAGACACCGTGCTTGACCACTTGAGCCACATATATATATGTATAATTTATATATATATATATATATATATATATATATATATATATATATATGTATATATATGTGTGTGTGTATACATACATTTATATATGTGTGTGTATATAAGCATATATAGGTATATATATACATATATTAAGCCGACTTATTCTCGATTATTTCCGAATAGTTGACCGAACTTTGACCGAAACATGTCGATTTTTTCAAGATTTTTTCAAATTCCGTTTTTTCCGGCCAACTGAAAAGTTGCCGAACCCTGAATTTGTTACTATGTACGGCACAACCCGCTAGTGAACTTCTCCAGGTTAAGATTTTTAGAGGAAGAGCTAGAATACAGCCAGAGCTGCCAGACAAATGCAATGAAATTGAGATGTGACAATTAGGTTTATGTGCACATTGCCTCAAATCCAGTCTTCCATGAAAATACACAACATTTTATCTACGAGAAGCTTCAAAAAGCAATTAAAGCCTATTCCTGTCAAATCTGAAGACCAGCTAGCAAATCTTTTTACCAAATCCTTTAATGGGTGTTGAGTCCAATTTCAATGTAACAAGCTTGGTACAGATGATATATACTGAAAGGGGAGCATTGCAGTATGTACGTTGTACGTATACAGAGTAAGTTGTAAGTATACAGAAGTTGTACATACAATTATTGTGTACAACATGGTTACACTAGTGTTTGATTCTATACTATGTAATGGGTTATCGGTCGCTAACCATCCATCCATATACCGTCATTATTCTGTATGCACACAAGTAATTCTTCCATGCTTTCTTTTATTATCTACAGAAAATATGCAACTACGAGACAAATGCCCCTTTGAAAGATTAAAACATAACCATCCATTGAAGAAAGTACGCTCAGGTAAAAAGTCTTTAATTTTAATTCAATCTACAGCAACTTAGCCATAGTTTTTTTGGTCCTAAACTTAGCCATAGTTACCCCTTAATCTAAACACAAAATAACATATCTTGACCCACAGGCACAGGCCACAGAAACTTGCTCCTCATAGTATTGCTGCTTCGAAATAGTTAAGAATGTGAGCAACGGAACTGCAACTTCAATTGAAAACAAAAAGTGGAAGACATGACCAAAAAGGAATTGAAAGGTAGGTAAGATTTACTTGAATTTCCCTAAGCGAGGAGGAGCACATTTTTGCCTCTCTTCTTTTACAACAGCACGCCTAGCATGCTTTTTCTCCTTTTCTTCATCATCTTTAGCAATTTCTTTAAGTATATCGTCTAGGCTGGAGCACAATGTTAGTTCATAAATTGTCGAGTATGGTGACTATATTAACTTCATAGTATATGTCAGTACCAATCAATTTCTTTGGTTATTTTCTTGGCTTGCTTTGCCTCAGCTTCAGCCTTCATTCTTTCTTTATGCCTTGCTCTACGGTTTAGCTGCACTCGAGTTACTTTTTTTGCTTTTGATGTCCTAGTCAAGAAAATTCACAAAATGACACTTGTCAAGAAATCCATAATAACTTGAACAAAAAGCAAGCAATCTAACTCTTCAAAATTGTTTATATTGCAATTGACCACATGGGAATTTTCATTAGTTGAGAAATGTCATTAGGATTTTACCATCAACAACAAATAATAAAGCCTCTGTATTATTGTGGAATGTTTAATATAAAACTGGAAAAAGGGACGATAACTCTTCTAGTATTTCATTAAAAATCACAAACGTTAAACATAATTACCTTTTCACTATAGCATCCTCATTCAGATCAGTATTTGCATCATCCTCATCAGCGTCGTCAGCATCAAGAAATATTTTCTGAAATGAAAAATATGATTGGTCAAAATTTCTGAGATGGAATAGGTAACAGTTTGTGATTCCCAACAATATTCTTGGTCGTCATATACATTGTGAATCCACTTTGAGGAAGCATTAACATAAAGATTTGTGAGTTCATCATTGATAAATAAGATGAATTACAGTCACATTTAGGGCTTGTTTGGTAGGAGGTAGTTTATAGGGATGATGTTCAAATGGGATTGTTTCGGCCTATGTAATTGTTTATTTGGGTGTGAAAGGCTGAAGTTAATTGATCGACAACTGCATCCAAGTACCTTACCCATTATTCCTACAAATTGTACAGCGCTGGAAAAGGTTGTGATCGGGTGTAGAAGCCATCAGCCGCGATGCTATGCAGCTGGACTGTCATGTGAGATTGGTTGTGAAATTTATAAAAACAACTATTACTCATCTTTCCAGTGGAAATCACTCTTTCCTGACAAATTGGGAGACAGTTTTGTCACAGACTCCAAGTGAAACATCCGGCAATTGGTAACAATTAACAACGATTAACAAAGAGAGGTGCTACAAATTATGCCGATGCATGTGCAAAACATAAACATCACCAATCGCAAGTTCATAACCAAAGAAAAGAAAATGAACTTGTTGAATTAAATATCCATCAAACCAAACAAAGTGATTGGTGTTCAGAATCCATGTTTTCTATCTCAATGTATTCGAAAGCGTACTTTGCACTCTGATTACATCAACCAAACAAGCCCTTACATGAATAACAATGACTAAAACCAAAATCAGAAGAAAAAAGAGACGGCATAAATGTGCTGTCTGTGCTTAGTTGCAACCAGCCTAACATTACCCAGATGAAAACCAATGATCACCTTGATTGACTAATCTTATGGATGTCCATGCAAACACAAGCATCCTAGCGTCATGAAGAATTGAGTACCACTTATTTGAACTCTACTAAGATTATTCTACATTGTCAAAAGAGAACAGTAATTCTAATGTCAAACATCAAAATTTCCCCTATTAACCACAGCATGAAATCCCAAACTCCATTATCAATATAGATCCCTACTCAAGTAGAGAACTTCATATAAAAGAAATATATAACAAGAAACTGATAACCAATCGTATTCCTACAAGGTAAGGAGCATTGTTACCCTTCCCTAACTCAGGAACAATTCAGCAGTAGCTGCTGCAGTATCAATAATCCTAGAAGACAATAGCGGTGACCACGATTATGGAGAAGCCCCTGACAGTATCCTCCTGATGTTCCTCCTCTTTGCACATCTCATATCTCAGCATCTCCACTCCTCTTCTAGGACCCTAAAATCACTGCAGGCCTTACCGATCCAAGCCATGCACCACAGACGCGCTATTGGCAATAATAGAAGAGACCATAAGCAGTCGTGTAGAGGATCACCTAATCCAGGCATCTCTGCACCCGGACATCCCTACTTTCCACCCCCTAGCTGCTGCTAGGGTTGAGGATCAGCAGTTGTGCTGCTGGAGTCATGGGCAGACTGCCACTATAGTGGATTACCTGCTAGTTGGGAATGATGTTTAGAATGTCTGCTTGAAGCACATGTCCGCTCCTCTGAGTGTTTGGAAGTATGGCTGTCTCTACTTGCAGATGAGGTATGACTCCTTGTAGTTGCCTATGATAGTCAATCCCAATGTGAAGTCTGAACCTTGCTTCCAAGTTCCAAAGCATCATACCAATCAGGTGGCAGAGGCAAAGATTATTGGTCACTATCACATGGTTCTCGATTTTCCTTTTTAGACTTTCATGTCCACACAGTAAATAGCTAGATAATTAATAGTCAACATTAAAAAGTTTCAATTCGCAGCAATCACGTAATATTTTGATTATTTCCCGAAAACTTATGTCATCTTCATCATCTAAACCTCAATCCCAACATATTGGGGTCTGCTACGTGGAACCTTTTTTTCCAATCAGCTCTGTTGTATTTTGATCAAGATGAAAGGATTCAAAATCTTTCTTTAGAAGCACTTCCTACGTTAATTTAGCACTGCCTCTTCTTATTTTAACTGTGCTCAATTTAATAACATTGATTCAGATATGCACGTTAGTCAGTCTGTATCACACACACATGTCCATTGTCCATACCATATCAGGTGACCCTTGTGCAATTTGTCCTCAATACTCGTTTCTCAAACGATCTTTATTTGTCTTCCCAAACACCCATCTTAGCATACGCACTTTAGTCACATTCATCTTGTTGAGGCCTTGTTTCTTCACCGCCCAACATGCACTGCCATATATCATTAGTTGGTCATATACTATTCTATACACGCACTTTTTAATCTGAGAGGGAACTTTTGGTCAGATACTACTACATTTGCATCCCTTCATTTCAACCAATCCTACTGCGATCATGTGGCAAATATCATCTTGAACATTGTTGTCCAATTGAATAATAGAAGTCAAGTAACTGAAGATACCACATTTTGTTACATCTACGGTACAAAAAATCGTTGACGTCTAGTGAAAATCCACCAATTCTGTCGAGATATTGGAGGTCAGGAGGTCGATTACGGGTTAACTTCCATATTCGTTAACTTCGACGATATTTTGACCAACATCGACGATGTTGACCCAACCCTATAGAACTAGTAGGAAAAGTTACCTAGCTGTCGACCAACTTCAAGAATGCTATTGCTTTATCGAGAATGACTATCTTGCTTCTTCTATCTTGGGAAAAACTCATCAGAAAAAGAGATAAGTATCTTTATTGTTAGTGTTTTTTTTCAAGCTAAAATTACTATAACTACTTATCCTCTACTAGATTAAACTAATTTTAAGTCCTCAACGATGTCGATCCAGACCTATAGAAATAGTAGGAAAAGTCGATGATTTACCTAGATGTCAATCAACTTCGAGGGCATTGCTGCAATTATGGTAGAATGACTAAGTTGCTTTTTATATCTTGGGATAAAACCCATTGGAACTAAAGATAAGTATCTTCATTGGATATATTTTTTCAAGCTAAAATTACTATATCTACCCATCCTATAATTTCAAGTCCTCTAACCCCATTTCATCTCTCTTATATCACCATCTTTACCCAAATGCAATTTTTTAAAAAATATATTCATGTGTTGGGAATTCTAATGCCTAATGCTATAATCATTTATGTGGACTTGCTATACCATATTTCCAACCACCAAATTTGTGTATATCTACACAAATTTTAGAAAATGATATAGCTCATTTTGATTCTTTAATAAGTAATTCAATCAAATATTGAACATGCGATATACTAAATAGGCAAAATGTCATATATGATTTATCTTGTATTTATAACTATACAGTTTGACATTGTAAGCTTGTAACTTATTACTTGTTAGCTATCAACTTTGTCATTCTGTTATGAGAAACTTCAATGATAACAATTTCAAAAACTATATGCTAAAAATCTTTTGGCGTGTATTCTAAAAAATATTATAGAAGAACTTACCTATATAATATGCTTACTAGCAAGACTAGATAATTTTATAGAATTCTATCACAATTTCTCTATTCTTAGCATGTCGTCTAGTCGGAAGTTTCTTTGAAGTTTCCACAAGCTTCCATTTCCACACTTGTCCAAGTCACTCAAAGTCGGCGTCCTGTTCCATGGGTACATCCGCTCCATTCAACTTGGCGGCACCATTCGCAATTCTAAACTAGTAGAAATTGCAATGCATGTACTCGGTTTCACTTCTACTAGTCTTAAATCCAATTGATTAAACCACTTTTCTCCAAATTTCAATTTTGTTATTCACCCTTTATTCCATTTCATCAATCAACACAATATCCTCTTCTAATGGAAAATTGAGACAAAACTAAGTATAAAAAATGCAATTTAAAGCAAATGTCGTGTTGCTGTTCAAAATTGATCTGTAACGTCATCTGATGTTTGCCTATTACAGCCAACTTTGTGTCCACATGGACCACAAGCAAGCATATAAGTGCTCAGATGTCTCGATGGAGTCAGACAACTATTTCGGTGACTTAGAATACACGGCATATCATGATTTATCTCGTTCACGCACTACACCTCTTTATCGGCCAAAGCATGCCATCAAGTATGAATTGCATGTTCACCAAAAGATTATGTGTTGATATTGTGCTCAAAGGCGGTAGATCATGTGTGTGGAGAGAGATACCACATTGAGAATATGTGATAGGTGGAGATATTATATTTTTTGGATACTTTAATAAATTATATATAATCATAAAATGATATACTTGTGGAATGTAAATTATATATTTGCGTTCAAATGTATATATATGTATGTGGGTGTGTATGTATTGTATGTGTATACGTATGTATGTAGTCAGCTTTTTATAAAGCAGTCATTAATAGACTGAGACCACTTAATTGCACAGGTGATTGTATATGCAAAATATGACTGCTAGTAACCTGATTCGCAGTATGTAGTGCGACTAGGTGGCCGCACAAGAACAAGCAGCCGCACAAGAACAAGCAGCCGCACAGATACAAGCAACCAAACGGACCAATTTTTCATACACTGCATATCAAAGATCATTCTTGATTGGCTTTGTAGTACATGTGCCAGATACATGCCCTCTTTTCATTAACGGTAGATGTTTTGTCACTCTAGGTTATGCATTAGCAATCGTGTGTAAGAGTTGCACATTGAACCCACTTTTGCCAAAGTTGGTCGCGTAAGAGTTGCAAATTGAACCCATTTTTGCCAAAGTTGGTCGTGTTCGGTCTCAAAACTCATTTGGCGGCATTAATTGACCTCGCCCTCGCCTTTTAACTTATCTTAAATTGATAATACTCGCATTTATGCAACGCAACTTAACATGTACCAAATTCCATTCATTAATCATTGTCCATAAGAGTTCAATTTATTAGCAATGAGGTTTGATGCTTGGCCAACTACTAAAATTTGATCACTAGGTGAAACACAATGGGCTCAAAAACAATTACTCATTAGATACCCATGGTGAATATTCAAGCGATTTAAGTAGTAGCGATCTTCACTATGAACACTGCTATTAAAATAGCATATAATTGACATGGAAGGTTGATTGGAGCAACCTACAAACAGAAAAATGGTTGTCTTTCAGATCAGGAAGAATTGGTGGCATAGAAGAAGTACTTGACCATGTTTCGGTATGATTGATGCCACAAGACCAATACTCACTTTTTTGTCATTTTAATTTACTTACAAAAATGTTTATCTTAGGAGAAAGTGAGTTGTTTTGTTGTTATTAACTGAATTGAGATATGTTTCTATCCAAATGGGACTCAGGCATACAATTTCTTATGTATAATCATTCATGAATCCTCATCTAGGCATATTGATTGGTGAATTGAATCTATTTGTATATGCAGATATATATCACTTTTTTTAAAGATGCAAAGAGCTATTACCTCCTCAACACAGTCATTGAAGAGTTATTTGCCTTTAAAGCTTTGCATCCTCTCCTATTTGTTGAGTTTGTATATCCAATAACACTTGAGAAGCACAGTTTTATGTGTTTGAAACAATACCATTGAGTTGTGCACAACTTAAAGAAGAGGCAAACCTAATTTAAACTGGGAATAGCTTATAAGGAGAGACTTTAAATTTTTACATCTTGATCAAGATATGACCCATAACAAAGCGGATTGGAAAAGAAGGTTCCATGCAGCCAGCGCCAAAATGGTTGAGATTGAGGCTTGGACATAGTTGTCTAGGCGGCTAGGCGGTCCTTCCCCACCAAGGGAAGCCTAGGCGTTTCTAGGCGTTCTTCATATTTGTTTATATTTTACATATATATATATAAATGAATTTGCGTATACAATTCTATATATTCAAATATATACATCACTATGTACATTTGTATCGGTTATCCATAAGCTTAATCAGTCATAAATTCACTTGCGTCACACCTGTCATAAGACTCGTGACCTAACCTAGACCTATTCAGTTTTAATTTGACCCAACATGATCTCAATTGGACCTAATTTAACTTAGTTTGCCCTAATTTGGCCTAAGTCAGACCTATTTGGGCTAACATGACCTAATCAGACGTAATTCCCCCAGTCTGTCCTACATTGACCTAAACAAGCCTTAATTTGGCGAAATCAGACCTAATTCCCCCAAATAAGACATGTTTTTCCCAAATCAGACCTATCCCGGCCCAAAACCAGACCTACTCTTACCAAATTAGATCTTATTTGGCTTAAATCAGATTTATTTCTTCCCTAAAATAACTGAACTTCATCTAATTTAACCAAATTCAGACCTAATTCATGCTAATTTGGCATTTAAGTGTCTTAACTTAAGCCTAAAAGGCCTTAGGCATCCACTTTAGTTATATTAAAGCCTAGGCGCCCAGTTTGAGGCGACCCACCTAAAGCCTAGGTGGAGTTCAGGCAGGAGCCTGTATAACTATGAGCTTAGATGATACTAATGACGATGATGATGATGATTCATTCCTTCTTGTTGCATAGTCCTTCAAGATTACTAGTGTTGAAAACATTGGGTAACATCAAAAGAAACTTGGATTGTATAATTTCATGAGCATACTAATTGTTGGGAATCAAAAAAGGATGTCCTAACCAACCCAGTCATTGTTGTTGCTGGTCAAGTCAGATCCAGATTCAAGTGTCGACCTCAACTTAAATTAATTCATTAGGATTCTGGCCTTAAATACAAAGAGATTCGATATTTTTTAGTTTAGGTCTTCGTTTAAAGCCCTACTACCATTATGTTATTCACTAACAAAGTGTAATAGTCATAGGAGCTTCCATCAAATTGGAAACCGGAATGATCCTTTGACCCCATCTTGGCCTTTAGAAGGGTTAACATCGAAATAAACTTGGATTGTATAATTTCATGAGGCATACTAATTGTTGGGAATCAAAAAAGGATGACCTAACCAACCCAGTCAGATTCATTGTTGTTGTTAGTCAAGTCAAATCCAGATTCAAGTGTCGATCTCGACTTAAATTAATTCGTTAGAATTCTGGCCTTAAATACAAAGAGATTCGATATTTTTTAGTTTTGGTCTTCGATTAAAGCCCTACTACCATAATGTTATTCACTAACAAAGCATAATAGTCATAGGAGCTTCCATCAAATTGGAAACCGGAATGATTCTTTGACCCCATCTTGGCCTTGAGAAGGGGGTGGATTGTATGGAACTTGAATCATTATAAGAGGATCTTCGGCTCTACAACTACAGTTGTCCATACCGTTTTATCATACAGATAGATATGTAGCATCATACTATTTTTCTATTATCATTATGTATAGCATACCTGCTATAATGGTAACTAAGCTACTAGTAACTGGAAGTAAGCAATAGACCTGGATCTACAAAATGCAAAAGAATGCATGTCAGATTCCATCATAAACCACTTTGCCATGTTATATGCATCCCGTTTCTCTTGAGAGAGGATAAGAATTAATTTTTGGAGGGTTTCAATTAAGTAGTCAGGTCGGCTATTAATGTAACTTAATGAGTTAGAAACTAGCCCTGCCGGAAAATAAACAATGAAGGCTTTGGTACTTACAAGAAAGGACATCTATATATGCAGCAAGAATGTCAGATCCAGTGGATAGAGTTCAATACTCCAGAGTTAAAATAATATAGAACCAAGAGAGTCCACCATATATATAATAGAATTAGAAAGGGTCCAGGTCTGTGATGCTCTGTAAATAACAGGCAAATGGAGAACTGAGAAGTGGGAACACATGATATTTTCAACATTGATATAAAAAAGTGATCACTTTCGCCACTTAAGCAGTATGGCTCATGTGAGCAGTTGGTGAAGCATTTTGATGTTAAGCATGCACTTTTCGTGTTACAACCCTCTTTATTGCGCTTCTTGTGGCCTACTTAATAGACTACTTATGACTGCTTAATTAAAATATCAAGCTCTAATTAAAACAATGTCTCTCCTGGTCCAACAACAAATACATAAATCGAAAAAGAAAAACAATGTTTTATGCCCTGTACGTATTACAGGCCATAAAAATACAAGAAAATGACCACAATATTGATCTCTTCTCCCACGTATAAAGAACTTGTATACCAGTACCACACGTAAGACTATCACTCATTGCCTGCTATTTTTTTAGGGAATCATTGCCTGCTATGAAATGTATACAACCAATACCAATTTTACAGTATAAGGGTATTACACCAGTAAATCTTTGAAGTATTGTGTAAAAATGTAGCAAAAGTACTACAACAGAAATGGAAATCTGAAAGTACCGTAACAGTCATGGGAATCTGAAAGTACTAATGTAATAAAAATCTGTAAGAATATAATGTAAATCATATACATTTTAGTATATGTAGTATATGTGTGTATTATTATATAGTATTTAGCAATACTATACTCTAGTATTGTGTACAAAGATTTGGTTGATTGACTACTAACATGTTGAAGCAGACCTAATACAATCTAATTTATTAGTCAATTATTGTTTGGTTATTACATCTAAACATTAAGTCATCCACGTAATGTGCTACGTATCGTATCATGTGTCTGTGAAACTGTAATAAGTACTAATATTGCCTTGACTACTAACATGTTGAAGCAGACCTAATATAATCTAATTTATTAGTCAATTATTGTTTAGTTATTACATCTAAACATTAAGTCATTCACGTAATGTGCTACGTATCGTATCATGTGTCTGTGAAACTGTAATAAGTACTAATATTGCATTACTCTTACATGCAATTATCTAATGAATATATTTTTACTACTTAGCTTTTGGGTGATTATTCAATAATTTAGTCACTTAATTAGTCGCACGCTTTCCAAAAGAGAAAGAGGCATCATTCTTGAGAGAGAGAAAGTGTCAAAAGAAAGAAGCGTCATTTATACTGTTCTTATGATTGCAGAACAACGAGATCAAAACTAGCAGGAGCCTCAGAACTCACATCTTCTTCCTCCAACTCCTCAACAGGAGCAACATACGGGAGAGGCTCCGGTTCCAACTCTTTCCGGAAGGATTTTTTCATTTCAATTGCGACAGCTTGAGCTAATGCATCCTGCATTGTTCAAGAATACTGTTTGATATAATCAGACGCGTAGCCCTTGTATAAAACCATTTGTAGAAAGTACCTGATGATACTCAAAATCAGGATTGAACGAACAACCAGGTAGATCCACTTCTACTGCTGGAATGTGGGAGCCTACAGCCCCACGCTGAAAAGAACATTACTTGCTTTACATTTTTACTTGTAATTTATTCACTGGAAAAACAAGTCCATTCAGCAAAATCAAAATGTAGTAAAAAAATTGGTACCTTCTTTGTCTTCACTTTCCCGGCTGCCCCTGCAGAGTTTAAATCAAAGAAGTGTGACATAAATCTTACAGAATGTGAGCATATACAGTAGCAGTTAAAGGTAAACCTTCATCACTCCATAAGTCATTAATTTCCGAAGCAGAATCTTTTGCGTCCTACATAACACGAGATATAATATAAAGTTCGTATTAGCTGGAGCAAATTTAGCAGCAAGTCTAACAGTCTAGCCTGTATTTGTTTTATTATTTCAGACCTTCGTTGCACTTTGAGTTCCATTGTTGTCTTGAGATACAGCCTTCCTTTTCTTAGTTGATTTCTTCGATTTAGAAGAGGGAATAGGTTGAATAAAAGGATTGCTCTGCAGAACGCTATCTACGTGCAGTACTTTCTCCCTGTGCTTCTCGATTTTCCTCTTTGCAGGGATGTCTGGGGCAAAGTAAAATGGAGCATTCTCAGAGCAAAATAAAACCCTGGAAATATATGTTTGCTGAATGCATACGCCGTTGAGGCTATCAGTGTTTGTGGCCCAACTACAATAAATTTGTGAAGCAGGGAGTAGGATACTTGACCAGTACCGGTGGACTTGTCGACGTAGAAGAGGGACTCGTTGGCGGTGGAATCAACCGGGCCTCCACTGAGTGCGTCTTTAGTGGTTTTAATGAAATAGTCGTCGATGTCGTCTGTGCTGATGTTCGCCCTCCATGCCTTCTTCCCCTTCCGCGAACCCTTTGCCTTCTTCCCCATTGCCGCTTGGCACGCGCTAGGATACTTGTCGAGGGTTTTAGGCGGACAGAAACAAATGTCACAGAGTTTTATGCTCTGAGGACTGTTGTGGGAGGCTACGAAGCGATTGATTAGTGGATTTTAGATTGTTGCTTGGGAGCAGTCGGCCAACCCCAACGGATTCGGACTAGGATTACACGAAAAGCTGAAGCGGCAAACCGGGAGAAATGCAAAGAACGGGAGAAGTGGCTGAACGCGGGAGGCGGCGGCAGCGGCCGACAGGTGAGGAGGTTGCGGCTCGCAAATTCCGACCTAACCGTTAACGCAAAATCACGGATCGAGGAATGGCTAATCTATACTATTATTAAAAAAAAAAAACTTAGTTTAAATTACATGCCATTTTCTTTTCCGAGAAATTAATCTAACCAATCAGAAGCAAGGATTCAAAATCCCTACATTCTCCTTAACCCTCTCTCTTCTGACTTTTTTTCCTCGATTTTGTTCCTTTTATATCCTAATTTCTCTCTCCTTACAAAACCACCGCTTATCAAAGCCATGTCCTCCAAACCCCTCCATCCAACAACTTCGTGTTCTCCAAACCCATCTATATTCCTTCCTCAACGACCTCTCCTCCCCCCACTATACACACGCTCTCCCCACTCCTCACCTCCAAATCACATACTCTCCTCACACGCCAAAATTTACTCTATTTCTTAACGAACCTCTTCCCTCTCTCCGAGTCAAACAAATCCACCCTAACTTCACACTTCTCTTCCTCTCTCACCACATATTCCTCTGAGGTCTCAACTAAATGAAGTTTATTGAGAAAAATACAGTAAGCTTCGCTGAGGAATGTTTAATACAAGTCATAGTCTCATGTTTAACGATATCCGCTTCAATACGCAAATTTTGATCACGTTAACAGACCATTCTCCTAGAAAAGAATGTTGAAAATGCAAGTTAATCGATATTCGCTTCAGCTTTGAAAATTATCCTCATTGTTGAGACACGTTTCAAAATTCTAGCCTCTCTTTTTTATTTTCTCAAATCTCAACTGACTACATCCATAATAAACCATTTCGTCTCTCCAAAATACAAAAGTTGTACTCGGTTGAAAGAAATGAAGTTACAGGAAGTTTCACTGAGGAATGTTTAATACAAGTCATATTCTCATGTTTAACGATATCGACTTCAATACGCAAATTTTGATCACGTTAACAGACCATTCTTCTAGAAATAATGTTGAAAATGCAAGTTAGTCGATATATGCTTCAGCTTTGAAAATTATCCTCATTGTTGAGACACGTTTCAAAATCCCAGCCTCTCTTTTTTATTTTCTCTTCCTATAATCCCTCTTAAGTTATTTTTTTCATATAATCTCTCTTAAGTTTATTATCTTTCCTAATTATCTTAACGAAATCGTTGTCTATAGATTTTGAGTCCTTCACGGCGTGAATTTTACGAACTAATAATTATTATGGACTGTCCACGCTTCACGTCCCATAATCACTGCCAGTACATTCTCCTCTCCTATGTCTCCCCCACTTTCTTTACGTTTTAAATTATCTTAATAATGGTTGAGACACATTTTAAAATACCAACCTCTCCATTTAATCTTTTCTTCCTATAATCCCTTTTAAGTTTATTTTCACTCCTAATTATCTTAACAAAATCGTCATCCAAAGTTTTTGAGTCCTTCACAACGTGGATTTAGGAAACTACTACCTTTGTAATATCTATCTCTGCTAGGTCAATATCATCATTTACTCATTATGGCTAGTATCACATGTTTCATCTGTTCTCTTTTAACTTTCTTGCTATATCTTTTTACTATTTTATCTTAATGAATGTTTGTCACTACCCAAAATGTGGGCACAAGTAGCTACAACTTATTACAATTAAATATCTCTTAGACTCTCAATGACCACTCTCCTAAAAATGCATATTTTGATCACGTTAACTGACCATTCTTTTAAAAATGAACGATGAAAATACAAGTTGGTCCATATCCGCTTCAACTTTGGAAACTATCCTCATTGTTGAGGCGTGTTTCAAAATTCCAGCCTCTTTTTTTATTTTCTCTTCTCATAATCTCTCTTAAGTTTATTTTCTTTCATATAATCCCTCTAAAGTTTATTTTCTTTCCTAATTATCTTAACAAAACTATTATCCATAGATTTTGAGTCCTTCACAACGTGTATTTTAAGAACTAATAATTATGATGGACTGCCCACACTTCACGTCCCACCATCAACCATTACGTTCTCCTCTCCTATATCTCCCCCACTTCCTTTTCGTTTCAAATTATCCTAATAACGTCTGAGACACGTTTTAAAATGCCAGCCTCTCCTTTTAACTTTTTCTTCCTATAATCCATCTTAAGTTTATTTTCACTCCTAATTATCTTAACAAAACTGTCATCCATAGTTTTCGAGTCCTTCACAATGTGGATTTAGAAAACTACTCCCTTTGTAATATCTCTCCCCGCTAGGTCAATATCATCGTTTACTCATTATGGCTATTACACTTGTTTCATCTCCTCTTTTAACTTTCTTGTTATATCTTTTTATCATTTAATCTTAATCAATGCATGTCACAACCCAAAATATGGACACAAGTAGCTACAACTAATTACAATTAATTTCTCCTAGACTCTCAACGACCACTCTCCTAAAATTGCATATTTTGATCATGTTAACCGACCATTCTTCTAAAAATGTAAGTTGGTCGATATCCGCTTCGGCTTTGAAAATTATCCTCATTGTTGAGACACGTTTCAAAATTCCAACCTATCTTTTTGACTTTCCCTTCTTATAATCCCTCTTAAGTTTATTTTCTTTCATATAATCCCTCTTTAAGTTTATTTTCTTTCCTAATTATCTAACAGGATAGTTGTCCATAGATTTTGAGTCCTTCACAACGTGGATTTTAAGAACTAATAATATGATGGACTGCCCCCGCTTCGCGTCCCACCATCAACCATTACGTTCTCCTCTCATATATGGCCCCCACTTCCTTTACGTGTCAAATTATCCTAATAACGGTTGGGATACATCCCCCACTTCCTTTACGTTTCAAATTATCCTAATAATGGTTGAGATGCCTTTTAAAATGCCAGCCTCTCCTTTTAATTTTCTCTTCCTATAATCCCTCTTCATTTTATTTTCATTCTTAATTATATTAACTAAATCGTCATCCATAGTTTTCGAGTCCTTCGCAATGTGAAAAGAAACTACTCCCTTTGTAATCTCTCTCCGCTAGGTCAATATCATCATTTACTCATTATGGCTACCCAAATGTGGGCACAAGTAGCAACAACAAAAAAAGTATTTTCTTTTTCTTAGCTCTTTATCCAGTCTAATTACTCCATTATACATCCCATCCAAGACACATCTCTCCTAGACGTTCAATGACCATTATCTAATTACAATTAAATTTGTTTTTGTTGATAAAACATAATAAGGAATTAGAAGGTAGAAGGACGACAAGTTGCTCTCAATCCCTTTTAGATGACAACATCAATCATTTGAAAAACAATATCCGTAGACCTGGATTTATAACATTACTACACATAATTTTTTGAACATTTTTTAAATGCTCTACAACCTCAGGTACTAAGAAATAAAAAAAATAAGGGTATAAGACATGATGATTATTGATATAATTTTCTTCATACTTGGTCACTTTGGTTGATACCACTTTTAGAGCAACATGTCCATAAAGAAATCTTCACCTTTCAATCTCAACAAAAGATAGACTCATGTTAGATTCACAAAAGCATTCTCCACTCTAATTACTCCACTATCCATTACTATTTGTTTCATCCCCGAACATAATAATCAAGTTTAGTAAAATAGTTTAATGGTAACACGTGTACAAAAACTTAACTAATTAATTAAAAAATCATCTCAATATTCTTTAACAATCAATTTTATATGTACATTGATACCTATTACTTTTCACTTCTTTATAAAGTATTTATTAAATTTATTAGATTTAGTGGGACATGTGCATGTGCACGTGTGTGTTCACTAGTTTGATGAAGAAGTCCATCATCTCCCCTTATTCATGTTCTATTTTGTTTTCACAATTTTATATGTGCACGTGTGTGTTCACTAAATGTTATTGCCCACTAAAATTATAGTGCAGTTCACATTGTATTAAAGGTAAATAAGCATGATATAGTTTTAACGATCCCCAATAAAGACATTAAGTGTTTCAGTCATATAGATAAGTGTTTTTTTATTTATCGTCTTTCCAAACGTCTAATTTTCTTTTAAATTAAATGTGGGTTCAATCATATTCATTGAGCAGGCCAACTATGAAAGATACAAAAGGAGTTTCTCATCACATCGACACAAGGGTGAAGCACACACCATGCCCCAAACCCACCTCAAGACCATAAAATCGCACGACTGGCTACAACAACCATCTCTCTACCACACAAAGGAACCAAACTAACATCGTCCCATTCTGCTCCAACTCTCAAGACCCCAAACTCCTTGTTACTAGAGACTAACAAATCTACCTTGCATACCCACTCACTCCAAGTGCACAAGAAAGACTCCATCACATACCACCTCAAACCTAAAGCAACCAAGACAAATCAAGCAAAAAAAATCGCAGCATCTTCCCCCGGGAAAACGCCCCAACAGACCACCACCGCTCAAAACCAGTACCCTTTGTATCTCACACCTTTCCTCGTGCTCACACCCTTGTCATAAAAAACATCATAGGCCCCTCTACCTTCGTCCCAACTACCATCGTCACCATCTATAGATTCTTCATACTCGTTTCTCAAACCAACATCTCTGGAACTTCGATTCCTTCTAACTATGTGAGAGCGACATTTCCTCATATCATCCAAACATCTAGACTCTGCTATGGGATGTGGGAGGAGATGGGAGAAATATTTTTCTCTTAATTTCACAAGTAGACAATGATGGGGAGAGGAGAAAAGTCACACTATTTATATTAGGTTTAGCTTTCCATGGTATGGTTCCACTTACATTTTGGTTTTTTCGTCAACATACATTGCAATTCACATATTGTTTCAACTAAAAATGGTCAAACATATCCTAGACATAGCAATAGCAATGGTAAGATAATGTTAAGGAATGGTGCAAGAGAGTTTAATTACTCAATAGACATCTTACTTGTGTAAATGAGGTTATGAGTTCAACTTGCATATTGCAACATCCTTAATTTTCAAGTACTTATTTGCAAATTCCCTAATATCATATCCTTTATGGTCACATATTATAAATGGGTCAATATTTAAATTTTTTTATTACTAACATGCACTGGAAAATTGACCACTAAGAGGAGACGTGTAAATAAGGTGACACCCAAAATATCAAGATCTAATTCTTTTTAGATAATTAGTTATGTAGTATCTATACTTTGTCTCGTTTTAATCATACTAATTAATTTGATCAACCAATTTGGAAACTAACTTGAGGAGAATATTATAGACCCGACTAGGATCGCATGCTTAAATTTTGGACTTAATTGGAGTCTATGACTAGATAACTAAATTCTAGAAGATAATGGAGATGCTAATAGGATAAAAACCTTTTTCCCAATAACTTGTTCTTCTGTGTCGTCTGATTTGGGTGCATGTTGTACCCGATCCATATGAGCAACTTGATTCTTTCTTCGACCTCCTGCTTCGAGCGGGACTCCATAGTTCCAATCATTTGGGGATTTCTCCCATTGTGATTAATCATTTCAAAAACCATTTTCACAGTTGGATTTGAGGGATCATTCCGCACACATTGACCTCTTATATGAACCATGGAACAATCCCTATAAGAGATGCTCAACCCCCACTGTTGCCTTCTTCATGTGAAACTGTCGTTTTCCATCTCTGAGTCACCTCCAAAAAATTCATCACATACCCATTGTTGGTTATGTATGCCCAGAGAGCCAATCATATGATGATTGTAATGGCATATCATGCAAATAATTTAATTATTAATAAAAGGTAAGCTTCCAGTTTGTTTTGTTTGATTCAGTTATGAGATAATGATGTAACATTATAAATGTCTAGAGAATAATATTACTCAATGGTGTATGTCTTCAAGTATTAGCCTTGTTGAATGAGATCATACATATACATATTCTCATTATGTCCCTGATCGGTTGTTATTGTGGAAGGTTGATAGACAACAATAACACATAAGATCAGAGTGTGAATTGATTGATGACGAAATCTCATTATTCATGATATGGCAATATCAAACCAAGCACACAGATACATGTTAGAGAACAGTGTATCAGACAGACCCATCGTGAGATTGATGCATGGGAGCCATCATCATGGAAGTCATAGTCATCTCTCACAGTAGTGGTGGTGGTTGTGGTTCTTAGACCTGAAATCATTACACTGGTCACATGTTGTTGGGTACACTTTGACATCATCAAACGCAGTACAGAAACATGAATTTTTATAATGGTGATGATTGGGTGACTTTGACACATGGGGATAGACTGTGAATGATAGGAATGGTATTCGTCCCTCCTACGAGAGTTTGATGTTCTAGGCCTCTTGATTAGTGAGACTAAGAAATGCATGGCCATGCACATGTGAGTCAATATGTGATATTGAGCTTACATATATCTCATACAATCTGCTTATGGTTCAAGGAACAAGATTGAATGATGAAGACGGTGACTGCTCCATGCCTTGAGTTCAATATGAACATCAGTGACAAAGGAACTATACAAATAATGCAACACCATACACAAATTATAGGTTGAAGTTGTTCCCCAACTTTCTATTTACTTGGGCTGCACTGATGTGCGACTAGGCACCACTCATGGCTTGTGATGCCATAAGTTATTATGGACATTCACTGCCAATGTAATATGGGACTTATAGGATCACACACATAGGTCTCAACCTAGAAGAGGAGTTCATATCTCAAATGGTAATTGAATTAAGTACTAAGTCTTTATGTATTTGATTCACACAACAAATAGGTTGTCAACACTACCAAACACCCATCTCAAGTGTTGATACGGCTGTCTGGAGTGCCAAATGGCCGTATCAAATGTTGAGATGGGCGTCTGGGGAGTCAGGTTTGTTTTGAGTTGAAATTGGCTAAGAAGTGAACCAACCCAACCAGATGGCCCAACTCGGGTCACCATACGACCGTCTAGGTGAGCTAGATGGTCATCTCACATGAGCAAGATGGTCCGGTTTGGTTGAGGAAAGGTTCTAGACATTTTCCTATTTGTTTCTCTTGTACATTACTTGTTATGCAAGGAAATCAATGTTCGACATTGATGGGAATTGAATTGTCAATTTTGTGTGCAACTGGGAAACATCCAAACGGTCAGTTGGGCTGTGCCAAAAAATCGTCTAGCATGCCAGACGAGTGTCTGGGTTGTCTCACAATGTGAAGTTTCCAGAATTGTTGAGAAAATTTGAGATTTTCATGTCTCTTCCACTCCTGCACAGATTGGGAACCCTAACCCAAACCACGCCTATAAATAGAGGGGTATTGGGGGCTTCCCAAAACACAACACAACCAAATGAGAATCAATTTCTTCGAAAAACGTTGTCCTCTATGGTTGTGGTAATCACGAGAGCCCAAACAAATTCTACCCGACTAGGTAGGGATAGTCAAGGGAGAGAGCAATTGAGATCATTATTGTGGGAGAGCAAGTTGGTGACTAGTACACCAATGTGAGGGACAACTCCTTCCTATCTGATCAAGCAAGACGAGAAGAGTTCTAGGCAGTCTGTGCGGACTTCTCTAAAGGTGGGAGGCCATTGTCTGCCACTAGGAGGACAACGTAAACCAACAGTACGTGACAAGAGGAGTTGATGAAGAAGATGAGGTTTGTGGTTGTAGTCCGTGGTGCAAACCAGGAGGCGTAGCAGACTGACGAGTCCCAGTGCAACCAGGATTCATAGTTGAACATCTACAATGATGAGGATTGTTGTTGGACTTGCTCCAGGACCAGGTATACCCTCAAAAACATCCTTCATGCATTATACTTATTGATGTGATCTGTTGGTCATGGGAATATGGTAGATAGCCATATTTCCCTACAATGGTATCAGATCCAACACCAATTTACTATATTATGGGATAATCGATATGATTAGATTTTGATTTTTATCGTTCTATTATTGCATGCAAAGTGAATAATATCTTATCAAATTCAATTTCACGAAATTTCCAAGCTAATATATATGATATATATGCAATTTACACATGTTACTTCAGACACCTACTCAAGCGAGGAGATTATTTCTGAAGAATTGTAGAAAAACTTAAAAATCGTGTACTCTATGCTAAATATAATCAAATATCAAAGGAAGGTGGATGGTTTGGGATTAAGAGATAAGTATTTATCCTTGCCTCTCCCACAACCCATGGTGGAGGTTAAACACACAAAAAGGGGTGGTAAATTAAGAAATACTAATTCGTGTGGTCGGAACCCACGTCTTTTTGTTGGGAATCAACAAATTCGTCGTTTATACTATCCCTTGCTGATAGAGGTGGATGATTTGATTACTTCTTGTATTTTATGTGTAACTTATGTTGCATTTTGGAGATCAATGCATATCTAAGGGTTCTGAATTTTATTAAATTTATTTAGCTTTATCAATTCAAACATCATCTCTTTTATATTAGATGAAGAACCCCATATACAAGAAAACCATTTTTGTAGTAGTCATAATTACCATTTTAATATGTATTTGTAAAGTACATACCCTTATATTTTTTCCTTGGTTACTTTTCAATCAATTTCACCTTTGTTCCTAGAAATGTGACTTTACTAAAATCTTCCCAATACTAATGGATTCTTCTAATAATGTGTATAAAGCCAACTCAACCATGTTGTATAATAGTTTTGACATAAATGTATTTGTTCGATATGAAATTCTAGATAGAACATGCATCATTAATATAAAAAATAGACGCCATTCTATTTTTATGATAAAACAAGCTTATTAGGAGGATCATATGCAAAATGTGAACCACACTTATCTACTTGAGTACTTTTCTTGAGTGGATTGAATAATTTTCCATGTTGATTAGATACAATGGATGACCTATTAGTGATGGCATAGTAGTTTAAGGAATTACCTTTAGAAAAAGTTTACAAGAGAACAAAACATGAACCATATTTATAAAGTTTGAGTTTCATTCATAGCATCATTTTAGTTATTTAAATAAAAAGGATACCCATCAATTATGTGTTGTTGTATAATTTATTATTGTCTTAATAGTTTTAGTTCATTATTAAATAAGATATTAATTTGTTTAATAGTGAGATCAGGATGATGTAAAAGATGAATGCAACAATTATTGATGATACATGGTAATTTGTCAATGTCAAGGACTCAAGTATCCACATGATGTATATATTTTAATGATACCAAAGTACTCTTTTTTATATCAACAATATCAAAATTCATTTAAATGAATCAAGGTAGAAATTTTTTAACAATAGTTTCATAATAAAATAATTATCATTTCCATTAAAAGTATATATATCTTTTGTTTAAAACATGATGTGGAGTTATGATATATGATTCATATAAATATATAATCCATTTACACAAAAATATTAAAGTGTCTTGACTTATGAATTTATAACTATTGTAATTTTGTTGAAATAGGAGACATCATTTTAAACATGTGTTCTAGTTTGTTGTCTATGAAAAACATTTAATGTCTTCCATGTTATATAATATCATCAATAAAGAAAAGTAGATAACGAAGACTTTTAATCCTATTTCATTTCATATATGAAACCACAAACATATAATGTGTCAAGTGGGGTACATAAGATGATAAGGTTCATGAAAAAAATGATACACCAATAAAATGACCAGTTTAATTCATTCATTTCAATGGAATATAGTGTAACATGTATTGACACACATACTTAATTCTACCCAACGAATAAGAAAAATGAGCATTTGGATTTGGTTGCATTTAAAAATATAATTTATAATGGTCGACAAGGAGTTTGACATATCTTTATTGAATCTATAACTACTATGGAGAATAGTACCATTATCATAATGATGGATTCGATTATTTCTATCACATTGTATATTTTTTATTTCAACTGATAATGTGACAATTTATACAATTTTTTTTAATTGGTATCCTTTATATAGAGTTTCAAATTTATCCAACATGTGATTTTGAAAATAGTTGATATTTTAGTGCTTCATTATCTTACATGGATATAAGAAATCGAGAAAATATCACTTTACCTACTTTTATAAACCTAAGAAATATATACATAATTAAGAATTTTTTCTAATGAAAAACTTTGAATCATTAGTTGACATGAATTGTTATAGCATTTTCATTTATATATGAAGCAAAATGATGTAACCTATTATTTTGAGATTGTGTGTTTAATTTAATTGTAAACGTTAATCAATACTATTAGAAATTACATGGATATATTTAAAATATCAACTGCTAACATATCAACACATATCATTAGCTTATGAAATATGGTGTGTTCTTACTTTTCAATTTCAATCGAATGGGTTGGCCATTAGTATAGGACTACTATTATACTTATTGCATAGGACAATCCATCACAATGTGCAATCATCTTCTCACTCCCCTTTAAAACCCAATGCCCTAAAAAATTAGGAGAGAGAAATGCCAAATATGCACTATAATGTAATTCTATTGGATCCTATGGAGTTTCTATAGGACACGTCCTATAGAAAAGGCATCGAATAAATGGAATAACCACTTTTCTTTGTATCCAGATAATGAACGGTGTCCCTTTTGTAACACGATAGACCTGGACACCTTCGATGATCATGATGTTTATTGTCATACAAGACCTTAATATAATTTCTGACATAAAGTAATTTGTGGTGCTCTTTTTGACCTTATTTTTTGAGCTGGGTTGAAGGTTCTAAAAGAGGCTCATGTGGCCTTCTTTGGTACATGACCTGATGGTATCTGTTGATCGTATAAGGGTACAAACCACGATGAAAAGGCATAAACATAAAAGAGTATACTAGAGTATCGCTGAGGCGTGCGAGATGCACTGTCCTTAAGAGTATCTCCGTGGTACTCGACGACGAATGTCTGTGCAGTAGTATCCTGTGCGGTACTCTCCCAAGATCCAACAGTGTGTGTCGACATGAAGCGTGCACACACAGTCACGGCGACGGACGAAAGGTAAAATGATCGTTCTTCCAGTGGACAGACTGCAGGCGGAGGAGAAGAGAGGAAGAAGAAATGAGAGAAGTTTTTCGTATGTTCCGAACGACAGCGGAAAACAAACATAAATAACCAGGAAAGGAAGCGTGAAAGGATGCGTTCGGTTACAAACGCGGTGCGGTTTGGAACCGCCAAACGAACAAATGCATTGCAGCGGCCCAGGTTAAAAAATGGTTCAATGAACCGAAGGGCAAAATCAAGCCGGGGCCGCACCCGCACAAGGGGCTTCGTGAGGCCGGATTTGTACCCCCCTGCGCGTGAGATGCGACGTGCGCCGACGTGCCCGAATAAAAGGTTTCTGGACCGGGCCGGCCCAAACCCCATTGGCAAGGCCCACCATGAGCGTGCGTAGGGCCTATTCCCTTTCATTCCTCAATTGTACTATGGACAAGGGTCCATATATAAGGAGAAGGGAAGTCTCCAACACAAGCAATATGGGACTAAACCTTTTGCCTTTTGGTTTGAAATACAGCAAAGAAGTATAACAATCCCCCACCATTTCAAAACAAACAATATAAAAATCGAGTTGACTACTAGAAGAACTTAAACAAATGACATGCATAAGCTTTGGTAGAACTGAGTTCTTTGAACTAAAACATAGAGTAGATGTACGTAATCTGTAGAAGATTAGTGGAACTATGTTCTTGAACTAATTCCTCCTTTGTCTGATTAGTGGTACATTACTCACATGACATTCATAAAATCAATTACCTTTCTTACGGATTGGCGCCTTTAGGCCATGTGCCTACTAAGAAAATTCATGAATGCTCTAGAGATCTGCCCAAATCACAACAGGAGCGGCCCCACTCCACACTCATATAGTTGGACTTTCATCAAGCATATATTGCAGTATATACACCACCATTAATGGCTATGAAATCCATTAAGAAATATATTCAACTGAATCATTGTAAATTATTATTTACATCATAAGAATGAGATACATTTATTACAACACATTGAGTCATCCAGTGACTTCGTTTTTCCCATTGAACCTTCTTCCCGGGATCACCATTCATGAAGGTTGGGTATCCATCACTTCGACATTTGGTAAGGGCATAATCCCATTCTCCTAGATGTATCACTCACTAGTCTTTGACTTAATGGCTTTGTCAGAGGATCGGCCAAATTTAGTTCTGACTTTACATAATCCATAGAGATTATGCTATCACATACAAGCTGCCTCACAATATTGTGACGTAGACGAATATGTCTACTCTTTCCATTGTAAACTTTGTTTTTAGCTCTTGCTATGACATCTTGATTATCACAGTGTATAAACACTGGTGGAGAAGGTTTCTCCCAAATGGGAAGATCCATTAGAACATGTCTTAGCCATTCGGCTTCAGTTCCAGCCTTTTCTAAGGCAATAAACTCATATTCCATAGTGGAACGAGCTATACATGTTTACTTGGAGGATTTCCAAGACACAACACCTCCACCCATAGTGAAGATGTAACCACTTGTAGATTTCAATTCATCTGAATCAGAAATACAATTAGCATCACAATATCCTTCTAGCACAGTTGGAGATCCACAAAAAATCAATTCATGATTAATTGTGCCTTTAAGGTATCTTAAAACCCTATGTAGAGCATCCCAATGATCCTTATTAGGATTTTGAGTATATGTAATTAATCTCTGCACTGCATATGCTAGATCTGGATGAGTACAGTTCATTAAGTACAACATGCTTCCAATTACTTGTGCATATTTGACTTGTTGAACACTATTACTTTTATTTTTCTTGAGATTGCAATTAGAATTAAAAGGTGTACTTATCGGCTTACAATCAAACATTGAAAACTTATTGAGAATTTTCTCAACATAGTGTTCTTGGGATAGCATGATGCAATCATCATTTTTAAGAAGTTTAATTCCTAAAATTACATCTGCCTCACCCATATCTTTCATGTCAAAATTTGAAGCCAAGAAGCCTTTTATATTATTTATTATATCAATATTAGTGCCAAAAATAAGGATGTCATCTACATAGAGACATATTATAACACAACCTTGGTTATCGACTTTAGAATATATACATTTGTCTCCTTCATTTATATGGAATCCATATGATACAACGACCTTATCAAATTTCTCATGCCACTGTTTAGGTGCTAGTTTCAAACCATAGAGAGATTTGATTAGTCTGCATACCATATGTTCTTTTCCCGAAACTACATACCCTTCGGGTTGATCCATATAAATTTCCTCATCTAAATCTCCATTCAAGAAAGCAGTTTTAACATCCATTTGGTGTATAATTAATTTCTTAATAGATGCCAAAGCAATTAAAATCCTGATTGAAGAGATTCTAGTAACAGGAGCAAAGGTATCAAAATAGTCAATATCCTTTTGTTGTTTATATCCCTTGGCAACCAAACGAGCTTTGTATTTATCTACAGTCCCATCTGTTTTCAAATTTCTTTTAAATATCCATTTACTTCCTATGGGTTTAATACCCGGTGGAAGTTCCACTAGTTCCCATGTATGATTAGATAATATAGATTCAATCTCACTATTAATTGCTTCCTTCCATAAAGAGGAATAAGTTGAATTAATAGCTTCATTGTAAGATTGAGGGTCATTATCTACTATAAAGGAATAGAAATCATCACCAAGATTCTTTTCCTTCCTCATCCTAGTGGATCTTCTAGGTTCTATATCATCCGATTCTAAAACATCATTAGAATTGGATGTACTTGGGATATTCTCTAAAATTTCATTTGAAGGATTAGCTAAGTTTTCTAAGGGAGTTTTCATAGGAAAAATATGCTCAAAAAATTCAGCATTTTTAGATTCAACAATTGTATTAGGTTCTACAACATTGTTGCCACTTCTAATAACCAAGAATCTATATGCAGCACTATTCTGAGCATAACCTATAAAAACACCATCTAGGGTTCTAGATCCCAATTTTCATTTCTTAGGCTCAGTTAATAAGACTTTAGCTAGACACCCCGACACTTTGAGATATTTCAAATTAGGAGGATATCCTTTCCATAATTCATATGGTGTCTTATTTGTCTTCCTACTAGGGATGCAATTTTGAAGAAAACAAGATGACAAAATCGCTTCCCCTCACAAGTTGTTGGGTGCTCCTGAATTGGTTAAAATAGAATTCATCATCTCCTTTAGAGTTCTATTTTTACGTTCAACAATACCATTAGATTGACGCGAATATAGAGGTGTGTATTCATGTATAATACCATGGTTCACACAAAATTCATTAAAGGGAGAACAATCATATTCACCACCCCTATCTGAGCGAAGACGTTTTATTTTCTTATTGAGTTGATTTTCTACTTCTATTTTATAATTAACAAACATTCCAAAGGCTTCATCCTTTCAATGTAGTAAATATAATTTTGTATATCGTGAGAAATCATCTACAAAAATAATGTAGAAACATTTCCCACCTCTAGATAGATTTCCTTTTAGATCTCCAAGATCAGTGTGAATTAAATCGAGCAATTCAGAATTTCTATGTGAAATTTGAGGACACGGTTTCTTGGTAGATTTAGTTTCAGCACATATTTGACATTTATTATTTAAATTAACAACACCATCAATATCCTTTAGTAAACCTAAAGATTTCATGCGTTGTAAATATTTAAAATTAACATGTCCTAATCTACTGTGCCATACATCAAAAGAATCAACGATATAAGCAGAATGACTTATTTCATTAGCAGAAGAGTTTGGTACATTCAACAGAAAGAGACCATTTGAGCAGTAACCCATGCCTAAATAGTCCCCATACTTAGTGAGAATGACCTTGTTTGATTCAAATGACACTTTCACCCCAAACTTAACAAGTTGAGAAATAGAAATTAAATTAACACGGATATCTGGGACAAACATCACATCTTTGATCAATAAAATTTTTCCAGAAGTCATTTTGATCATGACGTTGCCCTTTCCGGTCACAGGAGAAGCAGTTGAGTTGCCCATGACAACCCGATGTTCCTCCTGTCCTACTTCAGTGTAGGTCACAAAGGCATCTCTGTTGCCACTGATGTGGCGACTAGTCCCCGAGTCAATGATCCAATCATTCTGGTGGAATGATCCCATGCTGACAATGCTGACAAATGCCACAAATACGTCCTCAGTAACAAGGTTGGTTGAAGGTTCCTTCGAATCCACTGCTTGTTTCTTCCTATGCCTGCATTTAGGAGAAGTATGACCAAGTTTGCCACAAACATAGCAAAAACATTCTTTTTATTAATATCTTTATTTCCTTTATATTTATTCTTATTTCCTTTCCCTTTCTTATTTTTCCACTTATTTTTAGACTGATCAGTAGAAACTTTATTTTATTTAACTTCATTATTAACAAAGTTAGCAGTACATGAGAACTCCTTATTCAGTTCAGATTTTTCTCTAGTACAGTTTTAATCTTCAACTCGGATATGTATTATTACATCATCCAGTGACATTGTCTTTCTTTTGTTCTTTAAATTGTTCTTGTAATGTTTCCAAGAACCAGACAATTTTTCAATTAAAGAACCCACAACGAAAGACTCGGGAAGATCAATTTTTTCATTTTTCAAATCATCAAGTAAAATATGAAATTCATGAATTTGAGTTGTTATATCTTTATCTTCAGTCATATGAAAATTTAGAAAATTCGCAACAGTAAATTTTTGGTTAGAAGCCTCTTCCAGAATATATTTCTTATTCAAACTTTCCCAAATTTTGGATGCAGTTTTAATTAGAAAGTAGGCGTCAAACAATTGATTAGATAATGTACTTAAAATCACATGTCGGCAAATGCGATTTGCTTTTTCCCAATCAACATAATCATTTTTAGGTTTGTGTTCAGTCAAAGCAAACGACACATCAGAAACTTCTAAAACAGTAACAATTTTTTCTTGCCAACGCCTATACTGTTGTCCATTAAACTGTTCAATTTTTGTAACATTAGGGATAGGTGTTTGCGAAACAGTAGAAACAATGACGATTTGGTTGTTATTAGTTGATGGCGTCACAGGCGTAAAGGGGGTTTCAAAACCTTCCATATTAGTACCCATCAGAAAAACAGAATACTCTTAAGATTGTTGATCGTATAAGGGTACAAACCACGATGAAAAGGCGTAAACATAAAGAGTATACTAGAGTATCGTTGAGGCGTGCGAGATGCACTATCCTTAAGAATATCTCCGCGGTACTCCGACGGCGAACGTCTGTGCAGTAGTATCCTGCGCGGTACTCTCCCAGGATCCAACAGTGTGTGTCGACGTGAAGCGTGCACACACAGTCACAGTGACGGACGAAAGGTAAAATGATCGTTCTTCCAGTATACAGACTGCAGGCGGAAGAGAAGAGAGGAAGAAGAAATGAGAGAAGTTTTTCGTATGTTCCGAACGACAGCGGAAAACAAACATAAATAACCAGGAAAGGAACTGTGAAAGGATGCGTTCGGTTGCAAATGCGGTGCGGTTTGGAACCGCCAAACGAACAGATGCATTGCAGCAGCCCAGGTTAAAAAAATGGTTCAATGAACCGAAGGGCAAAACTAAGCCGGGGTCGCACAAGGGGCTCCGGGAGGCCGGATTTACACCCCCCTGCGCGCGGGATGCGACGTGCGCCTGATTAAAGGGTTTCCGGACCGGGCCGACCCAAACCCCATTGGCAAGGCCCACCATGCGTGTGCGTAGGGCCTATTCCCTTTCATTCCTCAATTGTACTATGAACAAGGGTCCATATATAAGGAGGAGGGAAGTCTCCAACACAAGCAATATGAGACTAAACCTTTTGCCTTTTGGCTTGAAATACAACAAAGAAGTATAACAGTATCTACATCCTACTAACATCTTGTAATTTTATTGAACAGATGACAAGCACACACGTGTTGTCCTCATCGGAGTCTCTCCCTTGACTAACATTATTTTAAATAACTGTAAAGGAGATCAGGTAGTTGGAGTGACACAAGCTCTCTTATGTGGCACCTTCAACATGTCACAACTTAAAACCTTATGTTACGTACCATCATATACATCTCATAATTTTATTTTTAGATATATAAGTTGTGCCATCCAAAAAAGACGGGTAGCTCAAATTGTTGCTCGTACCGTAAAGACATTGTTGTAAGACATGTTTGATATTAATTAGTAAAATGAAAAATTAAAGCCAAAAATTATTGAAATAGTTCAAAAAATATCATTTATATTTGTTATAAAATTTAAGACTTTTTTAAATAATACTAATGTTAAATATAATGAATTGTGTTTCTTTCATGATGTTACTATAATTCTTTCTGCAAGAATCTATAAAAATATTATGATCATACTAAGTAATTTTACTTCATTTCTTGTCTCAATTGAGCGATATAATATATTTACTCAATACGCCACACAATGATTACATGTCATAACTCCTTGATATCAACATTAACATACTGATTACTATATTAATTTTTATATAAGTATTTTTCTATAAACAAAAGATTATGTGAATAATATTATCTATGCTACACCCCAGCATACAACAATATTACATACAAACATAACATTTATTAAAGAGCATAATGTGTGTTTTTCTAACAAACATAATAAAAAACTATTGTTTGTGTGAGTACAGGTATATTCCATTTCAAGTCAAGAGTTGATGATGAATAATACATGAAGATATGTAACCTTATTCTACAAAGAAAAATTACAAAATTTCAACCTTTTTAATTGGTGTGTTCCATATCAAGACCCACATCAATAAAATTTATATATGTAAGTATTGGGGGTGTGAAACACCATATTCAACATTAAAAAAGGAATCCTTGTTGTTGACCACACCAAATTCAAAATTAGAAATAGAAGTAGGTATGTAAATTTATCTTTTTCTATTTCTTTCTCCATATATAGCCAGACATTTACGACTAAAATAAACTCAAGGTATCTAACTTTTGTTGTTTCCATAAAAGGGCCATTTTTTGGTGAACATACTTGAGCCTCATTTTGGGGATGGTATATCATTTAAAGGAAAATAGCTTCAAGAATAAATATATAAGAAAATGAAGTGAGATATAAACGTAGTACTTTGATTGAAGCATGTAATAGAAGTAAATTGAACTTTTCAATTTTTATCATTTTCAATGAGATACATGAACAATTGCATTACTTCAAATTACTTGGATTATTTTCTATTGCATATATACATGGACACATTGTCTAGAAATGTATTATAAATAATATTCTGCATAAGTTATTTCTTGTATCATGTCATTTCACAAACTTTCTGACAAGAACAAACTACATAATCCTTGAAATTCACTAAAGTTCTATATTTGATACTAAAAAATAACGTTCCAAGTAAATCATATAGGTTTTTTAGGTATTCTCCATGTAAATTGGTAAGTAAAATACATAACCTTCCTTTATGTAATTATTCTAGAACAAAATGAAAGGTAATAGAAAATGTGACACTATGATTACCATAATTAATAAATTTATGTATCATTAGAATGCATAAAAACTTCCACAACAAGGGAAATTGTACCTAATATTTAGAGCAATGATGCATATGGTTCTAGCTTGGTGATGTTTTCCTTTTAAAAGGACCCACACTAATTTACGATGCATCTTCTAAAACATTGACCATGTTAATGAAGGTACTTATATGGTTAAAGATCCATTAATTTAGTACTATTTCAATACAGTGTGTGGCTAAACTATATCAAAGTGAAACTAATAGAACTAAAAGTGGTAAACATCAATTACCATTTAGATCCTACTTTACTCAAAACATTGGGTATAATTTGTTTTGAATGAAAAAAAATAATGACTAAAATATCACATGAGAAAGAGGTTAAAATCAAGTCCTTGGGAAAATTCACATATTAGCATTTTGATGTAATAAAGCATGCATACGATTGTTTGAATTATTGGGTAGATAAAGGATGTTTTGGCAAATTTTTGATATTATCGGACATTGTATCCTAAAAATTATTATGTAAAAACTTACCTGTATATTTAGTAGCCACGTGTGGTAGCTGGTTTTGGTACCATCCAAACTGCAGGCTCAGCCAATGCAAGCTGGCGCAACGCTATCGATGGTGAACCAACGCCATTGCGTCAAGAGGCAACCAATTTGTCTATGAAGATGGGCACTAATCATACTCCCAAACATATCGGCCATAGAGGTAACAGGCGACTCTACCTTCTCGTGCAATCCAAACCGTGTCTGTGCAACATAAACTGAATCCTTCAACCTGTAATGTGACACATCAATACATGATCAAGCACACATCCTATAAGGAGAAAGTGGTATCAACCATGCCAATTTTACGTTGCTCTCAAAATCAGCATCTAAGTCACGGTAATGAACCAAAATAAAAGGCCACGTAAGTGGCTTTTGAACTGACCGCTTGAAATATTTTTCGGCCTAGACGATGCCAATTAAATTGAACCACCAAACGTCTAGATCCCTATCATTAACTTCCTTGAGGCACCGTCAGAACCAAGATGAATCTTACTGTTCCTGGTCATGGTAACCTTGTTGTTAAGTCCTGAAGCTCTCAATATATAGAATTGATTAACAAATAGTATGAAGAGGAAAGGAAAACTTGACTCCTGCGCGAGTAAGATTGCAAGACGATGGGACGATTGAAGGAGATTTCAATAACCTGGTAAAGATATTCTTTGAAGAGTCCATCAATTAATAGGTATGAGAATAGGAGAGTTCGTTGGTAGATTTTCTATTCGGAAGAGTTCCACTACCAATAAAATACTGCAGACAGAAACGTGACCAATAAAATACTGCGACAGAAACCGATTTTTCACTATGGGGACGTTTGTTTTGCTGGATATGGGTGGATTTGATTGTATTCCAGAACCCGTCCGCTAAAATTTTAGGTTTGTTTTACTGCATCCGGAAAAATCGGGATATCTTGTAGACGACAGTTGGTAAGTAACATATGTATTCTGCTCTTCAGTTCGAAAGCGCTAGGTGCCGTCATCCAGCAGGCGCTCCGTGCATTTTCCTTCAGTCTTCCTATACTTGTACCCAACGTCTCCAACGCTTATTCGTTCTAACCAAACATAAATGATCATTCTACAGAATTCTTAGAAGCCTGGTTTTCAAAATTTTGGAGTATATGAATGCAGTAAAAGGTCAAGATCCTGCCAAATCCGTTAATCCAAACGTCCCCTATGAATAAAACACTGTGAAGGGACGCACGAAAATCAATTCTACTTTCATTAAAATACTCGGATAGAGGACGGAAACGAGTCCTCGCTTTAGTATGGTAAATAGTAGATATATGAGATGTTGTGGAAAGCATTTATGTACAATTTGTATCTTTTATTTCTTTATTACTAATTAGGCCTTGTGTATTGTATTAAGGTTGTACGTAGAGCCACAGTGAGAGATGGCTCATGCCCATCTTTGCGCTTGGATCGTCATTTTGTGGTTGCTAAGGTAGAAGTAGGCTAAACGAGGTTGGAGGAAGTGGAGATCCTATTGCTCTGACTTGATATCATGAAGGATCCTTGCGACGCCATAATTGATGACAACAAGTTGTTACTGTCACTTTAATCCTTCGCTACTTTTTAGTTAGCTTCTTCTTCCTTAACGTTACGACATTAATTGAAAGGAGTTTTCATAATATTTTTTCCTTCCAACCTACCTTACTACATAATAATTTTTTAACTCATATTTTATCTTGTTTTATTTCTTTAGTTATTTGAGGCGATAAACCATCATATTTATGCTCGTCAAAGTAATGTAATATTTTCACTATGTAGCGTCAGTGTTTAGGTGACAGCCGAGCCAAACATAAACACCGTTGAACAGACAATCTATGGTTACGAGTATAAAAGAAGAGGACATGTATAGTGTTAAGATTTATTTATATTGTTATCTATAAAGTGTGACAAATAAAGGCATGAATAATTCCTTACTCTACCGATATCCTTAGCCTTCCTTTACTATTTTCTTTAATAATTATTATTAGGGTCATGACGGAAAAGTTCGTCCCTATCACATGTAAAGTTGAGTCTTCAGATGTTGCCATGAACCTTCCCTCTTTTTTTTGAGTGTTCCAGCTGGGAATTGAACAACATACCCTCCCATTGTCCTCTAAATATAGGTTAAATGAGGAACTTACTGATTAAATAGGTAAAGCACATGTCAATAAAAAAATTCTAACATAGAAAACAATGATCTATGTAATCCATGTTCAAATAGAAAGAATAATCAATATGATCTAGAATGACTGCTAACAATACAAGGAGGTTCCAATCAATTTTTTACAGTCTTATAGATATGATTTGTCATCAAATCCAAATTATACTATCAGAACAATAGTTATTATATATGCAAATAGTAGTTTGGACTCGAGGTCTAAGTTGTCTAATATTTCTATTGAAGTGATTTCAGATAGACACACTCTAGGAGTCAAAATTTGAAAATCCTAATTTGTAATTCATACATATAAAAAAGATCAAGTTAGATGATTATATAATTATCTCCTTAGATACTTTTTAAACTCACAAGTAACAATTGTATGCCATATAATTAAGATCAAAAGTATAAGAAAACTAATTACAATGAATTAATAGTACATTTAACATCAATCGAGTTTCTTCAAACAAACACATTCATTTGCTAGGTTGTCATAGACCAAACTCGGACGACATACTGCTAGTGGTTCAGTTAATGTGATTGGCTGATTCCTTAACTAATTAGAATTTTGGTTGATGAACATAAGGATCATGATCCTATTTCTCTATCAGGTGGGATGGCTCTTTGGTCGGCCAAGATATAATTTTTTGTCGGTCAAGATACCCTTATTGTCAATCGAGATATTGGGTAGTTCTGCAAAAGTGCAAAACTAACTGTTAGAGAGGGGCAACGTAACAATATATCCATTTGATACCCCTAATAATGGCTAGAATTTTTTTTCCCAAATGACTATAACTATTAAGAGATATCCTCAAATATAAATAGGACCCCGTGATCTTGGTCTCATGATTAATCAAGAATTAAAAATGATCCTATAATATAGTTGAGAAATAAAATCCCCCAAACATGCCCTATCCACTCTCATGAGCTTAATCACTTTCTACTTCTATTATAGTGAGTAAGAATCATATAAGAGATCTAGTACTACATGCAAATATTGTGAGACTCTCACTTCCCTACCTCCAATCTCTTTTTCTCTCATGAAGATGAAGATTTTTTCTTTTCTAAGAGAGGAGAAGAAGAATGGTAGTATGCCCTTGGTGAAAAACTTCTCCTTAGTGAAGGTGAAGTCAAAGGTGGAAGATACAAGTCAAGTGTTGGTAACTCCTTGAACTGTTAAAGATTTGTCAGAAGAGTGGATAAGTCCTTGGTGATGGTAGAAGACTTGTTGTAAGAGTAGTTAAGTCCTTGGTAAGGTTAAAGACTCTTGGTCATAGATAGGTAAGTCCTTTGTATGGTTGTTGTCTCCCTAGGCCAGAAAGGGAATCCCGTTATCCCTCCATCTAGAAAGGGTGGCCATCTATTGTAACTCTTATAATTGAATACAAGGAGAGGCATAAGGTTAAAAGTTTTAGATATTGACCCCTCTGGGTAGTGAAGCTACATCCTTAGATACTGAACTACTATAAATAGTATCTTCACTAATATATTATCAAATCTCTCTCTCCTTTGATTTTCTACTTGCAATATTACATTGGAAAATATTTTGAAGGTTTGATGAATTTTATTTAAGTGGTTTTAGCTCAATTAACCCCCTTGACCCCATTTAGATACAACAATTGGTATCAAAGAAATCTCTTATCAAAGTAATACTTTTGCAATTAGAATATGGGTGATAATCAAGAAGGGAGATACCTCTTCAATGTTTGAGTCTGATGGGAACAACATTCAATGTAGGAATAGAGTATTGCAATTCCACACTCAAGGATCATGTATTGATTTGTGGAAAATGGTAGATCTTCCTCACAAGCAACCAAATGGAAATCTAGAACGATGGGGTGAAACTACTTCAAAGAAAGGAACCTTAAATGCCAAAGACATAAACATCATCTATGTCACTCTCTCCCCATGGAGTTCAACCAGATATCTCCTCATGACATGGCCTATGAGATATGAAGAAATGTTAGAGTCACTTATGAGGGTATGGAGCAAGTTAAGGAAAGAAAAGTCCACATGTTTACTTAGATGTTGAATTTATTACTCCTATAATCGGGTGTTAGTTGGGAGTTTAATTTTTATTTGTTGATATATTTATAATATGCTCTTCAATTTGGTTAAGAAGTTGGAGTATGACTAAATGAATAACTTTATGATTGATTAGACTATTTTCATATATGAGATGTTCTAGGTTCTAAAATTATATATTAAACTTATCAAAAATTGTAAGTTTCTTTTAAGTTCAATATATATAAGTTGGTGCTAATGCATGTCACTGGGATGATGGGAAAAATATACTAATGACTCTATATGAGTCTCATTATACTATTTAACATACTTTTAGGTATAATGACATCTAAAAGAGAAGTCATGACAAAAATGATGTAAATAGAATAATTTTGTATACAATGTCCCTTTATTTTCTCTTTTCCAAGATGGCATGTATGTCAAACTTATTTTCTTTCACGTGATAATTGAATTTGTGATCTTTTGTGTGGAATTGGTCTATGAGGTTTTACAAAAAAATATATTTACATGTGCCTCTTATATGTTGTTTTAATCTTGTTTGTCAAAAGTCTAGTGTTTTTTTCTTCTAAATATAGGTTTGGGCATATGGTTTCTCTCTAATGGTTGGATTTTCTAATAATAGAAATGGAGGTCTTGACAATGCCCATGAAACAAACAAAATTTTTAAGTATTTCCCCATTTGTAATTGCATTTGTGAATCTTTCAAAGTGTAATTTGTTTTTGAGGGTTTATAAAAAGATTTACATGTGTTTCTTATATATAGTTTGTGTTATGTCTGTCGAGAGTTTGGTGTTTTGTTTCTAAATATGGGTGTGGGCTTAGGGTTACTCTCTAATGGTTTGCATTTATGCTAATATAAAGGGAGGTACGTACAATAGCAGTGAAACATATTATATTTTTTAAGTACTTCCGAATTCCTATCTCTTTTCTCATTCATGTGTTATTAAACAAATTCCATTAACAATTTTCCTCTCCCATCCCGATTCCCTTCCCTTTCTCGTCGCTTTCCCTTTCCCTATATATATTTTCACTACATACCAAACATATCTTACCGTTCTAATTGTAGTGAGTACATATGTGGATAATTCATTACTAATATCCTTACCCTTCCTTTTCCTTTATATTCTTACCTACATGATAAGTGAGGAATGTGTGAGTGAAATAGGTAAATTAGATGTCTATAGAAGATTGTTTATGAACCCTAGTTTTGTTAACTCAGTAGAAATTCATGATAATGTAGATTAAATGGATAATGATGGAGTCCATTCCAAATTTTCCCATATTTTCCCACATTTTTTGCACATTGTTCACATTTTAACCTTTTTCTTATATTTCTCTATATTTTTTTGACCATTTAATCCTCTCATTTTCACCTAGTTTGGGCCTTCATGGATAGAAAATCTTCTTCCCACACTCAAGTGTTTTTATCCATCAATTCCTCCTTGTATAAGACTTCTTTTATTTAATTACCCACTTAAACTATCATGAATAAAATATCCCTTTTTCCCCGCTAATATTCAATTGCCTTGTTTTTCACAAAATGTATATTCATTGATATTGGTGAAGGATATTTTTGAATTCTCCTTCCTACATTATTTTATTCACTTTTATTTGGAATCTGTGAATGTACCCTTTTTCCTACAGAATGTTCCTAAAATATCTACAAAATTGGGAGACAGGTGGCATCCTACTTGGGACACCAAGTAGATCAGAGAAATGTTCCAATGACACATGGTAGATTGCCTCAATCTATGTGCCATGCATATGTGGTGCATCATTGTAATGTGCCGCATTTTCCTAAATATTCTTTTCAGAATCATGAACCCTAAAATATACCATAAATACTCCCCCATATCAACCATATTTAGGGCCCCATTTAACCCTTCTAAAGCCATATGATCAACTATCTCTCCCTTTACTTGATGTATTGTTTGTGCTTAAATGATCCTTCCTCTAACACCACCTACATTTTAAATGTTGGTAGGCTGTTCAATAATAAGAAACTACTGATTTCTCTATTATTTTCATAATTTTTATCCTTTGATTGTACTGTTAATCTCTACATGCCATTTTCAAAGATCTAGATTTTGTTCTAATGAATCTATCTCATCTCTCTCTCTTCCTGTGCATCGGTCCTAGTTGCTAATGATGGATCTTTATCGTAGGAGCTCCTGAGGTTATTGGGACCATGATACACCTAAAAACTAGGACTTGAGGACAATGCGGGAAATCCACAACTATCCCAAGCCCTAAAGGTTTTTCAAAATTAGTGATATTTATATGTTTTCTAACATTTTCTTTAAAAATAAACTCGACCACCACCATTTTAATTTAACATGTTTAAGAAATATGCAATATTTATATCAGGCGAGATGGGGGTGATAATCCTTCCTTACTCATAATAGGATCATCAAGACTAATCTCTGTAATTGCACATACTCTTTCTTATCCACCCTTGGGTGGAGTCAAAAATCAGGTCTTTCATGTTTTCTCATTGGTTTAGACACTCACTTCCATTTTTTGTTGTTATATAATTAAATCGGGTGTTTAAAAGCTTTATCATTCATCCTTTTATTTTGTTACTCTATTGTTTGACACGACCATAGGATCATCCACATTGAGGGGATTTTTTGAATCAAATACGACATAATGGTGACTCTATTTGGGACCATCACGATGATCTAGGTTGAATTCCCCATTTCTCTGTGAAATTTCAATGCTTTGATAGTGTCAGATATGTTTTCATTTTTTTCCTTTCTTTTTCTACATAGAGACACAGTTGTGCATCATCCAGTTCTTGCCTCTAGCACGCTGATCAGGGAGACCCACATGGTCTCTTTGACTAGTCAGGTTAGGTTTGTGTTCAGTTTTGATTTTTTTTTTGCATTATTTTCTCCTTTCCTTTCTTTTCAACATTCTTCGATTCCCTTTTGTTGTTTTAGGGTTTCATGTCCTATTCCCTTTTTAGGGTCTTGAATCTTCTTCTCTTTGATGTTTTTCTTATTTTTACTTTTCTCCGGCACACACACACACACACACACACACACACACACACACACACACACACATATATATATATATATATATATATATATATATATATTACACCTGGAAATAAGAGGAAAGTATGAGAAAAAGATACATGTCAAGGACATTACTTCTCTTTCTTAAATAACAACGTGGTTGTATGCTTATCATATGCCTTTCTTGCTTTATTATTGTGGACTTGCTTTAGAAAATGACAAAAATTTACTCTTGTAAGATGCACTCCTATAAATTGATGTGTCATAGAATGGGCATCAACCTCATGTTGGATCCCTATATTTGGTATGGGGGTGTTAGTAAAGGTACCAGTGCATCATTAAGATGGAAATCCAAATGCCTTAAGGACACCCCTCTCCTAGCACTCATGACTGTTTGTGGTCCCTGTGGTCACGAGGTGTATTGGGAGTACTACATGTATCTATCGAACCTGGCGGGTTACCCCCTCCATGAGAATCATCTTCCCATAGAGAAGTTAGCCAATCCTTCCTATGCAGAACATGTTTGAGTGAGGACATAAATTGGATCCAATGTCATGGGCTAAAAAAGGGAGGGTCATTTTATTCTGATAAATGCATCTTGCGATGGTGTTGGAAATATTTAAGATTGTTATTAACACCTTTGCATACATGTTAATGACCAAAAGAATAAAACAATCTCTCTACGAGTAGCATTCATTTTTAAAACCAAACGGTCTCCCAAATATTAACAATCTTTCTTAAAATTAAACAGTCTTTTAAAGATTAACAATCTCAAAGAAGGTTAATAATCTCAAAAAATCTTCCAATGAAGGTTAACAATCTCAACCAACTTTTCAAAAGAAGATTAACAATCTCAAAAAATCTTTCTAAGAATACTTATAATATCAAACAATCTTTCAAATATTAACAAACTTTTTTAAAGGTTAATAGTCTTTTTGAAATCCAAATGATCTTTCATAAGTTCATAACTTACTTTGAAACTCTATAGTGCCAGAAGATTTTTCAAATACAACTAACATATGTTAGTTGACAATGATGGGTATTCCCCACACCCATGGTCCTGGACTATGACCTAAAACTAGAGCATCCCATTCTCTCCATGTCAGCATCCATGGTCTTAGACTATGACCCAAAACTAGATCATCATGTGATTTCCATGGCTATATAATTGTCCTAGACTATGACCTAAAACTAGGCCACAAATTACACCCAATTTTATCATAAATTAGGAGATGCAAGACTATGCCCCATCCCTTTTGACCGCTCATCGCTTCTAAGGGGAAGGGGCCCCTAAGGCAAACTCATCATAATAGGAGGGAAATAGCACATCATGGATGTTGCCAAGGGTTTTAGTTTGGGAACCCCACTGGATGAGGACATCCTAAGGAGAAAAGTGATTGATTGAGCACATTAAGTAGCCTAGAAGGGGCTACCTTAATCTTGATTAACCAATCAACCTCCGCCTTCCATCCTCTTTTGAATAACCCTCTTGAGTACACCCAGATGAGGAACATCATACTTTTCTAACCTTGATAAGTTGCACATCATCCCACTTTCCACCATCATTAATCCGCGCAGTAATGGCATTGGCCAAGTACATCTCATGTTAAAATTGAATAACATGTCTGTCTTATCCAGGATAGGGACATGTACTATCACCTAAAATAAATAAAAATTGTTGAAGATATCTATCATCATGAGAGAATCAAAGGTCAATAAGTATCCTTTTTTTCTTCTCCTAAACAAAAGGGAAGTCCTCTTACCTTTTCACTTGCTATATTGTGTGTGGAAGGATTCATTCAAAAGCACAAAATATCCTCTTGTTTCATACTACACCCTACTATTGCATCTCGTTGATCTAAATTTTAGGATGTAACAGGAAGACAAAGGAGTCTGTATGTCACACAGTCTCACAAACGGTCAATCTAGATGGTCAGATATAATAGCACATACTGACAGTCTGACAATGGCTTCAATGGGATGCTAGAAGCGACTGGCAAGATAAACCATTTGGATGGAAGAAGCCCAAAGAAACCCCAGTGGTGCTGTAAGCTTCTACCTCTTAGGAGATTCCTCATCTATGCATACTGGAGCACCCAACAAATGCTCCTGCCTCCACTAGGAATAGGATACATAGGAGGATGGAATCATCTGGGATTCATTGAATGAGGAGCTATGTATGTCATCTCATCAACACCATTATTCCCACAGGGCATGTGGAACCCACCATCAACCGTAGTTTAAGACATTTCAACTAGGGTTGTACCGGTATCCCCTAGGCATGAATGTTGGGCATTCTCAGTTACTTCATCAAAAAAAATCCATTCTAATTCCTGATGGTGAGGCCAATGGGAAGGAGGAGGAAGTCAAAGCCATAAAGGAAGATACTATAATTAGAAAAAGTGTTAACACAAAGCAAACATTCAAATGTAGTACATGAACAATCTAAGACTACTCCCTAGACTACATTCATTCTATCCCCAACCACACTCCTGGTATAATGCATACATGTGAGGGATCTACAATTTCAGCCACCAGTAACACCATGCCTCCTGTGAGAATCATCCCACCCATAATACTAGTTCTAGCCACCCACCAAAAAGTAGCAATCCCAAAGCTTATCTTTGTCGATCCTATCATGTGTGAATTTCTACAAAACATCATGTAACTAGAAGGGAAAAAGGACAGTGGGAAAACATTAAGTGAGTTTTGATATTTCTTAATGCAAAGTTACTGGATAGCTTCAACATTCTTAACTTTCATGAATATTCTGAAAAAGTAGAGCGAGTAGCGCATTTCAAGGCATACTTCTCAGATATGGTGGAGCTTCAAGTATATGACAAGGTATTGATCCTCTACTTCATGCGAATGCTTATAGGTCTAGTCTTGGCATGATATAATAAGCTAGACATGCCAAAAATAACCATATGTGATAATATGACCCAAAAAATGAGGACCAAAAAAAGATGACCGATAAATTCATCGACCAGTACAGAATCAAGACCAAGCTTCACCAAGGAAGACCTGGAAGAACTATAAGAAAGGGCAGATGAAAGATTCTATCAATTTTTAAGATGATGGAGAGAGTTAGCTACACAACTAGAGATCAATCCTATAGACAAGAAATCCATGGACATCATGATTAGGGAAGCTACATAGGCACTCACATCTATGCTATACCTACAACGCTACAATACCTTCCTAGAACTAATCCAAGTGAGGTTCCTAATTGTCAATTTAATTAAAAGTGGGGTCTATCAAAACATAATGCTCACCTTCCATCATCAATCCACCTCCACAACTCCAATTAGAAATCTATATGATGGAAGATTAAAGCAACATACTCGACAATGGGTGCGGTGTTGGTATGTATGCCCAGAGAGCTAGTCATACGATGAATGTGGCATCATGTACTTGGTCTTATCAATAATACAGGAAATCTTTCATCTATATGTTTGTTCAATTATGAGATGATGGTATAACATGATAGATGTCTAAAAGAATGATATTACTCGGTGAAATATGTCTTCAGGTTGAGGACCTAAAAAATGAGATCATATGTATGATAGGAGTATATACATTCTTATTATGTACCTAGTCAAATATTATTGTGGAAACAATATAGACATCAATAATACATAAGAATAGATTGTGTTGACTGATGATAGAATCTCATTTTTTATGATATGTGATATCAAGGCAAATGTAAAGAGTGGGATAAATCATCCTCTACTAATTATGATAATCAAAACTCATTTGGAAAGCAGTGGAATAAAAAATTTCTGACTATATTCAATTTCATAAAAGATTGTGCAAAATATATAAAAGATCTCCCTTTTAGGGTTGCATCATCTTACACAACTAGGATCTAGATAGAGGGAAGTCTAGACTACTCTACTTTTGTCTCCAAGCAACATATCCATCAATGCTAAGCCTTCATGTCATCCATCACCTTGCACAACACCTGGGTGGTTGGGAAGGCACCCAGCAAGAGGAAAAGGGAAAAACAAGTATGTGTTACAAAACTATTCTATTGCAACAAGATAAGCAAAGAAAATATAAACATGATAGGGTTCATCATATGATGAAGCTATCAAGAGAATGAGGCCATATATATAAAATAATATTTCAATAGATGCTTACCATAAACCACATATAACAAAAGGATTGCATGTGTGATTAATATTGACTATCTTAACTATGTAGGGTTGAGGCACTACCGGACCTTCAACCAAAGGGTGAGGGGATAATAACACATTCCCAGTCACCTGCACATATTTCATGTGTGGGGGAGAAATAATACATTCCCCAACTATGGGTGGTTGTACATACAAGTGCCACTACACTAGTTAATTAGTCTATTAAAATCAACATGCTAGAAACAATGGCAAGTAATAGCATCATCCAAAAAGAACATGGAAAAGGGGTACCAAGACCCAAGAACAATATTCCAAAATGATTATGAGGCAAGTATAGCAATAGATTCAAGACAAAAGAATACAAGGTGCAAATAAGCCTCATTATGGAAAGCATAGGTTAAGGAAAAAATAATTCCCAACTAAAGTGTATTAAGCACATACCTTATTCTTTAGAATCCTAGAATCACTTTTCATAACTTCTACACGAGATCAGATCCATTTTCCCTAATATGCTCATCATATTTATGTATTAGATATATGTATATTCATTAAAGGCTTAAAATCTCAAAACCATCGAGTTTCCACAAACGGTCGAATTCAATTATGAAAACCTCACTAATGTCCTAGTTAGATTCTCCTGATCAAAATAACATATAGGTTTGTATATTTTTGAGATACTGACATTTAGGCTATTTGCCATATTTTTAAATAATTTAATTCATCCTTAAAAATACATATTCTACAACATCAGAATCAAACCACGAAAATATTTTTATTAGATATATTACGTTCTCCCGATTCCAAAACATATTTTAGTTGTAAATTTGGATAATCGAGTAAAAAGATATGATTTTTTAAAAACAGACAAATTAGAAATTGCCACATAGGCAAAGAGAACAGGCGGAGGGACAAAAGTGTAAAAAGCTATGTTATCTTCTTTCCCAAACGCACACACGACCATTGCTGATGGAGCAGCTGCTGCTGCTAGTAGAAAAATTAGGCAAATATGATATACTCAACCAAATCAAAGGTTTAGATATGCAAAAGAAAGATAATAAAAAATTGGATCTAGAGGTACCTTCAATTGGACCGATGGCAAAGTGAGGGGGAAGAGGAAGGCGCCGCAAGCTTGGTGACTTTGGCGGCTAGAAGGGGTCCAAACGGCGATGAAATATGAAATCAATTGCGGGGTTGAGTTGCAAAGATGATGACGCACGTAGGGGTAGAGGTATATATAGATGAGGGGGTCTAGGTTAGGGTTTTCGTGCATGGGGTGAGAGAGAAGTTTTGGGAGGTTTGGGTGTTTCGTGAATATTTGACAAAAAATGATTTTCTTTGGATTATCCGGTGAGGAAACTCGAGGGAAATCCAACGCAACTTAAATCACTTTATTTCATTGAGAAACGAGCGAGAAAAGCCAAAAATATCAGACCAAATATCCACGGTTCACGGCGTGGCTGTCTCCTACCCAAGGTAGGAGATGAAATCTGATCTATTCATACATGATCGGACGGTCCTCCTTGACATGTGCATTAAATACATTCCCAATCCAATAAAGTTTCATTTAACTTATTTAACTTTTTATCTTTTCTTATTTGAGGGTGCAAACAACCTCCAAAATTAACCAAAATTGATATTCTAACTAATTTTGATGTGTAAAATCCAAATATAAAATTAGTTTTTCCTTTTGGGGACTTTTAATAGGTTAAATAATTCAAATCATATTTTCTCTTTCCTCATGTATTAATGACTATAGCATTCTCCAAAAATAATAAAACTTCACCTATAAGTCATATTAAGTATGTTGGATACGAATTTATCATTATTTCTATTTGTTGGTGTTGCTTATTATTTTAATTAATGATTTTAATATTTACACACTTTCTCTCTTCTAAATTTATCTTCTCAACAAATATTTTCCAAATTGATTCAAAATTTATCCAACGATATATTTTAACATATAGAACACGAATTTGGCATTATTATATTTTTTTGAAGACATTTATTATTTTATTTAATTCATTTAAATTGTAGTAGTTATTTATCCTTTTAATTTATTAGAAGCATCTAGAAACTTTCTAAAAATATAAAACTTGTTCTATAAGTAATAATAAACTTGTGAAACACGAGTTTGGACTTAATTAATTTTTTTCAATATATATTTTATATTTTTGCTCTTTAAGTCATTTTCTCTCTCCTGAATAAAATAAAATATTTAACATCGACCAAATTAAATACAAATTCACACATGGACTATATTTGATATATAGATTATGAATTTTGAGTTATTTTTCCAATTTGAGGATAATAGATATTTTATTTTACCTTATTGGCTTATTTCCCATGATCTTGTAATAAAGGCTTATATATATTTATTTATTATCCAAATCAGATGATACTTGGCCATTAAGTATCTTTTAAGTCAAGAAAACGAATTTTGTTATCAAATTATCTCGTGGCTTCCTATTTATGATTTTTGAAACAACATATTCCTCATTATCCTCTTTTATCTAATATATTTGATATTATCTCCAATTATTACATTTATCATCTCCTTTATATATATTTTGGGATTCATTTACTTTTTCATATTCTAAAAAGCACTAGAAAGTTCTAGGACGAAATATTTTATTATTTTTATTACTTAAGTGGATATTTTACATATTAAACCCATTATTAAGCTTTCACTGAGGTATTTGTGCATAAAACCCAAATATTGGAATAAAAGGTGAACAAATGTTCATTAAACCATCATATTCTCCACAAATTAAACAGAAAGGTCTAAGAGGATATAAATGAAAGGAAAAGATGGAAAAGAGGACCAAAAAGGTAAAAAGTCCAAAATTCAGTATGTTACAACACTCCACCCCTTAAAGAAGATTTCGTCCCCGAAATCACAAGCAATTAGGGAAGGGTGAGTGTGCAACCTCACATCAAAAAACTTCAGGTTGTTTCTCCAACCATACAACTTCCACCAAAACTTATACATCAACTACTTAACTTGAGAGTTCAGAAACTTCACAAGTAACTTCTCCTAGGTCAGGTTCTCAAGGACCACCTAGGGTTTCATTATTAAGATATTCTTTTTAGGAGACTTAACATCATTTACATTTTTGGCTCATTAACATTATACTCTTTATGATATCACATTATCATCATTATATTAATTATGTCATGTTATATTCACTTTATTACCAAAAGGATTATATTTCATTATTATGCACAATTAGAGGTTACTCAATTATCTCAATACTTTTGATCATTAATAACTTTGTTTTACACTTCATTATCTTCATATTATCACTTTATTAAGTTATAACAAATTATTTCACATGGAATACTCAATTTGTCATTAAGTATATAATTAATCCAAATTATGTCACATCAATTACATATATTTACATTGAACATTATCTTATTGCTACATTATCTTTATTGCTCACATTAATGTTATCATTAATCATCTCTCATATTTATTCATTTATATTATTGATTTTGCACATTTAAGTGAATCCAATTACTTCATACTCATATTGAAACCATTACATGTGTTTTAATGATCAAGGTGAGACATATTATATATCAATGAATTGATTCACATTAAGTGACTAACCACATGTGTATTTGACATGAATTTATCGTGCGTAGAACGCAGGCGCACGCGTCAGAGTAATATAGGCCTTTGTGAGGCCCGAGTCGAACTCAAGGAAACATAATTATTGGTAGACTACTACTAACTACTTGCAATCAGCTAGACCGATTAAAATTATTTGAGAGTTGATTGAAAAAGAAAAGAAAAATAAAAAAATAGAGCAATCGATTAAATGTTTGGTTTAATCAATTCAAATGGGAATCTTTAGGATTGCGGTTTCACCACAAGTTCTCATTGTATTAATTCCTACATAGTTATCCTAATTCGTCTCTCATTCCGGGTAGTGGCTTGTATTCAGAATTGCTCACTTTCGTGATGCAATTCACTACCTAAATCTAGGACGGTTCCACGGTAGTGGTAACCTATATCCTAAACTAGGTGCATGAAGACCATACTATGAGTTTCTACCATTAACTGTACATCACCTTGTTCAAAAGATTTATTAGTTAATGTGAATTTCGTCTCTTTTCAACCGTTAATTCTTCTTTCAAAGTAATTAAAGGTATTAGATTATCATTAGGGTGATCAATCATAATGATATAATGGAGAAAATGAAATCATACCACATATTTAAGAGACAAATTATGAAATACTATGATAAAAATGTCATTCAACGATCACCCGGGCTACTCCCGGTCCTAAAGATAAAGGGGATTAGCCCCACATGTTCATCTCAATGAAAGACATGATGAGAGAAAGGGAAAACATGGGGAAAATGTGAATAGAAGTGATGTAAACCCCTGAACGGAGGAGATCCAGGCATTCCTCGGCATAGAGTGAGCGATCTACAACATTTTGGTAGTGGGAAACTCCTTCTGTAGCTCTCGAAATGATCGGGGCGTGGCTCTGGGCTCCGTTCTTCTCTCCTCTCCTCCTTGAGACTTATGCAATGACTAATGACGTGATCGCTTCCTTCGGGCCTCCGTAATTAGGTATTTGTACCACTTTAGATCGCCAAAAGATCACCACCGTCTGATTAGAAACAATCTGTAATAAAACTTGATCTGACGGCGTCGATGATATCGACCTGTCATAATATCAACGATTCTTCCTTTTTCTGACATTTCATGCTGATGCAGACTCGATACCATTGACTTGAGTGTCGATGGTATCGACACCTTTAGGCATCACTTTTATCACCAATCTGACGCTGAAGCTGGGTGAGGTCGATAGTATCGACTTTATGTCGATAGTATCGACCAGTTGACTGCTGGCTCGCTGTAGGTATATCGCTACCATCGACTTCAGTGTTGGTGGTATTGATTCATCTTGGTTCCTTGCGGCTGTCTCACTGTGGTCGAGTCGATACTATCGATAGCTGTCGATGGTATCGATAGCTGCATATATTTGTTTTTCCCGAAAATTCAAGATAAATTCGAATCAGTCTTGCTAAAACACATCAATATGATCATTTATAACGAAAAAGATGAAATATAGTAGTTTTGATGCAAAATGAGATTATAGACTAAAGCGAGTGAATCATGCGATACTAACCACAAATGTGACTAATAAACACATAAAACACATGTAAAACTAGTCTATAAGAGCAACTCAAAATCCTCGCATCAAACTCCCCTACGCTTAAACATTGCTCGTCCTCGAGCAACAAAACTATAGAATAAAATTGTGAGGATCAACTAAAGAACATACTATCACAATAGACATGACCGTATGATTCCCACCTAACATTCACATACCAGCCCTCACTAACCACAGAATGGTAACTACCCTATAGGTGACAATGATCATCCATAATAGATATCCACTCTAAGATTGGTGAACACTATCAAATAAGGCAGTTAATATAATAAAATCTTCCGGTTCAGGCTTGATGCATCTTGTGATCTCCTATCTACGTTGCTCATAACCTAACTACCATCTACATGGAAGCAGATCTCCTGACATACAAAAGTGAGGAGAGAATCATGGGTGGCCTACCATTTTGAGCAACAGGTGGATGGAATAGGCAGTTTATGTAAGAAAGGTAGCACAATATAGTTTGACATGCAACAGTACCAAAAATGCCCTACATGATGCTCATGCATATGAAAATGACCTAATGCTTACATTTTAGGTGGAATGATGCATGCACTATCATTCCATCCCAATGAGAGACAAAATATCTATAGAACTATACATGTGCTTGTTCTTCTTATTATGCATGTGAATAAGTTCCTTCCTCTTTCTGATCTTCACTTATTAATTTTTTTCTTTTCTCAACCCTTATTTTGCTTAATGGACTAAGATGAAATTTTTACATCTTCATCTTGGGCTTATTCTCATAACTACTACTTTTTTTCGTATTTTTTTTCCAGAAAGTATGAAACAAGTTCCTTATTTTCAGAAGAAACAAGGCACATAATGTAAAAAATGATTAAAATTATGCAAAATGCAACTAAAATGACATTGACATGCAGTCTAAAATTTGTGCATGCATGACTATAATATAACATTTTTTTTAAATGTAACATATGTAAAAACTAACTATAATGCAATCCTATCTACATGATATGCAATCAAGAGATGACAAACTGTAAAGTGCTACCTTTATTATGGTGGAGTGTAAATGAGATGAGGTGGATAGATCACAAGATTAATTGACAGAACCCTTAGAAGATATTATATGTCCCTCCTTACTGACATGTGTAAAATCAAGGGGTTTCTTTCTCTTATTTCAGATTAAAGTCCCATTACCATTTGGTCAGTTTAGGCTCAACATCCAATTCCGTCCACTTTCCTTAAATAATAGGCATGTAGAGTTGTGATCTTATGTTTTAAAGTTGACAAACCCAACTATTTTCACAAGTTAAGTGCTCAAGTTCAAACAAAGAAAGCTTGCAGGGACATGAAAAATTTCCAAATTTACCCATAACTCCCATGTGACAAACATAGAGATGAAAAATTACATTAGACATCTACGGATACACTAGATAGCATGTGGATCCTAAAGGCTAACAAAATTCCTAAAATAAAAGAAAAGGCAATAAGGGATAAAACCAACGGAAAAGAAAAGATAGAAATTATTCCATCCCCCCCCTAAGCTTGAATTCCACTATGGCCTCATAGTCAAAAACAATCTCAGTAGGTGGAACAGTGATACCATTTATTGCTTAGGTGGTGGGTACTATGGGGCAGTGGGATCCCATGATGGATATTGCCCCTGGAAGTTTGGATCATATGGGGGCATGGGCGGAGGTTGAGGATATCCCCCGAAGTAGTTTTGGCTCCAGTAGTGATCATAAAACGGCTGTTGCTGCTGCTCGATCCTCCCCAACCGGTCATAGACCTACTGTTGATTGGCGAACAGATGACGTTTATTCTCGAAGATAGCTTGTTGATTAACATACAGTCGATTCATAGTATCCTGGATATCAGTAAATGACGCAATGTGCTGTTGTTGTGTCTCCTGAATGCTCTGTAGCATGGTGTACATGCCCTGCATAGAATAAACATCCTCTCCTTGTTGAGAGGACTGTGGTGGTGGAGGCTGTGAAGATGATGATGTCCCCGGGTAGAAGCGTGGATGCTTCCTCGGTGCCACTCGTGCCCGAAGAGGAGTGAAAGTCTCCTCTTCCTCTTCATTCTCATCGACGTCGTCATTGTTACCCGCGACTTCTTCACTTGTTGAATCTTCGATTGCAATAATGGGCCACCTAAAGTGATGGGCCCCTTGGATGTTGAAGACGGGATCAGGAAGTGCACCCTCCTGATACTCCTGATTGACGTGGCAATGCACATAGACCACGCTACCATGAACTGTCAGAAGGTTGGAGCGGTGGAAATGAGCAAGATTCACCGGATTTCTACTGACCAGTGGAGGAAGTGATGACAGATCTAGCCCAAGGTAGAGGGCTAGTGGCGTGATAAGTCCCCCAAAGTGAATAGAGGCTCTTCTGGTACTCCTTTTCATGGCCATCATGCGCGTCAAGAAAAACGTGCCCCAGTTTAGTTGTTCCCTCTTCAGTAGCTTGTAGAGGAAGAATAAATCTATCTCCTGGAATTTACTCAAAGAAAGCTCACCCCGAGCAAAGAAGGTGATGCAAAGCAGACGGTGTAAAACCCACATGAACGGGTGCTCGAAGTCGGCCACCGCTGCATTGTGATAGCTGATCGATTTTCCCACAGGGGTGGTCACCAGTGCCGCAAACATCACATCATAATCGGCCTGATTATCCAGCCGTCGATGCTGCTCGGGTGAGTGCCACCAATTGTAGATCGAGTTGAATTGGTCGAGCATAATAGTATAATTGTGGTTGAACAAACGGAAGGAAACACAGCCCTTGATCCACTCGCGGTCAGTGGCAATAAGGTCATTGGGTATAACACAGATGTTGAGGGAGGCCATGAATTCCGCCACGATCTCCTTATATGTTGGCCACTCTCTAAAGGACGGGCGACCCTCCTTGTGGTAAGGAATGGCTTCCTCCCATGATGTTTCCCTCCTCCCAACTTGGCCAAGGAGGACATGGTTGAGGTTGTCCTCAAAGCCAAGGTCCCGGATCATAGCCTGATCAACATATCAGGTAGGCTCTATGGGACACATTATCAACTCATTAAAGATTTTCTTCACATCCGTCGAGGGGTGGACAATCCTCGGACGAGGAATAGAGCTCGGTGGTGGAGGCACGAACGTGTCAATCTCCATGGGAGCCGCCCGCGAGAAAGAAGCTCCTGCCGTTCTCACCATTATGAAAGAAAGGAGACAGAAGAATAGAGCTCGGTGAAGGTTGGATTGCTCGGAGAAGATGATCTCCAATGTCGATTAAGAGCTCAGTGAAGATTTCTCAATTGCTATATGCTCGGTGAAGTTCTCCGGTTGCTCAGGATGCTTGGCGCAAGAGTTGAGGGGATTCACTCTGAAGGTGTGAATAGCTATGAGAAACTACCCCTCCTTTTAAAGTTGAACCCGTCGCCACTGTCGCTCCATCGATACCATCGACAGGGTGTCGATGGTATCGACACATCCCACAGATTGACTTCTGAATTTGGTGAGCACCATTGATTTCTTCTCACGGATCGGTGATGTGTCACGTTGATACCATCGACTGGGTGTCGATGGTATCGACTCTTTATGGTTCGATTACCCTCGCAAGGCCCGGGCACCGCTTCCTTACTGACCCCAGGTCGATACCATCGACTGGGTTGTCGATAGTATCGACTTCACTGAGAAGAATTCATCTGTAAATTTTTAGGGATCTCGCGAGCATCGACTACATTCTTCTTGTTCGCTGATGGCATGTCGATACCATCGACAAGGTCATCGATGGTATCGACTCAGAAAAATTTCTGTAGTCGCTTCCCTGCAACCATGTCGCTACCGTCGACATTGTGGTCGATGGTATCGACTTTGATTCAGTACTGCACACTGAGCAAAATGATTAGGGTATCATTTTTACACTAAAACTGAAATTAAACAAAACTAACTTGCAAATGCAAAAGAAAATGAAGGAACTACAAATAAAACTACCGATGGTTGGGTTGCCTCCCAACAAGCGCCCTTGTTTATTGTCTTAGGCTAGACGCAATAAGGCTCTTCATTCTTCCTTAAGTTCCATGAGTTTAACCTCATACACTTTTCTCGTGTAGTTCTCTCCAAAGTAAAGCTTCAACCTTTCACCATTAACTAGGAATGTGAGCTCTCCATCTCTTACTATAATAGCACCATGTGGGTGCACCTCCTCTACCACAAAAGGTCCACTCCACCTAGATTTCAATTTCCCAGGATGAAGCTTTAGTCTCGAGTTGAACAGTAAAACCCGATCACCCTTTTTGAAAACTCGCATTTGAATGTGGCGGTCATGGATTTGTTTTGTCCTTTCTTTATAGATCCTTTAATTCTCATAGGCATTCATCCTAAGCTCATCTAACTCATTTAGATCCAATAGTCTCTTTTTTCCTGCATCATCATAACTCACATTGAGCTTCTGTAGCGCCCAGTGCGCCTTGTGCTCTAACTCAACCGGAAGATGGCAAGCCCGCCCATCAGCCAACCTAAAAGGCTTAGTGCCTATAGGTGTTTTAAACATGGTCCTATATGCCCATAAAACATCCGGTAGGAGTGCACTCCAATTCTTCCTGGAAGATGTCACTGTGCCTTCCAATATCTTTTTGATCTCTTGATTGGAAATCTCAACTTGACCTTGAGTCTGCGGGTGATATGAGGTATCGAAATTGTGCTTGACCCCATATTTACTCATTAGTGTAGCAAATTTCTTGTTCATGAAGTGGGTGCCTCCATCGCTTATAATCATACGGGGCACACCAAACCTACAAAAGATATGTTCTTTCATGAACCTACACACTACCGCAGCGTCATTAGTTCTTGTAGGTATTGCCTCTACCCACTTCAACACATAATCAACGGCCAACAAATCGATGACCCATAAATCAAATACCTCAACTTCTTTAAACACATTGAGGGGCATCTCTTGCCCCTTTGAGATATTACCTGCCCATTGACACGCGTCACATCTTTTAACATAGTCATAGGCATCCCGAAAGAGTGTAGGCCAATAAAGAACACTCTCTAACACTTTGGCCGCTATCCTTGTGCTCGCATGATGGCCGCCGGTGGGTAATGTATGGCAGTGAGTAAGTACACTATCATATTCATACTCTGGTACATACCTGCATAAGATGCCATCCCTGCATTGCCTCAACAAAATGGGGTCATCCCAAAAGTAATATCTTAAAGAATGGAAAAATCTATTCTTTTCTTGTAAATTCCAATCGCCCGGTATTTCCTTGCATGCAAGATAATTCACAATGTGCGAAAACCACAAATCTTTGGATTTTATGGAAAGGATTTGCTAATCAGGAAATGTCTCGGTAATGGGTATATTGATATCTCACTCATCTACCCGCTCTAACCGAGACAAATGATCTGCAACCACGTTCTCAATACCCGCCTTGTCTTTAATTTCAATGTCAAACTCTTGTAAGAGCAAGATCCACCTAATTAATCTAGGCTTGGCATCTTTCTTTTCCATTAAATATTTAATAGCAGCGTGTTCCGTCCAAACCACAACTTTTGACCCCACTAAATATTGCCTAAAATTTTCAAATGTGAAAACCACGACAAGGAATTCTTTTTCAGTGGTATTATAGTTAAGTTGTGCATCATTTAAAGTCTTTGATGCATAGAAAATTACTGTAGGTTTGTTCTCAAAACGCTGCCCAAGAACAACCCCAACAACAAAATCCGATGCATCGCACATGAGCTTGAACAGTTTGCTCCAATCCGGCGTTTGAACAACCGGTGCCGAAATTAATTTTTCTTTAAGAAAATTGAAGGAATGCATGCATTTATCATTAAAATAAAACATTGTGTCCTTCTCAAGCAATTCAGACAATGGTTTAGCAATTTTGGAAAAATCTTTAATAAAACGGCGATAGAAACCCGCATGCCCAAGGAAACTCCTCACTCCCTTTACCGAGTTCCGTTGGAGGTAATTTGGAAATAACCTCAATTTTTACTGGATCTACCTCCAGTCCTTTGCTAGAAACCTTGTGTCCAAACACTATTCCTTCGCTAACCATCATATGACACTTTTCCCAATTTAAGACCAGATGCGTATCTTCACATATTTGTAGCACTCTATCCAAATTTTGCAAACACTCACCAAAGGATGCACCGTGGATGGAAAAGTCATCCATGAAAACCTCTAAGAAGCGCTCTACCATATCAGAAAATATAGCTAGCATATAGCATTGAAAAGTAGTCGGTGCGTTGCATAACCCAAATGGCATTCGGCGATATGCAAAAGTCCTGTAAGGACAAGTGAAGGTGGACTTCTCTTGATCCTTAGGGTCTATAGAAGTCTGATTATAACTGGAATAGCCATCCAAAAAGCAAAAATGAGAGCGGCCAGCCAGCCGCTCTAAAACCTGATCAATAAATGGGAGCGGAAAGTGATCCTTTAGAGTTGCGGAATTCAAGCGGCGATAGTCAATGCAAACACGCCACCCGGTTACCAATTGGGTAGTAATAGGTTCATTCATAAGATCCTGTCACTGTGATTCCCTCCTTTTTTGGGACTACCTGTGTGGGGCTTACCCACGTCGAGTCTGAAATAGCGTAGATGATGCCTGTAGAAAGGAGCTTGATCACCTCCTTCTTGACGAACTCCATCATGCTTGGGTTGATTCGACGTTGTGTCTGAATCACCGACTTGGCTCCTTCTTTGAGCCGAATCTTGTACTGGAAAAGCATAGTGGAAATCCCCTTAATATCAGCAACTGACCACCAGAATGCGCCACGGTGGTTCTTCAGCACGATCATCAACTGCTCTTTTTCACCGGCACTCAGATATGCCGAAATAATCACCGGTAGGTTTTCACCATCAGCTAAGAATGCATACTTCAAGTGAGGGGGCAATGGCTTCAGTTCTAATCTGGTAGATAGATCAATGATGATTGAAGCGGTGGTAGGAGCGGCCCAAGATCCTCATAATGCTTAGCATAATAGCACGGGAGCACTTTAAGCATCTTTATACATTCTTGTAACGACGTTCTTCTCATCCAATCATTCATGATGTTAAATAAGCAAGCTTCAAGGGGCAATTCTGGATATGAGTCAAGCATAGACTTTGCTATTGCATCATCCTCAGTAGATAGAGGAATTTCCTCCTCTTCATCATTTGGATAACCCACAACTCTACAAAGAGAAACAACTTTTGTTAGTTCCATAATATCCACTGCCAGTGTCCCCTTATCTACCTAGGTCATTACATGAGACATATCCATAAATGGCTTCCCTAAACAAAGAGAAATGTTTTGATCAAAATGCTTCAGCATGCGACACTGCTCCTTTGCCTGTGATTGTGTTGTACTTGGTGGCATAACCATTTCAAATCTGTTGTCCGCTATTCCCAATGTCAATCGACCTCTACCCATCTCCAATAACATATCAGCAGTAGCCTGGATGGGTCTTCCTAGGAGTAGCTCATTCCCTTGGTCATCTTGCATTTCCATTACCACAAAATCCGCAGGAAATACAAATTTATCAACTTTTACTAGGACATCTTCACAAATACCATATGGTCGTACCATAGAATTATCTGTGAGTTGAATCATCATGTTGCTTTGTCTAGATTTCTTAACACCCAGCTTCTTGAATGTCGAGAGGGGCATCAAATTTATACTTTCCCCGGAATCGCACAACGCTTCACTGAATTTCACCTTACCAATGTAACATGAAACATTGAAGCAGCTCGGATCTTGTCGTTTTGGTGGTAATGTTCCCAAAATGAAGGCACTAACCTGCTCTTTAAGAACCACCACCTGAGTATCAGGAATCTTCCTCTTCTTGGTAATTATATCCTTCAGAAATTTCCCATAAGAGGGTATCTGCTCAATAGCTTCTAACAACGGGATGTTGATAGAAAGTTTCTTAAAACTATCTAGGAACTTTTTGAACTAGGCATCCACTTTCTTTGCCTTCATACTATTTGGATAGGGAACTGGAATGGTCTGTGCCCTCTGATTTGGTGGCACATTTGACGTCCTCTTTTCAGTCTCTTCTTTAGCAATGGGCTCTGCTGTGGCTTCCTCTACTTCATCCTCTATTGGCTCTGTTATTGTGACCTCCTCTGTGGCCTCGCCTATGGTCTCTGGCTGGGGTGTGCTTGGTTCATTGGCCTTAGAGTTTAAAATCTTCTTTCCACTCCTTAACAGAATTGCTTTGGCTTGCTGATTTCCTCCTAGAACATTTGTATTTCCGGGAAAACCTTGCTGCATTGGTTTCTTCAAATTCGAAATCTCTGCTTCCATCTGTGCTAAAGATGTCTTGACTGTCCTCATCTGAGCCCCATGACTTTGTAATGTTTGTCCAAACTGATTCATGAACTCTCGTTGTTGCTTGATTTGTTGACCAAACATGCTCATAAGTTCTTGATTCTGCTTGATTACTTGATTGAGCAACTCATTGCTCTTTTCTTCTGCAGTGTGTTGTGGCTTAGCTTCCGGATCCTACAAGAAATTGTTGGGATCTTTCCAGGAAAATTTATTATCCTTCCTACAGGAATAGTCATTATTCCTATATCCCTGTTGCTGACGCATGAATTTCACATGCGCTTCATCATCAGACTCTTCATTTTCTTTTGCTAGAAGTCTCTTTGCAATATGATCCATCTTATCATTCAGTTCTTTAATGACTTTAGCGTCCCCCAAAGATCTAACTTGTTCAGGTGCATCTCTGGTACCACATGACTACTTTTTTGCCATATTTTTAAGAATCTCCCAACACCTTGTATCAGTATTGTTCAAAAAGAATCCTGAACCTGCTGAATCTAAGTTGCAAAATAGAAAATCTTCACCTATTTTTCCTTATCTAACCCATGATGAGGGCATCTTCTCAGCATTATTTGAAATCTTTCCCAGGTCTTCGAATAAATTTCCCCTGCATTCTGAGTGAAGTTGTGGATTTTCCTGATTAAATCATTAGTCTTCTCGGGTGGGAAGTAACGTTCAAAAAAAACCTCGATCATTTGATCCCAAGTTTCAACAATCTCGTCATCCAGATTATGAAACCACTCCCTTGCATTTCCTGTAAGAGAACTTGGGAATAGTTTCAAATACAATGCCTCCTGTGGAAAACGATCGATCTTGATCATGTCACAATTCTCCACGAAGGTGCTTATGTGGGCCATTGGATCTTCGTTCTTTAGTCCATGGAATGCTTGAGATTTGATTAGATTTATTAGTGCCAGATCAATTTTATAAGTCGGGATGTTGATTACCTGCCTCTTGATCGGCCCTTTTGATGCGAGGAACAAGACTCCTTGATCTTTTCTCATATCATCTTTTCTCCAGCCATCTCTTCTTGTTCAGAATCTGAATTCACTCTCTTGGATTGATTCTGAATATAGTGCTCCTCGTCGTCTGATCCTGAAGAAGGGACCTCTGGTAATGACTGCATGTAATCTGTGTTACGCGTGCTCACCATGCACTGGTACCTACAAAATGGTATATTTAATTAAGTACAGTGCTAGACCAATATAGATTTCTAAAAAATAGATAATCAATTGCAAGGATTAAAAATGTAACTAAAAAGAAAAAGGTGGCCTAGAGTGGCCGCTTGTAGCACTCGTAGTGCCAACAATTACTGTCTCCCCAGAAACGGCGCCAAAAACTTGACACAAATTTACCGTGCGTAGAACGCAAGTGCACGCGTTAGAGTAATATAGGCCTTTATGAGGCCCGAGTCGAACTCAAGGAAACGTAATTATCGGTAGACTACTACTAACTACTTGCAATAAGCTAGACCAATTAAAATGATTTGAGAGTTGATTGAAAAAGAAAAGAAAAATAAAAGAAAACAGAGCAATCGATTAAATGTTTGGTTTAATAAATTCAAATGGGAATATTTAGGATTGCGGTTTCACCACAAGTTCTCATTGTATTAATTCCTACACAGTTATCCTAATTCGTCTCTCATTCCGGGTAGTGGCCTATATTCAGAATTTCTCACTTTCGTGATGCAATTCACTACCTAAATCTAGGTCGGTTCTACGGTAGTAGTAACCTACCCTAAATTGGGTGCATGAAGATCATACTCTGGGTTTCCACCATTAACTGTACATTTCCTTGTTCAAAGGATTTATTATTTAATGTGAATTTCGTCTCTTTTCAACCGTTAATTCTTCTTTCAAAGTAATTAAAGGTATTAGATTATCATTAGGGTGATCAATCATAATGATATAATGGAGAAAATGAAATCATATCATGGATTTAAGAGACAAATTATGAAATACTATGGTAAAAATGTCATACAACGATCACCCGGGCTACTCCCGGTCCTAAAGATAAAGGGGATTAGCCCCGCATGTTCATCTCAATGAAAGACATGATGAGAGAAAGGGAAAACATGGGGAATACGTGAATAGAAGTGATGTAAACCCCTGAACGGAGGAGATTTGGGTGTTCCTCGACGTAGAGTGAGCGATCTACAACCTTTCGGTGTGGGAAACTCCTTCTGCAGCTCTCAGGACGATCAGGGCGTGGCTCTGGGCTCCGTTCTTCACTCCTCTCCTCCTTGAGACTTGTGCAATGACTAATGACGTGATCGCTTCCTTCGGGCCGCCATAATTAGGTATATGCACCACTTTAGATCGCCAAAAGATCACCACCATCCGATTAGAAATGATATGTAACAAAACCTGATCTGACGGCATCGATACCATCGACGCGGGTCGATGGTATCGACCCATCATAATATCGATGATTCTTCCTTTTTTTGACATTTCGTGTTAATGCAGACTCGATACCATCGACTTGAGTGTCGATGGTATATACACCTTTAGGCGTCGCTTTTATCACCAATCCGACACTAAAGCTGGGTGAGGTCGATAGTATCGACTTTATGTTGACAGTATCGACCAGTTGACTGTTGGCTCACTGTAGGTATCTTGCTACCATCGACTTCAGTGTCGATGGTATCGACTCATCTTGGTTCCTTGCGGCCGTCTCACTGTGGCTGAGTCGATACTATTGACAGCTGTCAATGGTATCGATAGCTGCATATATTCGTTTTTCCTTAAAAAATCAAGATAAATTCGAATCAGCCTTGCTAAAACACATCAATATGATCATTTATAACCAAAAAGATGAAATATAGTAGATTTGATGCAAAATGAGATTATAGACTAAAGCGAGTGAATCATGCGATACTAACCACAAATGTGACTAATAAACACATAAAACACATGTAAAACTAGTCTATAAGAGCGACTCAAAATCCTCGCATCAGTATTAGATAACAAGGTATTGATGACTTAATTAATATGTGATTAGATGATTATATATATATCATTTATGTGTATTCAAAGTATGTTAACTGATTGTAGCACTTAACATTATTAATGTTTCATTAAAGGCATTAAGGATGTATATATTAGGGTTAGATTATTACAACTTAGGGTTTAGGTCACATGACCATTTTATTTCACTTATTCATCCTTAGCATGCATTAATTACGAATTATAACCTTACTCATCATATCATTAGGGTTTATTGGTTCATGACATTATTAACATCTTACTTATTGACAATTAGCATTGATATTCATATTATGTGCATTAGATGTACATTAGGGTTCAATCACAGGCATTATTCCTTAGATGATAACTATATGTTCATTAATATGTAAACAAGCATGTCAGAGTTACCATTATTACTTGTTTGGAGAACACTAAGCACAACAACCTACTAAGCATGGAGTTAGGGTTTCTAAAGATGGATTAGATAGACTTCAAGATATCACATGATTCCATCCCCCTAAAGAGAATTTCGTCCATGAAATGTAACCACTCAAGCATCATCAACTAACCATAACCCACCCCTTAAAGGGTTCGACCCATCAAGCCAAACTACATTAGGGTTAAAGATGAGTCTACTACACCATGTATAAGATTCATCACACTTCCATTGCACACTGTGATAGCTCACTTAACCCCAAACTTCAAAGGTCTAGGTTCTAGGGATAAACTTATCCAAGCATGTGGTCCTAAGGAACATAAGGAAACTATCTTGGTATCCATCCTCAAATAAATCATAAGGTTATCATACACTTGAAAAACCTAGCGTTCCCAAAGATATGCAACATAGAACTCTAAGGTCACTATTGCCTAAAAGCAAACTATTTTGGACAATTCGTATTAGCTCAGGCCAGGTCGGTATCATATGGGCACGGGAGTCCTCGTAAACCAAGCTAGTGGCGTGGAGGAAAACATTGCCATCCCCGGAAATCCTGATCCTTTCTAGACACCTTTGCTTCTACTTCATGCCCTAATAGTTGCCTAAAGGCAAACCTAAACAACATCAAGTTATGCATATTTTTAATTATGAGCATATTAGAGTTTTATTCATCAAGACTCTAAGGTGAAACAATAGGGTTCTAAGTCAACCTTTCAACGTAGATCAAATCTAGGGCAAACATGTAACTTAAGGGAAACTATGCAAATCTAGGGTTCTAACTAGGGAGACAAAACTGAAATAGCAAGATTTCCGACTACCATGGGCTCTGATACCATGTTGTAAAGAGTGGGATAAACCACCCTCTACTAATTATGATAATCAAAACTAATTTGGAAAGCAGCAGAATAAATTTTTTTTGACTATATTTAATTTCATAAAAGATTGTAAAAAATACATCAAAGATCTCCCTTTTAGGGTTACATCATCATACACAACTAGGATCTAGATAGAGGGAAGTGTAGACTACTCCACTTTTGTCTCCAAGCAACATATCCATCAACGCTAATCCTTCATGTCATCCATCACCTTGCACAATGCCTGGGTGGTTGGGAAGGTACACAACAAGATAAGCAAAGAAAATATAAACATGATAGGGTTCATCATATGATGAAGATATCAAGAGAATGAGGCCATATATATAAAAGAATATTTCAATAGATGCTTTCCATAAACAACATATAACAAAAGGATTGCATGTATGATTAATATTGACTATCTTAACTATGTAGGGTTGAGGTACCTACCAGACCTTCAACCAAAGGGTGAGGGGAGAATAACACATTCCTAGTCACCTGCACATATTTTATGTACGGGGGAGAGTAACACGTTCCCTAGGGGAGAAATAACACATTCCCCAACTATGGGTGGTTGTACATACAAGTACCACTACACTAGTTAATTAGTCTAATAAAATCAACATACTAGAAACAATGACAAGTAATAGCATCATCCAAAAAGAACATGGCAAAGGGGTACCAAGACCCAAGAACAATATTCAAAAATGATTATGAGGCAAGTATAGCAATAAATTCAAGAGAAAAGAATACAAGGTGCAAATAAGCCTCATTATGGAAAGCATAGGTTAAGGAACAAATAATTCCCAACTGAAGTGTGTTAAGCACATACCTTATACTTTAGAATTCTAGAATCACTTTTCATAACTTTTACACGAGATCAGATCCATTTTCCCTAATATGATCATCATATTTATGTATTAGATATATGTATATTCATTAAAGGCTTAAAACCTCAAAACCATCGACTTTTCCACAAACGATCGAATTCGATTATGAAAACCTCACTAATGTCCTAGTTATATTCTCTTGATCAAAATAACATATATGTGTGTATATTTTCGAGATACTGACTTTTAGGCTATTTTGCATATTTTTAAGTAATTTAATTCATTCTTAAAAATACATATTTGAAAACATCAGAATCAAACCACGAAAATATTTTTATTAGATAGATTATGTTCTCCTGATTCCAAAACATATTTTAGTTTTAAATTTGGATAATCAAGTAAAAAGATATGATTTTTTTAAAAACAGACTAATTAGAAATTGCCACGTAGGCAAAGAGAACAGGCGGAGGGACAAAAGCGTAAAAAGCTACGTTGTCTTCTTTCCCAAACACAGGCACGACCATTGCCGATGGAGCAGCTGCTGCTGCTAGCAGAAAAATTAGGCAAATATGATATACTCAACCAAATCAAAGGTTTAGATATGCAAAAGAAAGATAATCGAAAACTGGATCTAGAGGTACCTTCAATTGGATTGATTGCGAAGTGAGGGGGAAGAGGAAGGCGCTGCAAGCTTGGTGACTTCGGCAGCTAGTAGGGGTCCAAACGGTGACAAAACATGAAATCAATTGCGGGGTTGAGTTACAAAGATGACGACGCACGTAGGGGTAGAGGTATATATAGATGAGGGGGTCTAGGTTAGGGTTTTCATGCATGGGGTGAGAGAGAAGTTTTGGGAGGTTTGGGTGTTTCGTGAATATTCAACAAAACTCGGTTTTCTTTGGATTATCCGGTGAGGAAACTCGAGGGAAATCCAACACAACTTAAATCACTTAATTTCGTTGAGAAACGAGCGAGAAAAGCCAAAAACATCGGACCAAATATCCATGGTTACTGTTCACAGCATGGTTGTCTGCTACCTGAGGTAGGAGATGAAATCTGATCCATTCATACATGATCGGACGATCCTCCTTGACATGTGCATTAAATACATTCCCAATCGAATAAAGTTCCATTTAACTTATTTAACTTTTTATCTTTTCTTATTTGAGAGTACAAACGACCTCCGAAATTAACCAAAATTGATATCCTAACTGATTTTGACATGTAGAATCTAAATATAATTTTTTTTTTGCCTTTTGGGACTTTTAATAGGTTAAATAATTCAAATCATATTTTCTCTTTCCTCATGTATTAATGACTATAGGATTCTCCAAAAATAATAAAACTTCATCTATAAGTCATATTAAGTATGTTGGATACGAATTTATCATTATTTTCATTAGTTGGTGTTGTTTATTATTTTAATTAATGATTTTAATATTTTACACACTTTCTCTCTCCTAAATTTATCTTCTCAAAAAATATTTTTCAAATTGATTCAAAATTTATATAAAGATATATTTTAACATATAGAACACGAATTTGGCATTATTATATTTTTCTAAATATTTTATTATTTTATTTAATTCATTTAAATTTTATCACTTATTTATCCTTTTAATTTATTAGAAGCATCTAGAAACTTTCTAAAAATATAAAACTTGGTCTATAAGTAATAATAAATGTTTGGAACAGGAGTTTGGTCTTAATTAATTTTTTTCAATATATATTTAATATTTTTGCTCTTTAAGTCATTTTCTCTCTCCTGAATAAAATAAAATATTTAAAATCAACCAAATTAAATATAAATTCACACATAGACTGATTTTGATATATAGATTACGAATTTGGAGTTATTTTTCCAATTTGAGGATATTCGATATTTTATTTTACCTTATTGGCTTATTTCCCATTATCTTGTAATAAAGGCTTATATATTTATTTATTATCCAAATTAGATGATACTTGGCCATTAAGTATCTTTTAGGTCAAGAAAACGATTTTTTTATCAAATTATCTCGTGGCCTACTATTTATGATTTTTGAAACAACATATTCCTCATTATCCTCTTTTGTCCAATATATTCCATATTATCTCCAATTATTACATTTATCATCTCCTTTATATATATTGGGATTTATTTAATTTTTCATATTCTAAAAAGCACTAGAAAGTTCTAGGACGAAATATTTTATTATCTTTATTACTTAAGTGGACATTTTACATATTAAACCCATTATTAAGCTTTCACTGAGGTATTTGTGCATAAAACCCAAATATTGGAATAAAAGGTGAACAAATGTTCATTAAACCATCATATTCTCCACAAATTAAATAGAAAAGTCAAAGAGGATATAAATGAAAGGAAAAGATGGAAAAGAGGACCAAAAACATAAAAATTCCAGAATTCAGTATGTTACAACAAACACATAGGTACTTGTTAGAGAATAGTGTATCAGACAAACGCAACTTGAGAGTGATTCATGGAAACCATTGAATGGTAGTCAAAATAAACTCTCATAGTTATAGTGATGACTGTGGTTATTAGAGCTAAAGTCACTACACTCGTCACATGTTGTTCGATGTACTTTTACACCATCCAACATGACTTTGAATAAGGGTTACCATACATGTAATTTTTGTGTATGTTGTGATACATGAGGATTGACTGTGAGTGATATAGATGAGATTTGTCCCTCCTGCCAGAGTTGATATCCTAGACACTTGATAAGAGAGACTGAGAAATATATGACTATACTCATGTGAGTCGATATGTGATATGTGAGCTCACATGCTTCTCAGACAATCTGCTCTAGTTTAAGGAACATGGATTGAATATTAAGAGGATTAAGATTCCATGCCTCAAGTTCAAATTGGATATGACATACAAAGAAACTATACGATCACTATAACAATGATCATGGATTGTAGATTGAAGTTGCTCTCCAACTTTCAAATTACTTGGGTAGCAATGACCTGTTGCTTGATGCTACTCAGTGTTTGGATGTCCTAATCTAGTTATAGACATTTATTGAAACATAATTTGGGACCTATATGGTCACACACATAGGATCCACTTTGAATAGGAGTTCACTCATGAATAAGGTTTGAATTTATTACTGGAGTGTTTGGGTAATAAAATTAAACAACATTGGCCGACAGTTGGCTAACTAGAGTGTCCAGTCAATCGAAGAGGAATGTGAGTCGACCAACTAGAGTGTCCAATCAATAGACTGAAAAGTCCAGTCAACCAACTCGATGATTAGTAAGACTAGCAAGGATTGATTTTGATGTCATGTTGTGCATTGATCATCACATTGAAAGCCAATATGTTTGCAAATAGGAAAACATTCTTATTGACTGACTAGAGTGCCAGTCGACTGACTCATGGTTTGCAACAACTGATAGTTCATGAGATATATCTCCTTGTGTCCCCATGTTTGTGGAAACATTGACTCATCCACTCCTATATAAAGGTGGGGGTGGCCAAGGCTCTCAGAACAAGTCTCCTAATCTCAACATTGTGATAACATGAGAGCCAGAGGCATCTTACCCATAAACAGGAGAGATAGACAAAGGGGAGAAAGTCAATGCTAGCAAGTTGACAACATGAGGGAAAACTCTTCCCATCAATTCTAGAAGAATGACAAGAGTTATTGATAGTTCGCATGGATTATGTACATGTGTTGAGGCTCCTTCCACCACACCTGAGGATGTCATCAACTGCAGTTCATGGTACTACACCAGGAGGCCATCACTAACAACTGTCTGGGTGTTTCTAGAGAAAGAAGCATGTCTCTACAAGGATTATCATTGTACTTGCTCCATGACTAGATATATGTCTTGCAAACCTTCCTTTCTATTTATAGTTATTGATGTGTGTCATTGGATTATGGGGAATATGGCAAGATTTTGTGTTCCTGCGGTCATCTTTGATGTCATATTTCCCTATAGTGGTATCAGATCCGCATCAATTTACTATATTTTGGGATTTTATCAATATGATCGGTTCATTTTTTATTACACGCAATATGAATATTTAAATGATTAGTGCGCATATCTAATTAAAAACCGCATACACTAGCGAATATACCATAGATCCTATATATATGATATGATATAAATGCAATTTATATGCAACACCCTAAAATTGGTTTTGATGGTGAATGTAAACATGGTTATGGCCAATACCCCCTAAATATGTGCATGATTGAATGGTTTATTTTCTACTTTTTTAAATTCAGTTTGCATACCAAGCCTCTCTCTCTCTTTCTCCCTATGTAAGTTAAGTTGTTCTCCCTATACTCTCCTCAAATGTAAGTCAAGGTTTCACTTGTACATGTAATACTTTAATATGATAATTTTAATTTTTGTTTCCCCAAAAGAGAAGACATTTTGCACAAGGAGAGTTGATAGAGTGGACGATTGAAGAGGCTATAGATCGAAGGAGAGAATCGATCGACTGGAGACCCAATCGATCGACTGAAGGAGTCCATACAGCCGCTTGAGGCAACAGCCATTCGACCAATCAACGAAGGCCAACCGATTGACAAGTAGATGAATCAATCAATTGGAAGAGTCCAATCGACCAAACAACTTGTTTCCAACAAAAATTAATGCAGGTTATAATATGTGATGCTTGACCTTAGGTGGATCACAATTCATTGTGGCTCCAAATAATTGCATTAGTGTGTCCATAACCATCACTCGTATTTTATGATTGCATATTTTGTTTGTGGGTACAAAATGTATATGATACATACTGTAAGTATGTGGTGATTGGATATATATATGTATTTATATATAAATAAAATGCCTCAATCAAATATTAAGTCGCAGCTGCTTTCCATAGCAACACACATGAAAATCTTGATCGAATAAGTGTGGACAAACCAAGGATGGTGCACCGTCTATCTCCTGGAAGTGTGATGGTTTTTATGTGGGCCTTCCAAGTAGGGTTAATTGCTATTGTATTGGCTTTTGAATCAGGCTTAAGTAGGCAACCTTAATGAGATTAAGTGCCTAAAATCATAGTTGTTTTAGATCTAAAAAAAAGTGCCTAAAATCATATAGATAATGTGAACAAGAGTTGTGCATAACATCTATACAAGAATCACATGAGATGCAATTGACAAATGTTGCCTACATTACTAATTGATTATGGATGCCTGCATTGGCTGGATAATAACTTAGTTATTTTGGATCTTGGCTCACTAGAAGGTTGTACGCTGCAATCTTCCAAAATGATAAGTGAGGGTTATCAATTTGAACAAAATAGTAGGAGCGATAATTAATTAAAGGCCTAATTAATATCGTCAAAAATTTTCTTTTAACGAAATCAAATCAAAAGGGTTTTGACAAATGTAAATTTCTTTTTAGAAACAAATGGGAAATAACAACACATTTTCTTTGTGATCGGTCCTTGAGAAGGACAATTTGAATGGGAATAAATTCTATGACTAGTTAAGGGCATTGAGAATCATCATCACACAAGAGCAACAACTCTCTATCTTAGAGACAACAAAGATAGATGGACCCGCTCCCACTGCACCTAAGGCTAACAGGGATGCTTATAAGAAGCACTCTAAAGATAACATAGATGTCAAGTGCTTGATGGTATGCTCAGTGAACTATGAGTTGTAGAGACAACATGAGAACAAGGATGTTCTTCAGATGATTACACATCTTAATAATATGTACAAAGATCAGGAAAGATAAGTGAGGTATGATGTCTTAAAGGTGTTGTTCAAGTGCAATATGGCTAAAAGAGATCCAAAGGGGCCCCACATCCTCAAGTTGATTGGGTATGTGGAGAACCTAGCAAGACTGGGATTTTCCTGTAGCCAAGAGTTGCAGTCACTACCAGAATCATACATCAAATTTGTCATGAACTACAATATGAACAATTTTGAAAAGCCGTTGTCGAATTCCTTGTCATGTCGAAAATTGCTGAAGTGCAAATGAAGAAGGACAAACCCAAATCTGTGATGATGACAACAGAGGAAAAGAGAAGTCCAAGGGCAAAGATAAGGCTAAGAAGATTTGTAAAACTGTCCAGAAACCCAAATCTTCTACACCCAAAGAAAAGAGAGGGATGGATAAGGAAGGAAATTGTCACCACATTCACCAGGATGGACGCTGGAAAAGGAATTGCCCTTTTTGCCTTGAGGAACTGAGGAAGAAGAAGTCGAGAATTGAGATCCCCACTTCATGTATATATGTATTGAGATAAATATCTATACATTTTCATCTTAGCACCGGATACTGGATGTGGATCTCACATATGTTCAAATATGAAGGATCTAAAAAGAAGTAAACCTTTAAGAAAGGGCAAGGTCAAATTGCGTTTGTGAATGTAGCAAGAGTTTCTGTGACTAGAGTTGGAACCTCTCATTTATCTCTGCCCAATGGGCTTGTATTAGAGTTAGTTAACTGATATTTTGTACTCCCCATTAATAGAAACATAATTTATGTATCTTGTATGAACAAGAATGAATTTTAATTTCATATAGGGAATGGTCAATGTTCTCTAAAGATGAGAGATTTTATGGAAGTGCATCAATGTCATATGGTCTTTAATTATTAGATCTAAAAACATATGTTTATAACATAAATACCAAATGGTTACAACTCATAACTCAAACAAAAGATACCTTTGGAATTGTCGTCTAGAGCACATCAATGAGAAATGCATTTCTAGACTCCATAAAGATGGTTATCTAGACTCTTTTGATCTTGAATCAACAGAGACATGTGAGTTTTGTTTTTGGGCAAGATGACAAAAGCTCCTTCCACTAGTAATAATGAGAGAGAAAGTGATCTACTTGGGCTCATACATAGTAATTTATGTGGCCCTTATAGAACAAATGCTACCAGTACTTCATTACCTTTACTGATGACTTTAGTAGGTATGGCTATGTGTACTTGATGGAACATAAGTCACAAACTTGAAAATTTTAAAGATTTCATAAATGAAGTACATAACCAACTTGGTAAAAGTAATAAAGCACTTCATTCTGATCCAGATGGAGATTACTTAAGCTAAGAGTTTGAGGACCTTCTGTGAGACCATGGTATCATATCACAATGGACTCCACCTAGAACACCACAACGTAATGGTGTTTTAGAAAGAAGGAACCATACAATACTAGATATGGTGTAGTCAATGATGTGTTTTTATAGTCTTGTAACTTCCTTTTGGGGATATTATCTGGAAACCGCAATGATTACACTTAACCACATACCATCAAAATCGGTTCAAAAGACAACATCTGAGATATGGTATGAGAAGCATCCCAATGTGTCTTTTATGAAGATTTGAGGATGTGAAGCTTATGTGGGAAAGAAGTTTCACAAAAATCTTGGACCCAAATTGGATGAATGTTATTTAGGTTGATGTCCTATGGAAACCAAAGGATGCTACTTTTATAATCCATCTAACAATAAAGTATTTGTTGCCATGGATGTTTTATTCCTAGAAAAGGAATTTATTTTGAAAGAAATTAGTAGGAGGAAAGTAGAACTCGAAGAGGTTCGAGACCAACAAGAAAACATTAAACCTGTAGAGGTACAAAAGGAACATGAAGAGCCAAAAACTATTATGGAATCTCAATTTCCTCATGTAACACAAGAACCTCACACATCCAGTAGGACAAGCCTTAAGCCTAAAAGATTTGAATGTCTTATGATTTAATAAGGGAATGAGTTGGTCATTGACGATGAGCCAACAATCTTCATAGAAGTTGTCAAGGGTCTCATGTCTAAGAGGTAGCTTGAGGCCATGTGATTCAAAAATGGGATCAATGTACACCAACAAGGTATGGACCTTGGTAGATCCACCTGAAGGAGTAAAACCCATAGGGTGTAAATGGGTCTTTAAGAAGAAGACTGACATGAATGGTAATGTACAAACCTATACAGGTGGATTGGTTGTAAAGGGTTTCAGACAAGTTCAAGGTGTTGACTATGAAAAAACCTTTTATGCAGTTGCCATGGTTAAATCTATTAGGATCATGCTTCCAATTGTATCTTATTATGACTATGAGATTTGGCAGATGGATGTTAACACCACATTCCTTAATGGGAATCTTCTTGAGGATGTGACATGACACAACTCAAGAGTTTCATAAATCCAAAAGATGCAAATAAAGTATGTAAGCTATAAAGGTCAATCAGTGGATTGAAACAAGCATCTTGGAGTAGGAATCTTCAATTTGACGAAACACTCAAATAGTTTGGCTTTAGTCAAAATGAAAACGAACCATGTATTTACAAGAAGGTTAGTGGGAGCATGATCATATTCCTCATATTGTGCATAGATGACATACTATTGATGGGGAATGCCAAACCTTCCTTACAAATGGTAATAACCTAGTTGGAAAATACATACTCTATGAAGGACTTAGGCAAAGCATCCTATAGAGATAGATGTAGAAGGCTTCTTGGCGTGAGGAAGAGCACGTACACTGACCAAGTGTTGAAAAGGTTAAACATGGAGAACTCAAAGAGAGTAAACTTATTCATATCGCATGGTGTTAGTATCTCTAGAGCTCAATGTCCCAGTTCTTGTGAAGAACACGAGCACATGTGTAAGATTCCATATGCATCTACAATTGGATCTATCATGTATAAAATATTATATACTTGTTTAGACGTCTTGTGTGCCTTGAGCATGACAAGTGAATATCATTCAGATCTCAGTGAAAGTCATTGGACTTCTGTAAAAACCATCCTTAAGTGCTTGAGAAGAACTAAGGATCGGTTCCTTGTCTATAATGGTGAGGAAGAGTTGGTGGTAAAGGGTTACATTGATGCAAGCTTCCAAACAGATAAAACTTTAGATCACAATTTGGATTTCTATTTTGCCTAAGAAATAGATATGTAAGATGGAAGAGTTCCAAGCAAGAAATAGTTTTTGATTCTACATAAGAGGTTGAGTACTTTGCTGCCTCAAATGCAAAAAAGGTAGTTGTTTGGATCAAGAAGTTTGTCATTGAACTTGGGGTGGTTCCAAGTATTTGCGATGCAGTAGAGTTGTATTGTGACAACAATGGAGCTATTGCACAATCTAAGGAACCTAGATCATATCAGCATTCTAAGCACATACAATGATGGTTCCATCCCATACAAGAGATCCTACAACCAGGAGAAGTGAAGATTTGTAGAGTACAAACTGAAAGCAATGTTGCTGACCCCTTGACTAAAGCCCTTTATAGCAGAAGCATGAAGGTCATGTTCGATCACTTGGGATTAAATTCATGGGTGATTGGATGTAAGTACAAGTGGGAGTTTGTTGGTATGTATGCCCAGAGAGCCAGTCATATGATGATTATAATGTGGCATCATGTACTTTATTTGATTAAAAATAAAGGCAATCTTTTGACTATATGTTTGTTAAATTATGAGATGATGTTATAGCATGATGGATGTCTAAAAGAATGATACTACTCGATGCCATATGTCTTGAAGTTGAGGACCTGAATAATGAGATCATATGTATGATAAGAGTGTATACACATGTATGATAAGAGAGAATACATTCTTACTATGCCCCTAGTCAGATATTATTGTGGAAACATTAAAGACAACAATAATACGTCATATTCATTCATGTTAGCTTGTAGGGCAGCGGAGGAGCCATTGGTCCACTTGGTTCCACTTCTTGCACTGGTCTATGCTCCCTTGGGGGTTCCCCGATGAAGAAAGAGGTGAGCCCACCTTTATCTTAGTCAGATGTTCCATCTACTATGCCCATCAACTTGATTATTAGTTCTTGATCGTCTATGTGCAATGCCAAAATTTTAGGGGAAAGAGGCTCTTTTGTTGTTGTTGTTGTTGCTTCAGCTTCGGCTGGCAATATCGCTTCATATGTTGTCTCTAACATGTCCTCACCAAGTGTCACAAGAGTGGCCACCATTTTGTTGTCGAACATGACATCCTTGTGCTCATTGAGGATCAGCTCTTGGAGATAGATGTTGTAGATATCCATGCCAATATTCATCTCATCTAGAATTCTATTAAGCGTTGATATCTCACTAGATGTTAGATTTTTAGCACCGGAGGCCTCCTATCTAATGGCACTATAGGCATGTAGTTCTTTAGGGATAGATGTGTCTTCCGTGGAGGAGGAGTTTAGATCAAATGCTTGTATATTGTTGTTTATGTCGTCGTTCGTTGGTTCCTCATGGGGTGATTGTACTTCTTCATTGTATGATTCTTATATTGGCTCCTGAGGTGGACTTGCAATCTCTGCTCTGAGTATTGGGGGTGTGCTTATTGCTTCACGACCCTTGAGTTGTTTGGTGTTAGTGGGGCTTGATGACACTTGAGATGGCAAGGGGTTTGGAATTTGTCTTGATGACCCTTCTGGCCCACCATTCTTCCCAATGCTGGCATTCGTCCTCCATCTCCTTTTTCTCCTCTTCTAGCTTTTTTACTCCTCTTATATAACCTCAATGGCTCTTTCGTGATGTTGGCACATGTATTCCATATCTTTTCTCATCGCATGTCGCTCCCTTCTTAGTTCTATCATTTCTGCCGCCATTTCTAGCAGTGCATTTATCATTATTGCTTGGTTGAGGAGGACGTTGGTCATGAATTTTGGGAGCATATCATCAATTATTTGTACCTACGTTGTTAGAGTGTGTAGGCTAGAAGAAATAGTAATATTTTCTTAAGAAGAATTATTCATTTGCGCCCAAATGGAATCAAACCAATATCTGAATTCTTTGCTGAAATTTGATGGTTGTAGTTGTCATTCACTTCTAGATGTTGTTGTTGTAGTTGTTGTCATATCGGAGGTTCACGAAAGTGGTTGGGTGCTTGTTGTAGCTTCTGGTCGAGGACTGAGTTGTTGTTCTTGTTGTGACAACTGTATAGGTTCTTCCTGTATGCCTTCCTACATTGTACACATTGCTTGTTTGACACCTAATGGTACATGTGGGTCTTTCGTCCCTTTTGCTGGTATTTCTGGAGCAACGTCAGTTGTCATAGGGGGTGGGGTTGGTTGCCTAGTTTCTTTACAATGTCCCACTGGCTCTTAATCTATCTCTAGTGTTTGTTCCCATGTGGCTGTACGAATACTCAATTGGTCACCGGGTTCTTCAACTGGTGCTTCTAGTAATATATGGATGACTGGAGGAGATGGTGGGGTAGCTTGGAATCCTTCATCACCATGTTGGGTGGTTTGACCAACTAAGGATGTTTGTTTTACAGCTTATTCCTTGATTGGTTGAGCTTGTGAGATCTGAGGTGCCTGCATTGTTGCTTCTGACATGGCTTTGTGGGACCTTGTTTCCAGTTTCTTCCTCTTCTTCGGGTGTGCTTGTGTTGTCTCTAGCACTTGTTCTCATTCTTGTTGGATTCTAACAAGTGAGTTGGGATCCATTGTTCGTCAGATAGAACTGGAGTGCATTTTGTCGACTTCCTCCAAACTGGGTTGCAACTTGAATGCATCATAATAAGCCATTTCCAAGAGTGGGAGTAGTAGTTTAGAATGGGGTTTTTTATAGAATTACTTCTCTCCTTTCTGCATTAGTATGTCATTTGTCACCAAGGATTTGGTATCAATCTTCATGTATCCCTCAGTATGCTTATATCTTCTTAATTGCTCAAGTTCCAAGAAGTAGGACGCAATGATTGTTATTTGCTCCCCCATGCAGAAGTCCTTAGTCTGCTTGGCATCTTGTCCCGCTACCATTGACAGTTTGTCAATGATTAGCCATTTGATGTTGACTGGTCTTTTGTTTAGCATTGACCAGATAAAAAAAAACAGATCCCCCTTGGATACACCTCATGTCTCGGATCGCACGAAGATTGTGTTTGCAGTAATCTTTTGAATCACCCTTATGAAGTATGAGGTGATAAGAGTTGTGTTAGACTTTCCTGGGTGGTGTATATTTATCCAGTCAGTTGTTCCCACATCTTATGGCTACAATATCCCACAATATCCCTTTCATCGGGAACTACTGTTCAAGCCTTAGCTTCTTCTTTGCTTTCACTGAAGATCATGTTCAAAATAATTTCAATGACATAATAGTCTCTACCAGCATTGTTACCTATAGTTTGAACTCCCCTCCATCCTCCTTTCTTTCATTGTCTCTAACTGGTACCTTCTTGAGTGAGGACATAAATTTGGCAGTCAGTTCTTATAGTGAACAAACATTGGTTGTGCATAGGGTGCACAAATTTTCTCCACCTAGGAATTCCATCACTTTATCATAGATTCCCAATCTTTTGAAGTATGGGATTTCATGTACCTCATTGTCTTGAAGATTCTGGTTCTCTTGACCATGTCATAATTTGATTAGTGATACTTGTCTCTTGGTGTGAATTTCATGAGTTGTTCCACAGATGTTGCTATTAGGTTCTTCCCCGATGTATCAAAGCCAGGTCCCATGCTAGTTGTTGACTTCTTTTCTGGTTTCAGAGCTTGTGACCCTATCTTCATTGTTGTATTCCTCCTTTTGATAGTTGGTGCATCTGGTGCAGATGCCTTCCATTTCCCTTTTGCTTTAGGTTCCTCCTCAGATGGCACGTGTTCAGACATAATTGTTTCTTATGTGCCTTGTGATACTTCTGCATCTTCTGGTGACTCATGACCAAGTATGACTCATATTTCTCCTTGAGTAGCAGCATGCAGGTCTTTTTCTGTTGTGACATGTTGGGATCATCATTCAATGCTTTTTCCATTGCTTTGATGGTCTCTTGAATCCCTTCTAGGGATGTTTCTTGTTTGTCCAAGGGGTCATAGTTTGAGGTTGGCATCCTGTTGTTTGAGTAGCATGTATTTGTCAGGCATTTAATAGTATATCCTTTAATGATAGTATTGAGTGTTAGATATAGACCAAGAGTAGCGACCGTCATAAGTTGAAAAAGGTGTAGTGGTCTCTATAATAATGATCAGTTGTAGGGTTGCTATAAGGGTATGTGTGGTGGTCGCTATAGAGAATTTGAAGCTGGCGATCAACGCACAAGTGTGGTGCTCAACCAAGGGTAGCAATAAAGGTGTGAATCTACTCAAACTTATCAAATATACAACTTAATCAATCATAGCTACTACCTTGGTAAAGGTCAGAGTTTATGTGGTGACCACAACCCCACTATCAGCTATAGCGATCGAAACAGACTTGTGGTCACAATAGAAAGTCAACATGTAGCGGTCACAAAATCTCTTGCTATCATAGAGAAGATGACCAGGGCGTGCGAAAAAGGAGGTAGGGAGAAGGAACCACAGGATAAGAAAGCACTATGGGGTGATCTAGTATGTGGTGTCAGCCGTTTTGTGGTGACAACCACAAATGGTGGAAATTGAGAAGTTGTGGTTTTGAAAGACCACGAATAGTCAGAAATTTGAGTGGAGTGTCGTACACAAGTTTATTGGTAAAGAAGAAGAATAGTATCCAAGGCATACCTTTGAGGTGAATGAAAGAAAAGGGAAGGGGTGACGGTAACAAATTATAGAAGGGCTTTGTTATCTCCTTGACCATTGGTCGAATGTTGCCACGCTACGGGTTCATCGTCAGTGTGCTCATGTTCTTCAACACGAGGCTTGGATCGCACACAAAATCATCAATTATCCGCTGTAAGAAATCGTAAAAAGTCCACCGCAAGAGAATGACAGAAGGGGGGTTAGGGTAATCGGTTCGATCTCGTATACCTTCCTAATGAACCCGTGTATCGATCTCTACAGATTGAAGAAGTGTTGTTGTTGAAACGGCAGAAAGAAAGTGAAGTGGTCAAAACAACAATTAGTAGCAGTTTCTACATGAAAGATTTGTATCGACCGCAACACCTTTTCGTGGGTATCGACTGCTACAAAATATCAAAATGATTTGTCACAATTAGGCACTAAGGCCAGAAAATAAGTAGCGGTCACTACATCTATAAAATGTAGTGGTCTCTACGGGTGTTCAAAAACTATTATGCAAGGCGGGATTAATATTCCATTCTTTGTACATACCAATTAATTAATGATGTAAATATGAAATTTGCAAAGAAATTTTTTCAAAATTTCACTACTTAGGACACATCAGCTTAGCATTAAGACTAGGGGATATATTTACAGTCTAGAGTTTAAGTAAAAAGAGAAAGTTTTTCAAATTTAAAGAAAATATGAAATCCTTGGGTTGCCTCCCAAAAAGTGCTAATTTATAGTCTTTAGCTTGAATCTCATGTCTAGCTCTTTATGGTTCTTTGGGTGGAGCAGGCTTGGGCTCTTCCAAGAAAACTTCTAACCTCCTCACAAAGGCCTCATCTACATAGTACCTCTTGACCCTATGTCCATTCACCTTGAAGGTATCCATCTTTTCACTGGTAATTGCTATCATTCCATATGGGTAATTTTTTTCTACAAAAAACAGACCAGACCACCAGAACTTGAGTTTCCCAGGGAACATTTGGATACTAGAGTTAAACAAAAGAACTTTGTCTCCTTGAGAGACATATTTTCTCTTTATGTGGGCATCATGTCACACCTTAGTCCTCTTCTTATAAATGTTGGCATTTTCATAGGCATGTAGCATGAGTTCTTCCAGCTCCTGTAATTGCAAAAATCTTTTCTTTCCAGTTTAATGCAAATCCATGTTTAAGAAATTCATCACCCAAAATGCCTTATGTTCTCATTCCACTGGGAGGTGGCAAGATTTTCCATAAATCACCCTATAGGGTGTAGTCCCTACTGGTGTCTTGTATGTTGTACGGTAGGCCTATAGTGCATCATTGAGTTTCATGGACCAGTCTTTCCTTGTCATACTGACTATTTTCTCAAGGATTTGCTTTATCTATCGATTGGAAACCTCCACTTGCCCCAATGTTTGGGGTTGATATGATGTTTCTACTTTTTGTTTCACTCCATACTTCTTCAACAAGGCTTCAAATTACCTTTATCTAAAGTGGGATCCCTCTTCACTAATGACGGTACACGGTACTCCAAACCTCAAAAAGATAATTTTCTTAAATAGTCTGATAACTGCCTTTGAGTCACAAGTAGGGGTTGCCACAACTTTCATCCACTTAGAGACATAATCAACAACAACTAAGATGTATTGGTTTCCTTTTGAAGATGATAATGGTCCCATATAATCTATTCCCCAAAGATAAAAAAATTCTACTTCAACCCAATTTTCTATAGGAATCACATTCCTCTTTGTGATGTTTCCTATCATTTGGTATTCATTTCAAGTTTTCACATAAGCTTGAGCATCTTTAAACAGGGTTGGCCAATAAAAACCTAATTGCAAAAATTTTGTTGCGGTTCTGTCTCCACCTAGGTGCCCTCCGTAAGGCGAGGAGTGGCACTATTTAAGGATATGAGGCACTTCCTCCTCTAGTATACAATGCCAATGTAAATTGTTAGCACACTTTTTACATAGGATTTGTTCATCCCAATAATAATTTTTCAGATCAGAAAATAGCTTCTTCTTCTAATTATAGGTAATATCATGCGGTAGCTACTTACATGCTAGATAGTTGCAAATATCAACAAACCATGATAAGTTTGGCTCAATGGACCTTGCCATCATCAAGGCTTCATCGACATAGTTTTCATTAATAGGTAACAGATCTTCCTCCGTAATCACTAACCTTGAAAGGTGGTCTGCAACCACGTTATTTGTTCCCTTTTTGTCAATGATCTCGTGATCAAATTCTTGAAGAAGTAAATATCATCTTAACAATCTGGGCTTAGTATACCTCTTTTGCATAATGTACTTGATTGCTCCATGGTATGTATACACCTTTACCTTTGAACCTATCAGGTAGGATCTGAACTTGACAAAGGAAAACACTATCGCTAGCATTTCCTTTTCAATAGTGGTGTAGTTGATCTAGGCATCATCCAATGTTTTGCTGGCATAATATATGACATGGTACTTGTTGTATTTTCTTTGACCAAGGACCTCACCTATAGCATAGTCATTGGCATCACACATGACTTCAAAGGGTAGTTCCCAATCTGGTTCTTGTAATATTACGGCTATTTTTAAGGCATTCTTTAGAGTATTGAAGGCTCCAACACACTTGTCTAAAAAATCAAACTCGACATCTTTCACCAGAAGGCTTGACAGAGGCTTGGAAATTTTTGATAAATCTCAAATGAATCTTCTATAGTATCCAACATGGCCTAGGAATCTTCTTACCTCCATCACTATTTTTTGGAGGTAGGAGTTTGGATACAACTTCTATTTTTCTTAAATTGACTTCTATCCTTTTTCTTTCAGAAATCTTATGCCCCAACACAATTCTGTCTTGTACCATGAAATGGCACTTCTCCCAGTTCAAGACCACATGTTTCTCCTCACATCATTGTAAAATTAGAGATTGGTTTTTGAGGCATTATCAAAATTGGATCTGTATACTAAAATCATCCATAAAGACTTCTGTTATATCTTCCAAGAAGTCCCCAAATAGAGATATCATGCACCTTTGGAAGGTGGTTGGTGAGTTGCATAAACCAAACGAAATTCTTCGGATAGAGTAAGTGTCGTAGATACATGTGAAGGTGGTATTTTCTTGATCATCAGGGTGGATTGGTTCTTCATAGAATCCAGAATACCCATCTAAGAAGAAGAAGTATGCATGATGAGCTAATCTTTCAAGGACTTGATCGATAAATGGCAGCGGAAAATGATCTTTCCTAGTTACAGTATTTGATTTCCTGTAGTCTATGCACATTCACCACCCAGTCACAATCCTTGTGGTTACTTCATCTCCCTTCATGACTGTTAATTATTCCTCCTTTCTTCAGTACTACGTGAATCGGACTTACCCAGTTGCTATCACTAATAGGGTATATAATCCCTACATCACACAGTTTTATGACCTCTTTCTTGACTACTTCTCTTAACAGTTGGTTCAATTTCTACTGGGGTTGGTCTAATGGATTAGTTGTTTCTTTTAGATTGATTCCATGCATGCATACTACTAGGGTCAAACCCTTTATGTCTTCTACTAAATAACCAATGGCTTCCTTTGAAGCTTAAGCTCCTTCAATAGCTTGTTCATCTGTTCATCTGTCAATGTTGAGTTAACTATCATTGGGTTCCTTTCTTCATCATCTAGGAATTCATATCACAGCCCTTCAGTTAATTGTTTCAACTCTAGATTTGGCTTGGGTGCTTCTCTCTCTTTAGGAGTATGCTCTAATGATGCATACTTTATTGTTTCAATGGTTATATCTTCTTCATCACTGAGCACTTCTTTAGGCTGATTCAAGTAGTCTATAATCTCCACTACCTCGGGGTCTTCCATGTCAGGATCTGGATTATCCAGAGCTCTCATAAGTGGATCAACAATGGTGTTTTTCTTGTAACTCTTCACCGTATTAAGTGTAGCTATCAATGAAGTAGGCTGACTTGAATAGAGAGAGCCCATAGCATCTTGCACGTGAAAATTAATATGGTCGTTTCTGACACAAAGAGTTATCATACCTTCTGCTACATCAATTAGGGCTCTTCCATTGGTGAGGAAAGGTCTTCGAAAAATCATTGGACACGTCAGGTCCTCAATTATGTCAATCACCACTGTGTCACATGGAATGAAGAATCATCCTACGTGAATTGGGACGTCCTCCACTATTCCTACCGGCTTCTTGAAAGTGTGATCGGCCAACTGAATTCTCATGCCAGTCTTGACCGTGTCAGTAAGTCCAAGCCTTTGAGCCAGTATTAGCAGCATGAGGCTAATGCTTTCTCACAGATCGGCTAGCCCCTTTCTTTTCGCATTATCTCCAACGCAAAAGGGAATATTGAATGCCCCTAGGTCATTCTTCTTCGTGGGCATTTTGGCCTGAACAAAGGCACTTGACATTTTTTCTAGTTGCATTGTCTCAGTATGGTCTCCTCTCCTTCTATTCATGATGAGGTCCTTAAAGAACTTGGCATAGGTATGCATTTCTTCGATGGCAATCATGGAAGGAATATCTAAATGTAGTTTCTTCACGGCCTCCATAAACTTCTCGAACCTCTTCTTAAGATATTCCTTGATCAACTTGTACGGAAAGGGGACCTTGGAGAGTAGGAATATTTTTGTGTGAAGACTTCTTTAGCTTGTTTTGATTTCTTCATCTCTACACCTTTCTTCTCATTGCCTTCTCATTTACTATTGTCTTTCTTTGTGGGCTCTTCCTTCTCAGATTCTTCTACTACTATATTGGATTTAGATTGTGGCTTAGTAGCAGCACCTTCCTCAGAGAAATTCTCATCTTGTTGACTTTCTATGACCTTTCCTAAATAGAGAGTGGCCATCTTTACAGTCTTTGTGTTAGAGGGAATCTTTCCTTGGGAATTCTTTATTAGCTCAGAGAGTTCCACCACATGTTGATCAAATTGTTTTTTTATGCGTCTTCATGTTAGCTATCTGGGTCTGCATTTTTGTTAAGATGCCTGAATTGGTGATGAAACTTTGAGCCAGTTGGTCATTCATAGAGACTTGTCTTTTTGCATAGTCAAACAGTTGTTCCATCATGTCTGGTTGATCGCTACTTTTAGATTGGCCATGATCTTGATTTTGTCATCTAGTGCTCTTGTATTGCCCTTGACCTTGACCTTTCCCTTGGCTTTGGTAATTATTTCTATTTTGTTGATAATTTGTAGTCTTGGTAAACTGAGCATGTCCATTTTCCTCTTCCAAATCTTAGTGGTGGTTTTGATGCTCCACTTAGCTTTTAAGAGTATTCTGTGGCATCTTTGTTTCCATAATTGAAACCAGGGTGATTTGACCTCTTGAAATTTACATAAGAGACATTTGATGTCTCTTCTTCTTCTTCTTCTTCTTCACTTTCCTCTTCGAGTAAAGTATATATACATTTTTTGATTTCATGCCCTCCCTCACCACATGTAACACACTTCATTAATTTATCTACAAGTTTCTTACCTTTGCCTCCAAATTCTTTCAATTGTTTGACATTTGTAGCAATCTTCTGAATTTGGGTTGTGGTAGTTTCTAAGGCTTTGGATTCAAGATAAGTTCCTTTAGATGTAGTATTCTTTGTTGAACCCCTGTCTACTCTGTCGAAGTCTATGCCTACCTACAGAGAAACCATGTTGTCAATAATCTTCATAGTTTTTTGGGATTTTTGCCCAGGAAGTCTCTTCCTGCAGCGGCGTTCAGCGAAGTTATATCAGTAGAAGTAAGACTGCTATAGAAAGTAGTGACCAGATGACCCTTTTCATAGTTGTGATGCAGACAGTCTCTTTGATACTCATGGAATTGTTCTCATGCCTCATACAAGTTCTCATTGGGTTTCTGCATGAATCCATTTATCTTTTTTCAGTTTCTAAGAGTCTTCTCAATCGGGTAGAACTCGATGACAAAGGCATCAACTAGTGGTCTCCAACAATTAATCTTTTTATTGGGTAGAGAAAGGTACCATGATAGAGCTTCATCCCTTAAGGATAATTTGAATCCCTTATAGTATATCACTTGTTGAGGGACTCCTCTAATCTTGACGGTATTGCAAATATTCTTATAGGCATTGAGATGATGGTAGGGATTTTTATCTCTAGAATTCCCACCAAAAGACTTGTTTTGAATCATGGCAATGACGGTTGGATTCAGTTTAGAGCATGAAATCTTGGAATAACAATAGGGCATCTTGACTCATTTGCTCTTGTGGCAGCTAGATCTCAGAGGGACGGGCCTCCTTCCTCGTCATATTCTTCATTGTTGTTGTTATTGTTTTCATTTTCACGATGGTTCCTTCTATTCCTCCATGGTCGATGACAATGTTCTTCTTCGTGGTGTCATTCTACGTGTTCCTCTTCACTAAGAGGCGGTAGAAGTGAATCTTGATGTCCTACTGGATTGGAGTGGTACTCCTCGTTCTAGGACTTGGTCTCAGGAGGAGGTTGAGAGTGTTCAACCACCCTCAGGTTTTGGCCTCCTCCATGATCCGCTCCTCTATGAGGTGAAATTATGTTGAAGCAGGGTAGTAGGGTGACGATTAAAATCTACTCCTCTCCCATATTCCTAAATAGTTTGCACAGTCGAGTTAAAAACAAATTGGACATTTTGAAATGAAGTATTTCAAGTAGATAGGTATATCAGATTTCATAGTAGTGTAGTTGGGTCTATTATTTGACTCGAGGCATTAGTGTATAGTGAATAAGTTCATACTCTTAACAGTTTCGTTTGCCTTGTCCCTGGCAACGGTGCCAAAAAATTGACTGGACTAAATCTGTAAGGACCCTGACCTTTGTTTAGGGCTTATGCTGTTTGCTTTGCCTAACCCTGATGTTTAGTTGTTGCTAATCACCCTTAGTGGTGATTAGGGTTTCTTTTTGTGCTTTGTTGAGAGCTGGAGGTGCTACTTGAAACTAACCCAAGTCTAGGGTTGTTGAACAAGTTTGTCACCTTGAGAGGTGTTCCTCTCATTCCTTACTTCCTCTAGTGTTGAGAGGAAAGGTTGGGCTCGTTGCTTGAGTTGCCTTGGGCTTGGATGAGCTTGTTGGGCCTTGAGATACCTTGCTTGAACCTTGCCCTTGCCGTATTGGACCTTGTGTTGGGCAGGAGTGCCATGTATCGACCATAGTGTATCGCCCAGGGAAGTGTGTCGGGTATGGTGTTGAGGTGTGTCGTCCATGGACCCCCTTTGACCCTTTGACCTCATTTGTGTCACCACTAGTGGACACTTGGTGCTTGATGCTTACATGTGGCAATGGCCTTGGACATGTGTTTAAGGCAAGATAGAGTGGTGGCATTACCCATGGACAAGTGTCCCTAGGTGGGCGACACCTTGCCTTATCTTACCTTGGTTTCTCCTCCATCCTCTCCTATATATGTGTTCCCTTTCTCTTTCTAAGGATCCCTTTAGTTCCTTAGTTCCCCTCACCCATGGTGCATGACACCCCTTCCTTTGCAAAGCTTGGCGGTCGATCCTTATCTTGGAGTCTTCTTCTTCTTCCTCTTGAGGTGGCTTGGTGCTAGGAGCTTGGATCTTGCTTAAGGCGGGTTACATAACTCCTAACCCTAACCATATTACCTTCTTCTATATTCTTGTATATTTTCTTGTGATCATAATCGGCCATGTATGTTGCTAGATATGGTTCTTGCTTAGTTGCACCTTTAATCTTGTTGTTATGGTTGAGGTTTGTACCTTTATACCCTAGTTGGCCGAACCATGTTTTAGGGTTTCCTTGTTGAGCAACACTCCTTTCCCTCCTTGGTCTAGAGAATTGAGCTTGAGCTTTAGTAATATGAGCAATACCCCTCTCTCATTTAAGTTGAGAGGTGAGCTTGTGTTCTAATTGCTTGAGCAACACCCTCTTCTCACCATGGATTCAAGAGGTGAGCTTTTTGGTAGATGTAGACACATGTTAAGGTTGATCCTTGTGGTTGCCTGAGTTGTGATAGAGGTTGTGCAAAACCCCTCTCTCTTGGTTGTTGAGAGGTGAGCCGATGTTCTTGATCAATCTAGGGTTTGGTACCCTTGTGCTTGAGGTTGATGATGATCTTGTTGGGTTGTATCTTGCACGATATGGCTTGGGGATGGTGTTGCCCAATACCCTCTCTTGGACTAGAGTTCTGGGTCGATATGATGAGGTTGTGTTGGGCGATATATCTTGGTCCTTGCCTTGTGTGTTGGCCGATAGGATGTGGCTAGCTTGGTTGGACGATAGGCTTTCCTTTACTGCCCGTTTGAGTTGTACCCTTGGCCGTTGTGCCTAGATGAGTATGGTTGTTGATCGATACCTTTGTGTGTTGGGCGTTATGCCTTGTTGAGTTCCCTTCCCGATACACCTAGCTTGGGTAGTAGCTTGATGCCCGATGTACCTTGAACGTTATGAAGCTCAGTGGGCTAGCCTTGTGTTGGGCATCATGGTTTGGCGGTGATGCCCGATATAGTGACATATTGTAACCCTAACCCCACACACATGGATGTACGACGCATATGGTTGCATGATACACCTTGAGGTGGTAGCCCGACATCCTTGCTTTAGCTTGGCCGATATGCGGCTAGAATGCTTGGGCGATATGAGGGAAGTTACCCTGCCCGATACCACCTCTAGTGAGGGTTCCCTGCCCGTCACACTTCTTGTGTGGGTAGTGGGTACTTCTAGTGAGGGTCATGTTCCACCCGGAAACCCATCTGATAGTTCTTCATCATGTATTTGCATTCTTGTGGATAAGAATTAGGGTTTATGGTTTGTGAACCTTGGACATGTTTGATAGTAGTAAGGTGATTGATATAGTAGAACACACCTATGTAAACATGATATGTAATTTTAATGGCATGATATTACATGTGTTTATGATCATCTTGAATCCTATATATATATATATATATATATATATATATATATATATATATATATATATATATATATATGATGAGTAATGATAAGCTGGGAAGCATATGAGTTGCTTCACATGATGATATGACCCATATCTATGATCACAGGTTTGAGGCATGAATGATAAAGCATATAATCATCAATGTTGCCCTATGCTTGATAGCATGATAGTTCTATTTAGCTTCAGTTATCTCTATGATTGTGTATACTAACCATGCAGGTGTTCCATGCGGATGCATAGCCAGGAAAAAGGGCTATGAGGTATATATGTTGAATAACACTGCATTGATGGTCACTCTTGTTGATGAGATAACCTGCATCACTAGTCTGATGTGTTTAGGTCTGAGGAACCGAGTTGGCTAAAGTGCCTAGTTGAGGTGTTATCCTCTAATGATGAAATCAGGGATTTGTTATCCCAAGTGATGAGAATGCCTTATGAGGTAGTGGTTTCTTATGATGAGGGATTGAGATCCCGGAATAACATGATGGTGGTAACAATAATGTAGCTTTATGTTATGTATGTGTTACAATCTGGTTGTCTCAACAATCCACTTAAAACATACTAGCTAATTACAGTCGAATATGTTATGTAGTTTGCCCTGGCCATAGATCCATCATCGTTAGTAGCTGGTGATGGTGAAACAAGTTCTCATACGGGTTAACCTGGAAGCACATATTATTGAATATGTGTGGTTTCTCCTAGCCGGAAATGAGGAGGTTAGAGTACAACTTTGGTTGTAGACTCAAGATGTGTATAAGAGCCTGATGAATAGGCTCATGGCTCAGTGTGATAGAGCATGAATGCGTTCATGGCTCAGGGAGCACGGTGAACTAGCTCGTGGCTCAGATATGCTAGCACCGAGACCTGTACCAAGGTGGGCTAGAGAAAGGGTATCCTGTGGGAGCTGACCCTGTGGTTGAGGCCACTTGAGCATGAGACTACGGTCCTTATTTGGTTCTCGTGCACTGACCACGAGGTGGGAGGTCGTGGAGTCTGGCTCTTCCATTGACCTTGTATGGCACCGGCTTGGGTTTCACAACCGAAGGTTGGATTTGAGTGGTATGGCTCACTTCCTCATGGCATAATAACATGTAATCCAGCCGAATAGTATTTATTACTTAAGGCAAAACACGGAACATTGGTTGAGGCCTTGCTTGGGTAGTTGATCTTGTTATACATTGCAGCTACTGATATGTTCCTTAGGTTATGCGGTAAGATCTTATAAATCTTATCTTGTCAATCATGTTCCATAAAGAAATACTTCTATATATGCCTTCCGTACACCTTGGTAAGCTCGATGGCAATAACAACCCTGCTCTATAGACTGCTCTTATTCTACATTTTATCAGTTATCTGCTATTACTGCTTTATCTTGTTGAGGTTTTTTGGGTTTCAGCGGGGAGTTATGTTTCTCGCTGGGACTGTGTGTCTCACCCCGTTGGTTTACAACCTTTTTAGGTGTTCGCGCTAGACATGGTGGTGGTCGCGGGGTTGAGGTCGAGTAGCAAGAAGAACAGTAGAAGGCAAGGGATGGATATGCTGTTGTTTTGGTTGTTTTGTAGTAGAGTCTTAGAGTCATCCATGTACTCTCAGGTCCTCGGAGGTGTTTTGGCGTTGTTTTACGATGTAGAGCTGATGAAACCTTGTATATCCTACTGCTAGTCAGATATGGCCTGTTATGTATATATAAACAGGTGATGAACTCATGTGTGGATAGGATAGCTAACCTCCTAAGATGTGGACGTGTATCAAGGCTTGTAAATATTTTTTTATATAACTTATTTTCTTGTAGGATGAGGATCTGGATGTAATAGTTTCTTGGTTTATCTGCTTTCTGAAATCAGTTTTAATTACCCCATGTTTTTGGTAATAAGTGGTTTATGGTGTTTTCTACACATTTTCACATGGCACCTCATTGTTTGTGTGATAGCAGGATGTGTCGCCACAAGTTTGGTATCAGAGCTCTAGGTTCGCTGAGTCTATATGGATTTAGGACTAGGTTGTGTATGTTCTTGTGAGTCCTCCATATTTTCTTACAATTATCTTCTGCCCTCAGCAGAAGAAAAAGCCAAGATGTCTGGAAATCATGAAGATCATGCTGTCGAGAGCAGTGATGCTGCATCAGTTGATGGAGCTGAAGGGCAGGCACATGGAAATCAGGTGCCTGAGATCCCCCAACTTGACCCAGCCATTCTCGAAAATCCTTCCTACCAACAGCTTATGGGGCAAATGACGACAACGATGAATTTCATGGTAGAGATATTGCCAGTGCCTCCGCTGAGAGCACAGGCTCCTCATGGTGAAACATTGGGTATTGGGAAGACCTTTGAGTGGCTTCGTAGAGTCGGAGCTTCGGACTATACTGGGACGGTTGATCTAGCGGATGCAGATCTGTGGCAGATAGGTCTTGAGAAGGCCTTCCAGATCCTCGACATCCCCGAAGTGGACAAAGTCAAGCACACTGTCTACCTTCTGAAGGGTAGTGCTGGCCACTGGTGGGCCATCGAGGAGGAGAAGCGACCCGATGAGGTGATCGGTTGGGAGGTTTTCCAACATGAGTTCTTCAGCAGATACTTTCTGAAGACATATCTAGACGAGAAGATCAACTAGTTTGAGCACTCGCGCCAAGGAGCGATGAACATCACCGAGTATGAAGCCAAGTTCATGGACCTATTGAGGTTTTGTCCTCACATGGCAGCGATAGATGAAGAGCGAATCAGACGTTTTGAGAAAGGCTTGAGTGCTGAGCTGACAACACCTTCTTTAGCGTTGGAGAACCGAGAGCAGTTTGCTATGTTTGTGGAGTCTGTCTGAAGGATTGAACGGTCAGTCAGGGAGAAAAGAGAATCAATGTTTAAGAAGAGGCATGCTCAGTTATAGAGATAGAGGTTCGATGGCTTCAAGAAGCCGAGGTTTTTAGCACCTTCTGGGTTAAGCGGTTCCAGTGCACCGTCATAGTGGTCTCTGAGTAAAGGAAGAGGATATGGTTCTTCACCATAAAAGGCACATAGTACAGCTTCTGTAGTAGTGACATGGCCATCTAGGCCACAATAGCGAGACCAGTCATGCCATCTGTGTGGTCAGATTGGGCATTGGAAGTCAAATTGCTCAAGTAAAGATGTTGAAGTGACACAGAAGCTGAGGTAGAATCAACAAGGGTCAGACCGACAGCAACCCAATGGTAGCAGAGGGCGAGGGCGCGGTCAAGCGTCACAAGCATGATCGTCTGCTTAAGGAAGCAAAGGACGTGGACAGTAAGCAATGGCTCGATTCTATGCTATGAGTCAGTCGGAGGTGATAGTCGACCCGCGAGTGGTGGCAGGTCAGATGGAGTTATTTCATTCTGATTTGTCTTCTTCTTGATTTATATCTGTTCTGGTTGACCCGGGTGCTACACACTCTTTTATCGCCCATAGTATGCTTGAAAACTGTCTTTTACCTGTTAGTTGTAAGAAAGATAGCTTGTTGTTAGAAACTCCTCTTGACGGTTCGTCGATGCTTCGAGAAGTGTGTCCATCCTTTGTTCTATCTTTTTCAGGACACATGATACAAGTGGATCTTATACCACTTGATATACATGGGTCTGATGTGATCCTTGGGATGGATACCTTAGAGAAGTATAAGGTTATGTTGGACTGTGGTTCCAAGCAGGCAGTGTTTGTTGATGATGGAGAGAAGTGGATCTTCCAAGGAGATAGGAAGATTATTTCGACGTGTCTAGTATCAGCATTGGTGGCAGAAAAGTTGTTACGACAAGGATGTAAGGTGTTCTTAGCTCACGTTGTGGATACCAAGGTGAAAGGCCCTAGCCTTGAGGAGGTGACGGTCATTCAAGAGTTTGCCGATGTGTTTCCTGATGAGTTCCCCGGTGTTCCTCCACCCCGAGAAATTGATTTTGAGATCAACCTGGTTCCAGGAACACAACCAGATGCACAAACACTGTATAGGATGGCTCCAGTAGAGATGGCAGAGCTAAAGAAGTAGTTACAAGAGTTGTTGGAGAAATGTTTCATCCGACTGAGTACGCCGCCTTGGGGTGCTCCAGTGTTGTTTGTTAAGAAGAAGGATGGATCGATGCGGCTATGCATAGACTACCGCCAGTTGAACAAAGTCACGGTCAAGAACAAATACCCATTGCCAAGGATAGATGATCTGCTCGATCAGTTGTGTGGTGCTACAGTGTTTTCAAAGATCGATCTACGGTCCGGATATCATCGGTTGAGGATTAAGGCGGATGACATACCAAAGTCAACTTTTAGGATAAGGTATGGTCACTTCGAGTTTGTGGTTATGCCGTTCAGGCTAACCAATGCACCTGCTGCTTTCATGGATTTGATGAACAGGGTGTTCTGTTAGTTTCTAGATCAGTTTGTTGTAATCTTTATAGATGACATCTTGATCTACAGTCAGGACAGTCAAAAGCATGAACAACATCTTCGACAAGTGTTGACTCTCCTTCGCCAGCATCAGTTGTATGCCAAGTTTAGTAAGTGTGAATTCTGGTTGAAAGAAGTAACTTTCTTGGGTCATGTGATATTTGCAGAAGGAGTCAAGGTAGACCCCAGGAAGGTGGAGTCAATTGCAGAATGGGAACAACCGAAGATGCCAATAGAGGTTTGTAGTTTCCTAGGTTTAGTAGGATACCACCAGAGGTTTATTAAGGATTTTAGTGTGATCGTGTTGCCGATGACAAAGTTGACTAGAAAGGATGTACCTTTTGTTTGGAATGATCGTTACAAGAAAGCTTTCCAAAGTTTGAAGGAGAAGCTGACTAGTGCTCCAGTGTTAGTGCTGCCAGAGCCTAGGAAGGGCTATGTTGTTTTCTTTGATGCTTCTAAGAAGGGCTTAGGATGTGTGCTGATGCAGGAAGACCATGTGGTTTCTTTTGCTTCGCGACAGCTTAAGAAACATGAGGAGAACTATCCAACTCATGATCTGGAGTTGGCAGTAGTGGTTCACACGTTAAAGATTTGGAGACACTACCTTTACGGGGAAGTGTGCCAAATCTTTGCAGATCATAAGAATCTGAAGTACATCTTTTTGCAAAATGAGCTAAACATGCGACAGTGCCGTTGGATGGAGCTAATCAATGATTACGATAGCACCATTGAGTATCATCCTAGTAAGGCAAATGTAGTGGCTGATGCACTTAGCAGAAAGTCTTCTTCTCTCTCCACAAAGAAGGCACAGTTGAGTTCCTTGGTATGCCATAGACGGGATATGTTTGTCTCCTTGAGGCAGATGAATGTACAGATGGAAGTTTCCTTGTTAGCGGGACTTTTGGCACAAATGCAAGTCAAGCCTACACTGAGACAGTAGATCAAAGATGCACAACAAATAGACGATACAGTGCAGATGATCAGGTCAGAGCTCGGCAGCGAAAGGCATGATGGGTTCCATGAGTCCGAGGATGGAATAGTTTGCTATCATGATAGGATGGTGGTCCCCGATGCTGATAATCTGAGGAAGCTAGTGCTCGAGGAAGCACACATATCTATGTATGTTATGCATCTAGGAGTCACCAAGATGTATCACAATCTGAAGGACCTGTATTGGTGGCCTGGCTTGAAGAAAGATATAGCCGAGTTTGTGGCTACATGTGCAGTATGCCAGCAAGTCAAGGTTGAGCATCAGAAGCTGGCAGGTATGTTGCAACCTATGCCGATACCACAGTGGAAATGGGATCACATAACTATGGATTTCGTAGTTGGTCTGCCCAGGACAGCTAGGAATCATGATTCCATTTGGGTGATAGTGGACAGATTGACGAAATCTGCTCATTTCATACCTGTGAAGACAACGTATATAGCCGAGAAGCTCACTCAGGTGTATGTAGATGAGATAATACGCTTGCACGGCTTACCAGCAATGATAGTTTCCGACAGAGGTCCTCAGTTCACGAGTCGTTTCTGGGAAAAGTTGCACAAAGTGTTGGGAATGCAGTTGAGGTTCAACACCGCTTTTCACCCACAGACAGATGGATAGTCTGAAAGGACTATTCAGACTTTGGAGGATCTTCTTTGGGCTTGTGTTTTGCAGTTCCTAGGTAGTTGGGATGTACATCTCAGTTTGATGGAATTCGCCTACAACAATAGTTACCAGCGGAGCATTGACATGGCTCCTTATGAGGCCTTATATGGCAGGAAGTGCATATCTCCTTTATGTTGGTATGAGTCTGGTGAGTATCAGCTTTTGGGTCCTGAGTTAGTACAGTAGACAACAGAAAAGATCAAAGTGATACAGCAATAGTTGAAAGCGACACAAGACAGGCAGAGGTCTTATGCAGACAATCACTGATGACCTTTGGAGTTCTAAGTGGGAGACAAAGTGTATCTCAAGGTCTCACCGTGGAAAGGCATGCTAAGGTTTGGCCGGAAAGGTAAGCTAGCACCCAGGTATATGGGGCCATATCCTGTAATAGCACGTGTTGGCAAGGTAGCTTACAAGTTCGAGCTGCCGCCAGAGCTGTACAAGTTACATCTAGTGTTCCATGTCAGTATGTTGAAGAAAAGTCACCCAGATACAGGGACAGTGATACAGCCAGTCGAGGTTGAGCTTGATGAAGATTTGACCTACGAGGAAGGTCATGTGATGATCCTTGACAGAAGAGTAAAGAAGCTGAAGAGGAAGGACCTGGTTATGGTAAAGGTTCTTTGGCATTATCGTGGCGTTGAGGAAGCCACGTGGGAGCTTGAGGAAGAGATGAGGAGGAAGTATCCCTCACTTTTCTCTTCGGATTTCGAGGATGAAATCCCTTTGTAGAGGGTTATAGCTTGTAAGGACCCTGACCTCCATTTAGGGCTTATCCTATTTGCTTTGCCTAACCCTGATGTTTAGTTGCTGCTAATCACCCTTAGTGGTGATTAGGGTTTCTTTTTGTGCTTTGTTGAGAGCTGGAGGTGCTACTTGCAACTAACCCAAGTCTAGGGTTGTTGAACAAGTTTGTCACCTTGAGAGGTGTTCCTCTCTCTCCTTGCTTTCTCTAGTGTTGAGAGGAAAGGTTGGGCTCGTTGCTTGAGTTGCCTTGGGCTTGGATGAGCTTGTTGGGCCTTAAGATGCCTTGCTTGAACCTTGTCCTTGCCTTGTTGGACCTTGTGTCGGGCAGGAGTGCCATGTATCGGCCATAGTGTATCGCCCAGGGAAGTGTGTCGGGCATGGTGTTGAGGTGTGTCATCCATGGACCCCCTTTGACCCTTTGACCTCATTTGTGTCACCACTAGTGGACACTTGGTGCTTGATGCTTGCATGTGGAAATGACCTTGGACATGTGTTTAAGGCAAGATAGTGTGGTGGCATTGCCCATGGATAAGTGTCCCTAGGTGGGCGACACCTTGCCTTATCTTACCTTGGTTTCTCCTCCATCCTCTCCTATATATGTGTTCCCTTTCTCTTGCTAAGGATCCCTTTAGTTCCTTAGTTCCCCTCACCCTTGGCGCACGACACCCCTTCCTTTGCAAAGCTTGGTGGCCGATCCTTATCTTGGAGTCTTCTTCTTCTTCCTCTTGAGGTGGCTTGGTGCTAGGAGCTTGGAGCTTGCTTAAGGCGGGTTACATAACTCCTAACCCTAACCATATTACCTTCTTCTATATTCTTGTATGTTTTCTTGTGATTATAATCAGCCATGTATGTTGCTAGATATGGTTCTTGCTTAGTTGCACCTTTAATCTTGTTGTTATGGTTGAGGTTTGTACCTTTGTACCCTAGTTGTCTGAACCATCTTTTAGGGTTTCCTTGTTGAGCAACACTCCTTTCCCTCCTTGGTCTAGAGAAGTGAGCTTGAGCTTTAGTAATATGAGCAATACCCCTCTCTCATTTAAGTTGAGAGGTGAGCTTGTGTTCTAATTGCTTGAGCAACACCCTCCTCTCACCATGGATTCGAGAGGTGAGCTTTTTGGTAGATGTAGACCCATGTTAAGGTTGATCCTTGTGGTTGCCCAAGTTGTGATAGAGGTTGTGCAAAACCCCTCTCTCTTGGTTTTCGAGAGGTGAGCCGATCTTCTTGATCAATCTAGGGTTTGGTACCCTTGTGCTTGAGGTTGATGATGATCTTGTTGGGTTGTATCTTGCACGATATGGCTTGGGGATGGTGCTGCCTGATACCCTATCTTGGACTAGTGTTCTGGGTCGATATGATGAGGTTGTGTTGGGCGATATATCTTGGTCCTTGCCTTGTGTGTTGGCCGATAGGACGTGGCTAGCTTGGTTGGACGATAGGCTTTCCTTTGCTTCCCGTTTGAGTTGTACCCTTGGTCGTTGTGCCTAGATGAGTATGGTTGTTGGTCGATACCTTTGTGTGTTGGGCATTATGCCTTGTTGAGTTCCCTACCCGATACACCTACATTGGGTAGTAGCTTGATGCCCGATGTACCTTGAACTTTATGAAGCTCAGTGGACTAGCCTTGTGTTGGGCGTCATGGTTTAGCGATGATGCCCGATATAGTGACATATGGTAGCCCTAACCCCACACACATGGATGCATGACGCATATGGTTGCATGATACACCTTGAGGTGGTATCCCGACATCCTTGCTTTAGCTTGGCCGATATGTGGCTAGAATGCTAGGGCAATATGAGGGAAGTTACCCTGCCTGATACCACCTCTAGTGAGGGTGCTCTGCCCATCACACTTCTTGTGAGGGTAGTGGGTACTTCTAGTGAGGGTCATGTTCCACCCAGAAACCCATCTTATAGTTCTTCATCATGTAATTGCATTCTTATGGATAAGAATTAGGGTTTATGGTTTGTGAACCTTGGACATGTTTGATAGTAGTAAGGTGATTGATATAGTAGAACGCACCTATGTAAACATGATATGTAATTCTAATGGCATGATATTACATGTGTTTATGATCATCTTGAATCCTATATATATATATATATATATATATATATATATATATATATGATGAGTAATGATAAGATGGGAAGCATATGAGTTGCTTCACATGATGATATGACCCATATCTATGATCACAGGTTTGAGGCATGAATGATAAAGTGTATAATCATCAATGTTGCCCTATGCTTGATAGCATGATAGTTCTATTTAGCTTCAATTATCTCTATGATTGTGTATACTAACCATGCAGGTGTTCCATGTGGATGCATAGCCAGGAAAAAGGGCTATGAGGTATATATGTTGAATAACACTACATTGATGGTCACTCTTGTTGATGATATAACCTGCTTCACTAGTCTGATGTGTTTAGGTCTGAGGACCCGAGTTGGATAAAGTGCCTAGTTGAGGTGTTATCCTCTAATGATGAAATCATGGATTTGTTATCCCAAGTGATGAGAATGCCTTATGAGGCAGTGATTTCTTATGATGAGGGATTGAGATCCCGAAATAACATGATGGTGGTAACAATAATGTAGCTTTATGTTATGTATGTGTTACAATCTGGTTGCCTCAACAATACACTTAAAATATACTAACTAATTATAGTGGAATATGTTATGTAGTTTGCCCTGGACATAGATCCATCTTCGTCAGTAGCTGGTGATGGTGAAACAGGTTCTCCTGTGGGTTAACCTGAAAGCGCATATTATTGAATATGTGTGGTTTCTCCTAGCCGAAAATGAGGAGGTTAGAGTGCAACTTTGGTTGTAGACTCAAGATGTGTATAAGAGCATGGTGAATAGGCCCATGGCTCAGTGTGATAGAGCATGAATGCGTTCATGGCTCAGGGAGCACGGTGAACTGGCCCGTAGCAAAGATATGCTAGCGCCGAGACCTGTACCAAGGCGGGCTAGAGAAAGGGTAACCTGCGGGAGCTGACCCTGTGGCTGAGGCCACTTGAGCATGAGACTGCGGTACTGCTTTGGTTCTCGTGCACTGATCACGAGGTGGGAGGTCGTGGAGTCCGACTCTTCCATTGACCTTGTATGGCACCGGCTTGGGTTTCGCAACCGAAGGTTGGATTTGAGCGGTACAGCTCACTTCCTCATGGTATAATAACACGTAATCCAGCCGAATAGTATTTATTGCTTAAGGCAAAACACGGAACATTGGTTGAGGCCTTGATTGGGTAGTTGATCTTGTTATACATTGCAGCTACTTATACGTTCCTTAGGTTATGTGGTAAGATCTTATAAATCTTATCTTTGCAATCATGTTCCATAAAGAAATACTTGGTTATATGCCTTCCGTACACCTTGGTAAGCTCGATGGCAATAACAACCCTGCTCTATAGACTGCTCTTATTCTACGTTTTATTAGTAATCTGCTGTTACTGCTTTATCTTTCTGAGGTTTTTTGGGTTTCAGTGGGGAGTTATGTTTCTTGTTGGGACTGTGTGTCTCACCCTGTTGTTTTACAACCTTTTTAGGTGTTCACGCTAGACGTGGTGGTGGTCGCGGGGTTGAGGCCGAGTAGCAAGAAGAGCAGTAGAAGGCAAGGGATGGATATGTTGCTATTTTGGTTGTTTTATAGTAGAGTCTTAGAGTCATCCCTGTACTCTCAGGTCCTCAGAGGTGTTTTGGCGTTGTTTTACGATGTACAACTGATGAAACCTTGTATATCCTGCTGCTGGCCGGATATGTCCCGTTATGTATGTATAAACATGTGATGAACTCATGTGTGGACAGGACAACTGACCTCCTAAGCTGTGGACGCGTATCAAGGATTGTAAATATTTTTTTTATATAACTTGTTTTCTTGCATGATGAGGATCTGGATGTAATAGTTTCTTGGTTTATCTGCTTTCTGAAATCAGTTTTAATTACCCCATGTTTTTGGTAATAAGTGGTTTATGGTGTTTTCCGCACGTTTTCACGTGGAACCTCGTTGTCTGTGTGATAGCGGGATGTGTCACCACAAAATCAAACGTCTAAAATGGAGTGGATCTAGAGTAGTTAGACTCTAAAATTTATTACCCAACTCTGAGGCCCCCACAACTATTATACGGGGTCCAATGTAGTAGATCGGGGTCAAACCACAGTGACAAGTAATGGTAAGTGTTAAGAACTAGGAACCTTCACTGGGCAAAAGGGTAGGTCAAGATGGTGTTCCTAACGGAACCATATTACTCCAAACAAAACAAAATGAGTAAAAAAAATAGAGAAACAAAACAAGAGAATAAAGGTGAACAAGCACATGATAACAAATAACTTGGATTGGATTTCACCTACTAAGATCTCTCACCAACATGCAATACTCACAACCTTTGTATACCCTTAGCAATATTACAAGCGATCATCATATATGTCTATTCCAACCTCTCTCGAGCTCAGGGTAGATCTAGATTATAAGGTTGTCTCTCTCACAAGACGGCAAACAAACAATCACAAAAACAACCATATGATCATTAGATTAAGTGTTCCAACACTCTCATGAATTTATGCAACTCAAAACACTTAGATGAGGTTGGTGTTACTCTTTCAAGACACTAATGATCAAGCATCACAAGATGGTAGCTAAACATACAAGTGAAGAATTAAGACCAAGGGAATGGAGATAATCTTTGCTAAGAGCATATGTATTCAAATGGATGAAAGTATATACATGTTGGGAGAGCCTTAGTGGCTACTCCCAACCCAAGCAATGAGTTTAGCCACTCGTGTTAGTGAGTAGAATTAAGGATTCATAGAAGTGAAGATACATCAAGATAGACAAAGATGATGGATGAATCAGCATAAGAATGATGATAGATCTATGGGAGGAGGAAGGAGATACTCCAATAGTACTCCTTCATATATGGATTTGGCAATGGCATAGAGGATGAATGGAAACTCCTTCTCTTGAAGAAGATGATGGTGATCTTCTCTCTCTTCAGGACCTTCGTCTTCATAGGTAGAAGATTGGATAGAGTGGATAGAGGTGACTATGGAATGAATCAGCACTTCATGGTATCTCTGATGATCCGACTCCTTTGCATGGATGAGATCGGTACCAATTTATAGGCATCGGCCACCAACTTAAAGGTTGTGGTTGTTGAAACATTTGTTGTGTTCGCAATTGGAAGTCAACTCCTTCAATCACAACATAGAGAGTAGCGACCGCAACGTCTTCAAAAGTCTTCGATCGAAAGGGTAGATGTCTTTGTAGTGACTACAAGGAGGTTGGTTCCATCGGTTTGTCAGTCACAAGAGTTGGTGGCTTGTAGCAACTGAGACAGTGGCTTCTCCTTTGCTCGCAAGGGCAAGTGGAGTCCAAAAGGGACTGAAAAGTCATCGATCACTAGAGCATATGTGGTTATAGCGATCGCAAGGAATGTTGACTCCCCTGATTCAATCGGTCACAGGAGCTAGTAGTCTTTAGCGACTGAAACAGTTGCTTCCCCCTTCGGTTTCTATGTCTGGTGACTTGTGGCGACCATAAGGGTTTTGGCTTTGCTTGACCTTTGACTGCTAGGGTGTTGTCTTCATAGAATGTTGAGTTGTCTCCAAGTGTAGTTACCGATTAAAAATTTTGTATAAAGCAAGAAGGTTTATGAGTTTAGGTAGTATCATCAGGTCTTGTAAAAATAACAATTAGAAGTTTTTAGATAAGTCTAAAAAGGGATTAGAATATGAAGATTAAATAAGCACACAATTGTCCACAAAATTGGATGTTATCAGAATTCTTAGAATTTCCTATAGTCAGAGGTGCTGACAAAGCTTTAGACTACTTAAATAGTATTCCTAGTCCAAGATGTAATTTGCATGGCATTATCCTTATGAAGGGGAAGTCTAGTTGGAAATTGAAAGATCTATTGGAGGCTTGTAAAACTCATTATCCTAATCTTAGGTGGGGTAAGTGGATATCGAAGAGCATCATTCCAAGAAGAATTTCACTTTCTCTTTGGAATTTTTTTCCTGGACAGGCTTACTACATTCGATGTTCTTAACAAATTTGGGTTTTCTATGGCTTGTAGATGTGCTCTATGTGTGAGAGTTGAAGAATACAATAAGCATATCTTCTTGGATTGTAAGTATTCTCATATCCATTGGTCCATTTATTCTTGAACCTTAGCTATGCTCCTTAGGACAATGAAGATTTGCAAAGGTTGATAATAAGGCATAGCTGCCACTTAGCTCCCTACTCTATATGATTTCGCTGGAGAGAAACAATAGGATCTTGTCTTCATTGGAGAGGAAGTCAGAAGATGTATGGGTTCTGTTTCCTATTGAACTTATGTTGATGATGATGTACAGATAGATAGTTTGTACAGTTTTATTGTTTCTCCTTTTTTTTCTCCTCCCATATCTTTGTATATAACTCTTCTTCTTCTTTAAGGAATTGTATATAGTTTCTACAAAAGTAAAAAAGGAGCAACTCATTGGGTTCACCAAAAAAAATCCCCTCCCGCTCGACAAACATCACCATAGATGGAACACTAACCCTAATAAACTCAAATAGACAAAATTTATTCTATAGAAATATCTACAAAACATTCACTATACTCATATCGAACTTATCAACAATTTAAAAAATTTCACAAACAATCTCAAACATTGGAAATGAGGCACACTAAAAAAAAATAACACTTTTTCAGCCACCCGCTCAACCTGGCATCAAAAATAGAATATGGCAAAAAAATTAGAAATAAAGTATCCTACAGAAGTCATTATCTTCATAGGGCCCAAAGGGCATGATAAAATACTCACCGAAAAACTAGACAAAGAGAAGTTTTTAGACCTACTATTTTCCTAATGTATTGAACATTACAACAAAATACAAACATATATTCTTTCATTGTAATTTCACACACAACATATGGAATAAATATTTTCATATACCTAGGCACAACCATTACATGGAAAATAACACTATCAGTCATATATTTAAGACAAAATAAAACAACCCAATATCGCATACCCAAATATTTTAGCCATTATTATTTTCTGGTCTATATGGAGAGAAAGAAACTATAGGATGCTTGAAAATAATAAGAGAAACGTCAACCAATTTATCAAGTAATTGAAATGCTTATATGATGATATTATATCATCAAATAGTTGATTTAGGTATCAGAGTGATTAGTTGAGATATGAAGTCTACGAAGATGATACATTTCAGGGATACAAATATATGTCCACGATACTTATTTGTTGGTGTAAATTCTTAAGGAAAAAACTAGGAATGATGAGAAGGACTCAATCTTATTGTAGCCATAAATCTTCCTCCATGTTTATGTTTTCCTATTATTACTGAGCCTTGTTGTAGGGGTGTCTCCCCTAGCTTACCTTTATATTAATGATGATGATGCTATCCTATTCTCCATTTTATTACCTCTGATAACATAAACACAATCTATCTCGATCTTTTGTGCACAGATTTGATTTCTGATCTTTATATTATGAATGAGAAAAATATTCTATCAAAAAAAAGTAATTAAGCTTAAACAATATAAAATTGAAAGACACATTTCCAATTCTTTGATTGGTCATACCACGTTTTGGGAGTTAGAGAGTTGTTAGGTTGAGGGAAGATGGATTAAGAGGAGAGAAAGAGAGAGGGTATTGAAATGATTTTTATGAGAATAATTTGATATATAACAAGGAATATGTTTTGTTTATTGTGAGAGGGTATGAGAGAATCAAGGAGTGATTTTATTGGAATGAGGTCAGAAAAGAGTACAATAAAAAATGAGATAGGAGAAGAGAGTGATCGTTGTAGATCGTGAATTTGGGGAAAGGGGGAAGAGTATAAATAAAATGAGTACAGTCCTTTGAAAAAAATGAGAGAAGACATCAAAATTTTGAAAATGATGCAATATCATTGGCTGATGGCATAAATATAATTAGTAAAATATATTTTTTACAATAATATGAAGGAAACTATAGAATTTTATTATATATTGGGTTGGATGCTATTATAAATCCCCTACTCCTATCTAACTTGATCAACCTTCTTGATTTCTATTTTGATGATGACATCCTCATTGGTGGCATTATCAAAGTCTCCAAGATGATATCCATTGTCCAAGAACAAGACCGAAATGTTGATCTTCATGTCAACAATAAGAACACAAAAATCATATGATCCAAGACGAGTCCCAGAATTTGGTATGTTTCCTACTAACATGTCTCATCCTATGCATGGAGTGAAGATTTTAGGAGGTCATGTTTCCATAAACCATATATTTCCTTAGAACTTCTCAAGGTACATGTGGCTAAAACTCTTGCCATGATAGATCATTTGGCTTTACTTTAGGACCTATATTGTGATCTTCTTCTTCTCCAATCATGGGATGCCTAAGTTGTTGTTTTCTCTTCGAACTCCACCCTCAACATCTATTGGCTTTGCATCGGATGATTTTGATCGTGGACTTCGTCACTGTCTAGCACGTATTATGGTTGGAAATGGCCTAGAATTTGGTGATCTATAGTGGTTCTTAGCAACACGTCTTATGCACCTCGGAGGGATGGGCATCAAATCTTTCCATGATACAAGTTTTCTTATGTTTCCTCTCGAATTCACACCCAGGAACTCCAAGACCACATCATGTGAGAGACTGCATTTGTGCCTACAAAATCCTAATTTATTACCGTACATGTTTTGTTGATCCCATTTATCACGTACGTCTTCTGTCGCTCCAAAGACATAGTCTATTTTTACATATGCTTACTATAAAATTATTTTCCAACAATCCACTGCAACTGGCATGTGTCAGTTATGTGTCAGTTATAACTAGCTATCCTCGCTCTTGTTTAAGTCGTCCATGCACAAGACTTATTCCCATTGATAACATTGGTTTGTCCATGTCAGCATGCCAGCTACTGAGTATTAAGCTATCCTTAGTTGTCACATCATGATTTCCTAGCACTTAGGTGATGAGTGTTTCCCACCTTATAATATTGTAGACCTCGACACCTTCGGTGATCATGTTGTCTATTACTGAACAAGATCTGGATATAAGTTTCCACATAACTTAGTTTGTGATAGTCTTTTTGACTTTGTCTCTCAAGCTCGGTTAAAGGTCCTAAAAGAGGCTCATGTGGCCTTTCTTGATAGACGACTTGATGGTATCTGCTATCAACATCCTGCTTACAACTTGTTAATTTGACTTGACATATAGAAAATATGTCTGTGTTGACCTCACTAGTGTCTCTCCTCTTTCAGATATTCTTTCAAATAACTTTAAAGCATGTCAGACAGTCGATGATGTTGTCGCACAAAAGGTAGAAGAGTACATTACAACTTGTATGATAAATAGCTATTATTTTATTCCTTTGGAGTTTATGTTGATGATGCGTCCTCTCCTTTGCGGCATCTTCAACATGTCATCAATAGGAACCTTGTGCTACCGTCTTCTACGTCTTATAATTTTATTTTTAGTTCTATAGACTTCGCCATCCAGAAACGACTGACAACTCAATTTATTTGGCACGCTTCTACAAAAATATTTTATATGGTTGATTTAGTACTATATCTCTAAAAAAATATAACCCACCAGGCATGCCGACAGTAGGTGAACATCAAGGCATCCCTATCAATATTATAAAGGTCCGGCCACAACGTTTTGATGGGCCGGGCTCAGACCGAAGGTATAACAATTTATTGATCTCATGGACTAGACAGACTGCAGTTCTTAACAGGCTGTTGGACGGACTGCGCAAATGATCATACCTATTCCTCTTTAGATAAAAGCCTGTCATGTTTAGGACACAACCAAAGTAATTTGGAAAATAAACATTTTTCACGACTACTTGGATAAAGCTGGGGAGACGAACACGGATATCGATCGTCATCCAACAGATGCTAAAATGCATATTCAATCATGAATCCGATTGAGCAAATCCTAAACGGCACGATCAAACCCACAGCGACAGGGTGGTTGCTGTGTCATTGTACGGGACAATTGAAATGAACCGCTCTTAGTTCTCTAGTTCTCCTTTCTGGGCCTAACTTTCATGTGGTCCAGGAACGGTGGATACAAGGGTACACCGCCCGGTCAACATCCACGACCACGTGTATACAATATACTCAAATATGTGCCCATTGAGATATGGTACAGTCCTATTCAGCGAGAGGTTCGTTAAATATGAGTTTAACTCCCCTGACGCGCAACCCGCTGGATGCGTGGTTTGACGCGCAGGGGAATACCGTCCCCTGCCAGCAGCAGCCTGCCAGCCACTGCACCCTGCTCCTCTGACGCCTATGTCAGGCCTGTCCCCACCACATCACAGCCTGCCACTCGGTCAGGCGGACAGTTGGCAGGTTTTTTTTATTTTTTTATTTTGGGCATAATTTTTAAAATATAAGGAATTTTTTAATAAAATAAAATGCATTTGAATGCTTATAAAAAATACATTCTAACGAGACCCATATTGACATATTTTAAAAAAAAAAAAATATGTACACAAATATACATATTACTACTGCTATCGCGCCAACTATTTTTCTTACTGCGCCCAGTGTTTTTCTTAATGCGCCCATTTCTCCTCAATGCGCCCATTTCTCTCTTCAATGCGCTCAGTCTGCTCAATGCACTCATTTACTACTGCTATCGCGCCCACTGTTTTTCTTACTGCGCCCAGTGTTTTTTTAATGTGTCCATTTCTCCTCAATTCGCCAATTTCTCTTTTCAATGCGCCTAGTCTGCTCAATGCTCTCATTTCTCTCTTCAATGTGCCCACTTCTCTCCTCAATGCGCCCACTTTTGAGTCAATGCACCCATTTCTCTCGTTAATGCACCCACTTTTCCCCTCAATGCGCCCATTTCTTTCCTCAATGCACCCACTTTTGAGTCAATGCGCTCATTTCCGTCTTCAATGCGCATATTTCTCTCCTTAATGTGCCCACTTTTGAGTCAATGCGCCAACTTTTCTCCTCAATGCGCCCATTTCTCTCTTCAATGCGCCCAGTCTGCTCAATGCACTCATTTCTCTCTTCAATGTGCCCACTTCTCTCCTCAATGCGTCCACTTTCGAGTCAATGCGCCAATTTCTCTCGTTAATGTGCCCACTTTTCTCCTCAATGTTCCCATTTCTTTCTTCAATGCACCCACTTTTGAGTCAATGCGCCCATTTCTGTCTTCAATGCGCCTATTTCTCTCCTCAATGCACCTACTTTTGAGTCAATGCGTCCACTTTTCTCCTCAATGCGTCCATTTCTCTCTTCAATGCGCCCAGTCTGCTCAATGCACTCATTTCTCTTCAATGCGCCTATTTCTCTCCTTAATGCGCCAACTTTTGAGTCAATGCACCCATTTTTCTCCTCAATGCGCCAATTTCTCTCCTCAATGCACCCACTTTCGAGTCAATGCGTCCATTTATCTCGTTAATGCGCCCACTTTTCTCCTCAATGCGCCCATTTCTTTTTTCTCAATGCACCCACTTTTGAGTCAATGCGCCCATTTCTGTCTTCAATGCGCCTATTTCTCTCCTTAATGCGCCCATTTTTGTGTCAATGCGCCCACTTTTCTCCTCAATGCGCCCATTTCTCTCTTCAATGCGCCCAGTCTGCTCAATGCACTCATTTCTCTTTTCAATGCGCCTACTTCTCTCCTCAATGCGCCTACTTTCGAGTCAATGCACCCATTTCTCTTGTTAATGCGCCCAGTTTTACCTGATTGCACCCATTTTTACTTACTTGCGCTCACTATTACTTAAATGCGTCTAATTTGCGCCCAGTTTTACTTGATTGTGCCCATTTTTATTTGAATACGCCCTCGTTTGCTTCAACGCGCCCATTTTTGTTTGAATGTGTCCATTTCTAATATTTATGTATATTATTTTTCTCAAAAATATATTAAATATTAGTCTTGTTGGATTGCATTTTCTGTAACAAATCCAACGCTTTTTATTTCATTAAAAAACTCATTACGTATCAAAAGTTATGTGTAAAATAAATATTTGTTCATATTTCCGCCTTAATTTCTCTAAAAAAACTATCAAATCACCCTCTTACCTACCCATGCCACCTCACCCTTGCAAAATTACCTCCACCCACCTACCAGCACACCCCATCCACCAAAACTGGTCACAGACGGCAGGAGGGCGCGTCAAAACGCGCGTCATCCCCCTCCGCGTCCTGTGAGCATTTTTCGTTAAATATAGACATGTATATGAAGATGCAGAAAAATCCAATTTGATTTGACTCGCCGTAGGCCTCACCGGACAGGACAAGGAGCGGTTGGGGTATGTATACCTTAGTTCCCGACGCCGACGAAGGCCTCCCACCAACTTAACTACGCTGCTATTACTCATCGTCCATCTTCTTTTTTTCGCGGCTCCTTGTCAGTTGTCACACCTTAACCAATTGCAAAATTGATGACATCCTTTTCCACCCGTTTCCCTCGTTTCTTAAGCACCCGCCATAACTACAAAAATGATGGATGGAATAAGATTATTTTATGTAACCAGGAGCCCGTTTTAATTCGCCGCTTCCTTTCACAATTGGGAAATTATAAGGCTTTGCGTTAGTCAGTGCACTGATCCTTTTTAGAATTACTACCAGTGTGCACGTACTAAGCACGTGAGAAACATCTGAATCAGCTAGTAGTTATAGTTTATTGGTGAAATTGGAGAAGTAATTCTTAATAACAATTTAAGATGTAAGCGATAAGTGGAACCATGTCAAGTTGTATAGAAAGGTCAGTGACTGATGTAACATATGCGCTATCTCGTCGTCACTATCATAAAAGTATAATTGCATATGCAACCGATGCCCATCTTTCATATTATATTTTTTGTAAAATGACATATCCGCCGGTGAAAGTATGTGCTCTTTCATTTTTCTATGGAATATATTTATCTTCACTTACATAATTAATGTAGTATAAAGAAATATTAATATACATTCTTACACATTATTTAAAATGAATGACGTCTTCTTCTGCTGACATATATAGGTACTTAATCCTAATGAGGTGTAATTTTTTGCTGACATTTCCTTTGAAAGTAATTTCACGTGGTTGTATCATAATATTTTATTATATAAATTACATGGGATTTGTTCATAATTGACAATACGAATTTTTGTCTTTTCACCACGTTTTCTTTAACATGACGAACTTCTCTAAAAGTTGATAAAGATCCAACTTCACATCTACTTATTATCGAATGTTGTATGTATTGTTCCTCGAATATTAATAGACATTGCCCTCTCAACATGAACAACAACCCATTGTGTGTATGATATTTGAACATGTGAATTTCAAACCCATGCTATCTTGGTTTACATGTCGATCTCTCATAGAGCATCCAGATGACGGTCGGAGAAAAAAGCTTACATGAATAAACAAATACAATATACATGCATGCTTCAAGTTGTTCAAATATTCTATTTGCTTAGTTTTGTCAATAAATTTAACTATTTAGCAGGCTTCTCATAAGTGGAAAGGTTGATATAAGTGTTCTCTTTGTCTTTATAATATTTGACTATTATTAGTTTGATAAATTTGAGTTTCTCATCATGTGCACATTACGAACAAATTTGAATATTGTTTTTAATACCATAATGTGTCGCACTTATAAGGATGTAATACTCAGTTTATTAACTCGTGTATATTAAAAATAAAGAATATTGAATTTATTGTAAACAATCAAATGAAAATTGAGTACTCTATGAAAATTTGTTTTGAAAATCTATTTAATAACATACATTAGTTCAGTATTCATGATCAATAAATTAAAAAAAAATCATATATATATTTCAAATGGTGACATCAAGTTTTCAAAGGCAACAATATATATATATACACACACACACACACACACACACACACACACACACACACATATATATATATATATATATATATATATATATATATATATATATACAAAGAGAGAGAGAGCGAGAGAGAGAGAGTCAGGCTAGTGTACACTCGAGTGTACCAGAGGCACCGTACACCTCAGTCAATTATGAAGATGCAATAACTTTTTGAAAAATCTAAATCATTGATCTTCTTAATTATCTTAAGAGCATACTATATAATAAATGTTAGCTCATTTGGACACTTATAGATTGTGCATCTAAAGGAGGCACAAATCATGCATTTCAAATTAGTTTGTGCGTTGATTTTATTGTCCTTTTATGAGTGGCTTACACTCATCAGAATGAGTTCAATTTTTTTATGTGGCCTATTATTATTGTAACCATGAAGATCAATGTATTAGATTTTGAGAAAACATGGTCTAGATAGACAAACACCTTTGGGGTGTATGGCGTGATCTATACACTCGAGTGTATTCTAGCCTGACTCTCTCTCTCTCTCTCTATATATATATATATATATATGCGTGTGTGTGTGAATGAGTATGTGATTAAGAGAGAAAGATTTCTCTCCCCCTCTCCCATAACCCGTGGCGGAGGTCGGACGCCCGGGAGGGTGATAAATCAAGAGATGTTTCTCCGTGTAGTTTCGAACCCGGGTCCCTTCATTGGGGGCCAGCGGAATTTGCCAACCGGGATATTCCCTTGTCGGCGTGTGCGTGAATGAGTTTTTATGTATGTATGTATGTATATATATGCATATATATATATATATATATATATATATATATATATATATATATATATAGAGAGAGAGAGAGAGAGAGAGAGAGAGAGAGAGGGAAGGAAGTGTGTACCCACCAGTACATACAACTTATGTGTACCAGCCATGAAAATGACATATGTGGCATCCATTAATTCAATCCAACCATATTGGTTGAATTAAAATTCAATAGATTAGATATGCTCTAAAAATCACAATCATATCTCATGTATATCATGAGATATAACAATATATCATTCAATGATTTTTGCAATTTTTGACACCTTACCGTTGATTAGAAAATATGTATTTTCTTTCATTTTATAATCTAGGAATGTCAGTTTAAAGTGAATTTTGATGCACATGTTATCTAAGGGGCATGCATCACATCCGTAAGGTTGGATTGCTTTTTATAGTTTTGTAATCATCATAAATGAAGATGGGTACATGTAAGCTACATGTACTCAGGTACACAATTCTTTTAGCCATATATATATATATATATATATATATATAAACAAAATCTCTATCGAAAAATGACACAAAAGACACAGAGTTGGACGTTTTGGATTGAAGAACACATGTATGACAAAATCACAACGTATAGTTTCATAAAGTTAAGGTTATAATAGTTTTACTTTAAGTCTAACTGGTTACATATTTGCACTATCCATGCATATTTTATATTTTTTTAATGTTAATGACATCAATACACATGATAAGCTTATGCACCTACCTCCGCTATTGTGGCTGAACTTGATCTACTCTAAAATAGACATAAGTTTTTTGTTTGCTTGTGCTTTTGCAATCTTATCATTGCTCATTTTGCCTCAATTTTCATTGTCATATTGCTAGAGTGTTGGCAAATACCTTATTGAGAAAAAATCATATAGAAAGGTTGGCAGCTACAGTGGTCAACATATGAAGTGAATGTGACTTCATTTTATCACAAGTGTATGTGTGTCTTTAGACTACATTTATATCATAATGTATGTCGCCAATTTGTACCTAATCATATCGTATTATTTGTGTCTTTAATCTATATTGATATCATAATGCACGTGACCAATTTGTTCCTAATAAATCATCTAAAACAAAATAACACCTTACACAAATTATCAACATTAAGTATGGTTTGTTCCTACTGACACTATATTACTTGAATCACATTCCTCTGAACAAAAGTAACATCTCACAAAGATTTTCAGCACTGAGTACTTCACTCAACATCACTACTCCTCATTGTGTGACTTCACCATTTCAGGTGCCACCACTACATTTAAATTAATTACCTAGGACATGGTTAGTGACCACTCTACAGAACCACCAACACTATTGTTGGTATGTATGCCTAGAGAGCCAATCATATAATGATTGGAATGTGGCATTACATACCTGATTTAATAATCATAAAGGTAATTTCATCTATTATGTATGTCTCAATCATGAGATGATGACACATACATAGTAGATGTCTAAAGAATGATGTTACTCGATGACATATGTCTTCAAGTTGATGACCTGAACAATGAGATTATATGTATCATAAGAGTACATACATTCTTATTATGTCCTGAGTAAGATATCATTGTGGAAGAAAAATAGACAACAAGTAATACATAAGACTAGAGGTTGTGTCGACTGATGAGAGAGTCTCATTAGTCATGATATGTGATATCAAGTTAAGCGGACATGTACATGTTAGAGAATAGTGTATTGGATAGACCCACCTTGAGAGTGATACATGGATACCATGGAATGGTAGTCAGAATCAGCTCTGATTGTGATAGTGGTGATTTTGGTTCTTAGACCTAAAATCACTATACTCATCACATGTCGTTTGTTGGACTTTGACATCATCTAGCTTGATCCTGAATAAGGGTTGCCATAAAGGTGATGCTCGGGTACTCTGTGACACATGGGGACTAAGTGTGATGATGTAGATGTGATTTGTCCCTCCTATAAGAGTTTGACATCCAGGCCACTTGATAAATGAGACTGATAAATGTATGTCCATACTCATCTGATTCAATATATGATATGTGAACTCACATGCATGTCAAACAGTTTTCTCTAGTTCAAGGAACATGAATTGATTGTAGAGATGATAGTAGTTCCATGTCTCGATTTCAATATAGATATCAGAGACAAAGGAACTATACAATCATGGTAACCCTAATCATGGATTGTAGGTTAAAGTTGTTCTCCAACTTTCTCAACTACTTGGGTAGCCATGATGTGTTGCTAGATACTACATATTGCTTATGATGTCATAAGTTGGTTATGATCATTCACTTCCCATGTAATTTGTGACCTATAAGATCACACACATAGGATGCACTTTGTATAGGAGTTTATTCATGAATGATGTTTAACTTGATTACTAAAACTGTTTAGGTATTAAATTAAATAACTAAGGTTCCAAATTGATTGACGGGACTCTGAATCGACCGGTTCAAGTGTTGAACTGGTTGGAGTGTTAAGTCGATGTGCCATACAAGGTCAATGGAAGAGCCGGAATCCAAGACCTTCTCCGCCTCATGGTCAATACATGAGAACACAAAGTAGGACCGCAGTCTCATGCTTGAAGTAGTCATAAGCCACAGGGTCAGCTCCACAGGCTACCCTCTACCTAGTCTGCCTCGGTACAAGTCACGACACTAGAAACTGAGCCACGTGTCTAAACACCGTGCTCGGAGCCATGAATGCATTCATGCTCAACATATCACATATCTAGAGCCATGTGCCATGTTCACCATGCTCGTCACACATCCGAGTCTGCAACCACAGCTGCACTTGTTTCACCTCTCTATTTTAGGCTAGGAGAAACCTCACATATTCAAAAATATGCGCTCTGGGTTAACCCGTAGGAGAACCCGTTTCATCATCACCCTATCCTGACTGGTGATGAATCTATGGCCAGGGCAAGCTACATTATAAATTACACTTGATTACTTAGTATCTTTTAGATGGATTGCAAGATTCAACCAATTTGTATAACATGCAAGATATAATAGAAAGGTAAACAACATAACTCAACATTATGCATTTTCTACAATTTACATCACACTGAACCATCACAAGGATCTCACATCACATGTTATCACTTGGCCTCTTGCCAACCATCCAGATCCATCTCAAGGATCATCACATATCATGGGATCTCAATCCCTCATCACATAGTGCCATAGCCTCTCAAGGCTTTCAACATCATTATGGAACATCATTCATAATACACCTGTCATCACAGTGTTCTCATTAACCATTTCTCATAGCTTTTCATTTGGCTAAGCATTACCTGCATGGTTAGCATCATTCAATAACCATATGAATAATCAAGAAACTATTATTATTACCATAAGGTGACAATTAGGGTTAAGTATCTTGCCAGCACAAAGTGACAACAATAATTATATTCGTGCCTCATCTTAAGGTCACACATGTAAGCACATTATCAAGAAACCCTAATGCATGCTCAAGATCACATTGTCATTAAAGAGATAGAGTAGTGACATTAATACGCATGTACTTTAGCCACAAGAACATAATTCTCGTTATCAAGAAAAGAATCGTCATAAGAGCATCATAACAGGCCGTGCCCTCACAAGAGACACCATGAAACCTCACTAAAGCCATCTCGGGTAGAGCCCCTACTCATCTAATACTATCGGGCGTGCAACCCTAGCAAGCGGGCAGAGCACAACCCTAAAAAGTGGGTAAGCGTGCAGCCCTGTCGGGCGTGCAGCTCCAACATGCTCAAGGTTATCGGGCATGCGAGCAGATCTCAGGTGTTAAGGCAGTGTGCCGGGAGAGCCGTGCAAGGCTCCTCTGTCGGGCGAGCCATTCATATGTCGGGTGAGCAACTCGTGTGTCGGGCGACACAAGATAGGCTGGGCGAGCAGGGTAAAATCACGCGAGCAGGGCGTGTCAGGGGGAAACTGGGTGAGCAGAACACTGAGCTATTGGGCGAGCTAAGCTACTGGGCGAGCCAAAGGAAAAGCTGCGTGAGCAAGGCATGTCGGGCGAGCCAAAGAAGTATCGGGCGAGCAAAGCCAGGGTGTTGGGCGACACGCGTGCATGTGAGCAAGGGAAAACCGAGTGAGCAGAATAGAGTTATATCGGGCGAGAAAGGTTACTGGGTGAGCAAGACGACTGAGCGAGCAGAGTCAGAGTGCTCACCCACTCAAGGCACAAAAGAGAAACTTGCTCACTCAACCGTGCAAGAGAGAGCTAGGGCAAGGGCTATCGGGCAGCACCTCCCCACACATCTCAACTAAGGTTCAAGCCATCTAAACGAGCTCACCATCTTGCCCAAGGTGAGAGGAGAGTCTTGCTCAAGTCACTAAGTCATGTGCTCACCTCAATCGGGTAGGAAAGAGGGGTGTTGATCATGGCATTAGAGCTCAAGCTCACTCATCTAGACCAAGGGGAGAAAGGAGTGTTGCTCTCCTAAACCCTAACACAAGGATCGGCCAACATGCAATATAACTAAAGATCAACTACTAACGTATAAAGGCAAGATTAAGACAACACATGAAAGAAGAGGATAGAGTAGTTTAGGGTTAGAGTCATGCAACCCACCTTAAGCTCCAAGGAAGAAGATGCACTTTGAGCTCCAAGGTTGTCGGCCACCAAAGCTCCTCCAAGAGGGGTGTGTCGACCTCCACTCCTTCAACTCCAAGGGTGTATCGGCCTCCAAGCTGCTCACACAACGGTGTGTCGGCCACCCAAGCAAGGGGAAGAGAGGGTGTGTCGTGCACAAGGGGGAGAGGAAAGGGACCTCAAGCTAAGGAAGGGACCACCTATATAGATGAGAAAGGAGGAGAAACCAAGGTAAACACTTGCTATGTGTCGGCCACCCAAAGGACACTTGTCCACCAACTCAAGCCACCACTCTTGCAAGCCATAAGACACTTGTACAAGATGTGCACCATGTGTTCTCCAAACGTGATCAAGGTTGGACCAAGCTTCATGGGCGACACACCAAGCTCACTCTAGGGTGACACACCTCCTCTCTAGGCCGACACAAGCTCTTCTTGGACGACACAAGGCCCAAGCAAGCCCAAACAAGGAACTCCAAGGCCCAAACGAGCTCAACAAAGGCCCAAAGAACTCAAGCAACAAGCCCAAGCCTTCCTCTCAACCCTAGAGGAAGCAAAGAGAGAGAAGAACACCTCTCAAGGTGGCAAACTTGCACACAAAACCCTAAACTTGGTTTAATTGCAAGTAGCACCCTCAACCCTCAACAAAGCACAACCAAACCCTAATCACCACTCAAAGGTGATTAGCAAGCCTCAAACCATCAAGGTTAAGCAAAACAAATAGGGTAAGCCCTGAACGCAGGTCAGGGTCCTTACAATCTAACCCCCTTTAAGGGATTTCTTCCCCGAAATCCGAAGAGAAAAGCGAGGGATACTTCCTCCTCATCTCTTCCTCAAGATCCCACATGGCTTCCTCGACGCCACAACGCTGCCAAAGAACCTTCACAAGAACCAGATCCTTCCTCTTCAGCTTCTTGATCCTTCTGTCAAGAATCGCCACAAGACCTTCCTCGTAGGTCACATCTGCATCAAGCTCAACCTCAACTGGCTGTATCACTGTACCTGAATCTGGATGACTTTTCTTTAGCATACTGACATGGAAAACTGGATGCAACCTATGCAACTCTGGAGGCAACTCTATCTCGTAAGCTACCTTTCCAACACGTGCTATAACTGGGTAAGGCCCCATATATCTGGGTGCCAACTTACCCTTCCATCCAAACCTCAACACACCTTTCCACGGCGAGACTTTAAGATACACTTTGTCTCCTACCTGTAACTCCAACGGTCGTCGGCGATTGTCTGCATAAGACTTCTGCCTGTCTTTTGCCACTTTCAACTGTTGCTGTATCACCTTGATCTTATCTATCGTTTGCTTCACTAACTCAGGACCCAAAAGCTGATACTCACCAGACTCATACCAACACAAAGGAGATCTGCACTTCCTTCCATACAGAGCCTCGTAAGGAGCCATGTCGATGCTTCGCTGATAACCGTTGTTGTAGGCAAACTCTATCAAACTCAGATGTACATCCCAGCTACCTAGGAACTGCAAAACACAAGCTTGAAGGAGATCCTCCACAATCTGAATAGTCCTTTCAGACTGTCCATCTGTCTATGGGTGAAAGGATGTACTGAACCTCAACTGCGTTCCCAACTCTCTGTGCAACTTCTCCCAAAAATGACTGGTAAACTGAGGACCTCTGTCAGAAACGATCATTGCTGGCACACCATGCAAATGAACTATCTCATCCACATATACTCGAGCGAGCTTCTCAGCTGTGTATGTCGTCTTCACGGGCAGGAAATGGGCAGACTTCGTCAATCTGTCCATTATCACCCAAATGGAATTATGATTCCTAGTTGTCTTGGGTAGACCAACTACGAAATCCATGATTATATGATCCCATTTCCACTGCGGTATCGGCAAAGGTTGCAACGTACCTGCCGGCTTCTGATGTTCAGCCTTCACTTGCTGACATACCACACATCTTGCCACGTACTCAGCTACATCTCTCTTCAAACCGGGCCACCAATACAAGTCTTTTAGACTATGATACATCTTGGTGACACCTGGATGCATGGCATACATCGACGTGTGTGCTTCCTCAAGCACCAACTTCCTCAGATCATCAGCATCTGGAACCACCATCCTATCATGATAGCAAACTAGTCCATCCTTGGACTCATGATACCCATCACGCTTGTCACTGCCGAACTCTGATCTGATCAACTATACCGCCTCATCTGTCTGCTGTGCATCCTTGATCTGCTGCCTCAATGTAGGCTTGACTTGCATTTGTGCGAAAAGACCAGATAATGAAGTGTCACGGAACTGTTCTTACCCCAATCCCAATCCTACTGCCTAGACAGTAGTAAAAGGATTGAAGCGCCCGTCCCTGAGTGGCCCAATAGGATCTATCACACTGGCATATACAATAAGAAATAAATAACTCAAAAACTGGATAATTAAAGAACAAACTAACCCAATATGAAGATATAACCAATTTGTCTTTGTCATCAGAGTATATGAGTGCGGAAGCGATCTTATTCAGTATTCCATTGTATTGCCTAAAATCAAGAAAATCAAGACACAATCATGCAATTGCACGGTACGCTATCAAAATCAAGGAAAACAGTTTATAAGAAAGATATGTATACTTGGCAGGACTTATATTCAAAGAATAACGAGCAATTTACAAAACCAACATTTATTCGACAAGTTTTTCAAGCAAATCAACTTTTATTATGAATTCCCATTATGCTGTAATTCAAGAAGCATGCTTACATATTTTGTATGACTCTATTACCCCAACGCGATGGGGAAGGTCACTAGGCCCCTTTTCACCATAGGAACATAGGAAGCCAATGTACAAGTCCCACTTCCAAATGAGGGGGTTGTTGTACTCAATATCCACATTATCAACATTATCAATATCATCATCATTATCAATATACGGGCAGTCATAATGGGCATGCAATTTATATTTTCATGTTTTTCAAAATATAGTATAGAAAAACAGAAGACTAATCATAGGGAACAATAGCTCATCCAAGTAAATATCCAAGTATACAATCAAGAGATACATAAAAGTATCAACAATACAATCAAGGAGGATTCATATAATAGCGTACCTTTCACCGAAGATTTCGAGTATAGATCACGAATAATAGGTCGACCCTTCGAGTTAGATCCTAAAACACAATATTTGGATCAAGGGTCAAGATCAAGATATTTGGATATCATGTTGCAATATTCGAGATTAGGGTTACACTTTTCCTATGTCAACCTTAGGGTTGGGTCATTCACTTATGATCAATATTCCAATATGTCCAACATTATTTCAAGTATCCAATGTATATTCGAGTGTGAATGACTTTCCTAGGTTTTCTAGGATTATATGTGCTAACCCTAATTTATGATCATTATCCAAGTCATCATCAAATCTTTAGATCATCATGTTGTTCTAACATCATTTATATTCAAGATCAGATTGATGGGTCAAAACTATATCAAGGGTTTTGCAAGCTTAAGATCAATATCAAGATTTACTCATTATTCATAAAGATGCTAATCAAGATTGAAACAAGCAATTAGATCTAGATCACTAATGATTCATTTTCAAGAGTCAAAATAGATTGGATCTAGATTTGTATTTCAGGATAATCATTAGAGTCAGATATAGGGTTTCAAAAGATTAGACATCATTATTGAGCCATATGACAAATTAAATGAGCAAGAGTGTATGATCTAGGGATATCAGTGAGCATCATTTAGAATCGGGATTCAAAAGTATTTTTAAACAATCCATTGGATTTTTCTGATCAAAATGGACTACTTATTTGTAATCTTTGGAGTTCGGATGCATGAGATACGATTTCTATAAGATTTATCCATTTATATGATTTTTGAGCAGAGAGGCAGAAAAAAATACCTTTTAATAGGAAATTCCATGATCGCTCGATTCAGGACGAGCGGTCCAGATTGTGCCACACGAGCGATGCGGCTTGCTGGTTCAGTGATTTGGTTCACAGTCTGATTTGGCTGGTTCATACTTGATTGACCGGTTCGATCGCTGGTTCACTAAGCCCTGGACCGGGTGGGATCTCTCTTTCGGACCGGCCGGTTCATGGCCTTTCTTTCTCCTGTTCCAATCTTCACGCGTGAGCAACGCAGACGTGACGGAGGTGACTGCCGGCATGGATGGGAACTAGAGCAGGAGAAGGGGAGGAAGGTGGTGAGGTGGCTGGCCGAGCTTGCCTTGGCCCCGCGAACTGGATTGGATCCAGAGAAAGAGGAGAGGGGGCGAGAAGCAGGACGCCCAATAGGGCTGTGCGGCTGTGCCGCTGCTACAGCAGGTGGAAGGGTCGGAGGTGGTTGGGGCGCTCAAGCCCAAGAAAGACCACGAAAACAAGATTATCTCCTACGGAGTGATTAGGGGAATCCATTATCGGGGTTTTTATAGAGTTTCGAGCTAGGTTTAGGGTTAGAGGGCTCCTGGGTGGCAGCCATGGCTGCCGGAGTGGGAGGTGATATTTAGGGAGTCATGTTGGCGGCGCAACACAAACGCTGGTCAAACTAGGGTTGGTTGAGTACGAAATTACGAGGGGAGCATTTTGGCTCGCTTAAATTTTCAAAACGGAGTCAAGAGCGGGAGATCTCGCTTTGGGGTCTAAATTTACTCCTCCCCGCAATCAGCGGGAGGTAGGAGATGACTACCTGACCACTCGATCAGCTCCCTAATCCATGGGAGCCTGATCCGAGGGTCAGGGTCCCTCCCTTCAAGCAACTCGCGGATTGCTGACATGGATTAGCCAATACAAGGGCAAAAAAATGCAATAAAAGGGTTTTTAGATGCAAAACTTCAAGAATTTGTACACAATTGTAGGAATGTCCAAATGAGATGGAATTTGGACCATAGCTTCACAAAAATGTGGAGAATATCTAGGAAAAGTTTGAGAACCAAAATACAAAGTTTGACATATCAATTTGATTCTTTGGACAAAGTGATGATTGGATCTAATTTGAGGTGTGATAATGTGTATAAAAACTACATTGATCACCATATTTTGGATTTGAGTCTCAAAAATGATTATGAAGCCAATAAAATTTATTTGAGACCATGAGAGATTATAATGAGGTCAAAAGAATAATTATCTCATTATTTTGCTAAAAACCACTTTGTCACATCCTTCCCTCCTTAAAAATGAATTTTGTCCCCAAAATTCAAAACAACCTCAAAATCATAACTATCAAAAACCATATCATATCCTCAAATACTAGAGTATCCTCAATTATATAGTCACAATCATGTCCTCAAATTTCAAGTAATCTAATAATCATAATTGGGATTCCATGTTCCATATCATAACTAATTTGGTACCAACCTGTTTCATCATCGAGTAACTGAGTATCAAGGTCAATGCATATATTGTTCAAAATCAGCATACGAGTCGCAAATATGAAAAGAATCCTATTGATCACAAATTTTGGATAGATCATATCTTAGGTCAAACAAATATAGTTTCTTGAATCAAGTATACAAGGTGACTCTCAATCCCAATATATCAGGGTCCTAGCTTCTCCATTGTCCTAGGTGGGGTTATACATCCATGATTTGAGATTTCATATTTCAACATTTCAAGACCACATCATACTTTCAATATCACAATTCTGGTCTCAAAATCACTGGGAGGTCCCACCCTAGTCCTAATGGGAGCTAAACCCTAACTCATAAATCGAGAAGTCAAAATAATCATCATTTCGAAAATTTCAAAATTTGGGATTTTGAAGTCATTAGTCATATATATCAAGGTCCAAAATTTTGGAGCTAGGGTTTAGATTCCTATTTAGACCTTAGGGGGTATCATTCATCTATATCCAATTTTGAGCAACATTATTCAAGCAATATTCGAGCAACATATCATAATTTCATTATCATGTTTCCAAGGTTGATGAATGATCTAGACCTAGGTCTATCTAGGAAATAAACCACAAGCTATAGTCAACATTGTCATATGTCAAGGTCATTATCAGATCAATATTCAAGATCGAGTATCAACCATGGGTTTAACCTATTAGGCTTAGGTCAACCAGTACAAATAGGGTGGAAGGAAATACCTTTCCAAACTCTAAATAATCAATCATATGGAAAATTTAGAGGTGGTCGTAATAGGGATGTGACCTAGGTTAGGGGAGTCATGAGTGAACTACCACCCTAATCTGGCACATTACCAACAATAGTCATTATCAATGGAGCTTATTCAAATAGGGAGAGTATCCATGATTTAATTGTATATATCAAGCTCATAAGATCAAAATTCAAGATAATAGGTCAATAATGTCAAGATTTGCAATTCTTTCCTTTCACGATCAAGGTAGTGATATAATTTATAAATCAAGGATTTAGAGCATAATAGTGCAAAATCTAGGTCCATAATCAGCATATCAAAATCGAGATTACAAAAAGCATAAATAGTCAATAGGAAAATTGCTTTTTGCATCATAAGTCTTACATCTTAATTATGTGAGTCTTAGGCTTAGTCATTTCATGGCATATCCATAATATGTATCAAATAGGGTATGAGTTTGCTTAACAATGTTTTAGGTTTAATCAAAAATAGGGAAACATGGGTTTAATCAAATAGGGACCTCATCAACAATAAAGTATAAGGTACAAGTCATCCTTATTTCACCAAATCAAAATTTACCTCAACATAGGAAGCATATATTTCAGCTAATGATATTAGGGATCATACATGAGTATTTTATTCTATGGATCAAAATCGAGTTTTCAAACTAGGGTCAGATCATGGTATCAACTTTCAAGATTTAGCGATTCCCATTCTTAAGCTACCCATAATCGAGACATCATGTGGTATAAGGTCACAAGGAAGGACCACATGAGGAAATGAAAGACTACCTAATCTTCATCTACATGGGTGGCTTAAGATTGTCCTTAATGAAGAGATGAGATGCTAGAAGACTCTCTAAGGTTTCACAAGAGAACCTTTAGGTCCAGTTCTGGATCAATTGAGGCCAGGTAGAGCGGGGGATCTCATCCACCGTGAAGACGGATAGGAGAAATTATGCCAGGACCCCGGGCCTAGACACCTCAATTTTCAATATTATGGACTTTAGGGTTTCTTGGGTGTAAGGGACTTGAGAAATTATTTACTTAAAGTATATGGGAGTGTGAAAGCTCTGATACCAACTGTCATGGAACTGTTCTTACCCCAATCCCAATCCTACTGCCTAGACAGTAGTAAAAGGATTGAAGCGCCCGTCCCTGAGTGGCCCAATAGGATCTATCACACTGGCATATACAATAAGAAATAAATAACTCAAAAACTGGATAATTAAAGAACAAACTAACCCAATATGAAGATATAACCAATTTGTCTTTGTCATCAGAGTATATGAGTGCGGAAGCGATCTTATTCAGTATTCCATTGTATTGCCTAAAATCAAGAAAATCAAGACACAATCATGCAATTGCACAGTACGCTATCAAAATCAAGGAAAACATTTTATAAGAAAGATATGTATACTTGGCAGGACTTATATTCAAAGAATAACGAGCAATTTACAAAACCAACATTTATTCGACAAGTTTTTCAAGCAAATCAACTTTTATTATGAATTCCCATTATGCTGTAATTCAAGAAGCATGCTTACATATTTTGTATGACTCTATTACCCCAACGCAATGGGGAAGGTCACTAGGCCCCTTTTCACCATAGGAACATAGGAAGCCAATGTACAAGTCCCACTTCCAAATGAGGGGGTTGTTGTACTCAATATCCACATTATCAACATTATCAATATCATCATCATTATCAATATACGTGCAGTCATAATGGGCATGCAATTTATATTTTCATGTTTTTCAAAATATAGTATAGAAAAACAGAAGACTAATCATAGGGAACAATAGCTCATCCAAGTAAATAGCCAAGTATACAATCAAAAGATACATAAAAGTATCAACAATACAATCAAGGAGGATTCATATAATAGCGTACCTTTCACCGAAGATTTCGAGTATAGATCACGAATAATAGGTCGACCCTTCGAGTTAGATCCTAAAACACAATATTTGGATCAAGGGTCAAGATCAAGATATTTGGATATCATGTTGCAATATTCGAGATTAGGGTTACACTTTTCCTATGTCAACCTTAGGGTTGGGTCATTCACTTATGATCAATATTCTAATATGTCCAACATTATTTCAAGTATCCAATGTATATTCGAGTGTGAATGACTTTCCTAGGTTTTCTAGGATTATATGTGCTAACCCTAATTTATGATCATTATCCAAGTCATCATCAAATCTTTAGATCATCATGTTGTTCTAACATCATTTATATTCAAGATCAGATTGATGGGTCAAAACTATATCAAGGGTTTTGCAAGCTTAAGATCAATATCAAGATTTACTCATTATTCATAAAGATGCTAATCAAGATTGAAACAAGCAATTAGATCTAGATCACTAATGATTCATTTTCAAGAGTCAAAATAGATTGGATCTAGATTTGTATTTCAGGATAATCATTAGAGTCAGATATAGGGTTTCAAAAGATTAGACATCATTATTGAGCCATATGACAAATTAAATGAGCAAGAGTGTATGATCTAGGGATATCAGTGAGAATCATTTAGAATCGGGATTCAAAAGTATTTTTAAACAATCCATTGGATTTTCTGATAAAAATGGACTACTTATTTGTAATTTTTGGAGTTCGGATGCATGAGATACGATTTCTACAAGATTTATCCATTTATATGATTTTTGAGCAGAGAGGCAGAAAAAAATACCTTTTAATAGGAAATTCCATGAACGCTCGATTCAGGACGAGCGGTCCAGATTGTGCCACACGAGCGATGCGGCTTGCTGGTTCAGTGATTTGGTTCACAGTCTGATTTGGCTGGTTCATACTTGATTGACCGGTTCGATCGCTGGTTCACTAAGCCCTGGAACGGGTGGGCTCTCTCTTTCGGACCGGCCGGTTCATGGCCTTTCTTTCTCCCGTTCCAATCTTCACACGTGAGCAACGCAGACACGACAGAGGTGGCTGCCGGCATGGATGGGAACTAGAGCAGGAGAAGGGGAGGAAGGTGGTGAGGTGGCTGGCCGAGCTTGCCTTGGCCCCGCGAACTGGATTGGATCCAGAGAAAGAGGAGAGGGGGCGAGAAGCAGGACGCCCAATAGGGCTGTGCGGCTGTGCCGCTGCTACAGTAGGTGGAAGGGTCGGAGGTGGTTGGGGCACTCAAGCCCAAGAAAGACCACGAAAATAAGATTATCTCCTACGGAGTGATTAGGGGAATCCATTATCGGGGTTTTTATAGAGTTTCGAGCTAGGTTTAGGGTTAGAGGGCTCCTGGGTGGCAGCCATGGCCGCCGGAGTGGGAGGTGATATTTAGGGAGTCATGTTGGCGGCGCAACAGAGCACAAACACTGGTCAAACTAGGGTTGGTTGAGTACGAAATTGCGAGGGGAGCATTTTGGCTCGCTTAAATTGTCAAAACGGAGTCAAGAGCGGGAGATCTCGCTTTGGGGTCTACATTTACTCCTCCCCGCAATCAGCGGGAGGTAGGAGATGACTACCTGACCACTCAATCAGCTCCCTGATCCGTGGGAGCCTGATCCGAGGGTCAGGATCCCTCCCTTCAAGCAACTCGCGGATTGCTGACATGGATTAGCCAATACAAGGGCAAAAAAATGCAATAAAAAGGGTTTTTAGATGCAAAACTTCAAGAATTTGTACACAATTGTAGGAATGTCCAAATGAGATGGAATTTGGACCATAGCTTCACAAAAATGTGGAGAATATCTAGGAAAAGTTTGAGAACCAAAATACAAAGTTTGACATATCAATTTGATTCTTTGGACAAAGTGATGATTGGATCTAATTTGAGGTGTGATAATGTGTATAAAAACTACATTGATCACCATATTTTGGATTTGAGTCTCAAAAATGATTATGAAGCCAATAAAATTTATTTGATACCATGAGAGATTATAATGAGGTCAAAAGAATAATTATCTCATTATTTTGCTAAAAACCACTTTGTCACATCCTTCCCTCCTTAAAAATGAATTTTGTCCCCAAAATTCAAAACAACCTCAAAATCATAACTATAAAAAACCATATCATATCCTCAAATACTAGAGTATCCTCAATTATATAGTCACAATCATGTCCTCAAATTTCAAGTAATCTAATAATCATAATTGGGATTCCATGTTCCATATCATAACTAATTTGGTACCAACCTGTTTCATCATCGAGTAACTGAGTATCAAGGTCAATGCATATATTGTCCAAAATCAGCATACGAGTCACAAATATGGAAAGAATCCTATTGATCACAAATTTTGGATAGATCATATCTTAGGTCAAACAAATATAGTTTCTTGAATCAAGTATACAAGGTGACTCTCAATCCCAATATATCAGGGTCCTAGCTTCTCCATTGTCCTAGGTGGGGTTATACATCCATGATTTGAGATTTCATATTTCAACATTTCAAGACCACGTCATACTTTCAATATCACAATTCTGGGCTCAAAATCACTGGGAGGTCCCACCCTAGTCCTAATGGGAGCTAAACCCTAACTCATAAATCTGGAAGTCAAAATAGTCATCATTTCGAAAATTTCAAAATTTGGGATTTTGAAGTCATTAGTCATATATATCAAGGTCCAAAATTTTGGAGCTAGGGTTTAGATTCCTATTTAGACCTTAGGGGGTATCATTCATCTATATCCAATTTTGAGCAACATTATTCAAGCAATATTCGAGCAACATATCATAATTTCATTATCATGTTTCCAAGGTTGATGAATGATCTAGACCTAGGTCTATCTAGGAAATAAACCACAAGCTATAGTCAACATTGTCATATGTCAAGGTCATTATCAGATCAATATTCAAGATCGAGTATCAACCATGGGTTTAACCTATTAGTCTTAGGTCAACCAGTACAAATAGGGTGGAAGGAAATACCTTTCCAAACTCTAAATAATCAATCATATGGAAAATTTAGAGGTGATCGTAATAGGGATGTGACCTAGGTTAGGGGAGTCATGAGTGAACTACCACCCTAATCTGGCACATTACCAACAATAGTCATTATCAATGGAGCTTATTCAAATAGGGAGAGTATCCATGATTTAATTGTATATATCAAGCTCATAAGATCAAAATTCAAGATAATAGGTCAATAATGTCAAGATTTGCAATTCTTTCCTTTCACGATCAAGGTAGTGATATAATTTATAAATCAAGGATTTAGAGCATAATAGTGCAAAATCTAGGTCCATAATCAGCATATCAAAATCGAGATTACAAAAAGCATAAATAGTCAATAGGAAAATTGCTTTTTGCATCATAATTCTTACATCTTAATTTTGTGAGTCTTAGGCTTAGTCATTTCATGGCATATCCATAATATGTATCAAATAGGGTATGAGTTTGCTTAACTATGTTTGAGGTTTAATCAACAATAGGGAAACATGGGTTTAATCAAATAGGGACCTCATCAACAATGAAGTATAAGGTACAAGTCATCCTTATTTCACCAAATCAAAATTTACCTCAACATAGGAAGCATATATTTCAGCTAATGATATTAGGGATCATACATGAGTATTTTATTCTATGGATCAAAATCGAGTTTTCAAACTAGGGTCAGATCATGGTATCAACTTTCAAGATTTAGCGATTCCCATTCTTAAGCTACCCATAATCGAGACATCATGTGGTATAAGGTCACAAGGAAGGACCACATGAGGAGATGAAAGACTACCTAATCTTCATCTACATGGGTGGCTTAAGATTGTCCTTAATGAAGAGATGAGATGCTAGAAGACTCTCTAAGGTTTCACAAGAGAACCTTTAGGTCCAGTTCTAGATCAATTGAGGCCAGGTAGAGCGGGGGATCTCAGCCACCGTGAAGACGGATAGGAGAAATTATGCCAGGACCCCGAGCCTAGACACCTCAATTTTCACCATTATGGACTTTAGGGTTTCTTGGGTGTAAGGGACTTGAGAAATTATTTACTTAAAGTATATGGGAGTGTGAAAGCTCTGATACCAACTGTCACAGAACTGTTCTTACCCCAATCCCAATCCTACTGCCTAGACAGTAGTAAAAGGATTGAAGCGCCCGTCCCTGAGTGGCCCAATAGGATCTATCACACTGGCATATACAATAAGAAATAAATAACTCAAAAACTGGATAATTAAAGAACAAACTAACCCAATATGAAGATATAACCAATTTGTCTTTGTCATCAGAGTATATGAGTGCGGAAGCGATCTTATTCAGTATTCCATTGTATTGCCTAAAATCAAGAAAATCAAGACACAATCATGCAATTGCACGGTACGCTATCAAAATCAAGGAAAACAGTTTATAAGAAAGATATGTATACTTGGCAGGACTTATATTCAAAGAATAACGAGCAATTTACAAAACCAACATTTATTCGACAAGTTTTTCAAGCAAATCAACTTTTATTATGAATTCCCATTATGCTGTAATTCAAGAAGCATGCTTACATATTTTGTATGACTCTATTAGCCCAACGCGATGGGGAAGGTCACTAGGCCCCTTTTCACCATAGGAACATAGGAAGCCAATGTACAAGTCCCACTTCCAAATGAGGGGGTTGTTGTACTCAATATCCACATTATCAACATTATCAATATCATCATCATTATCAATATACGTGCAGTCATAATGGGCATGCAATTTATATTTTCATGTTTTTCAAAATATAGTATAGAAAAACAGAAGACTAATCATAGGGAACAATAGCTCATCCAAGTAAATAGCCAAGTATACAATCAAGAGATACATAAAAGTATCAACAATACAATCAAGGAGGATTCATATAATAGCGTACCTTTCACCGAAGATTTCGAGTATAGATCACGAATAATAGGTCGACCCTTCAAGTTAGATCCTAAAACACAATATTTGGATCAAGGGTCAAGATCAAGATATTTGGATATCATGTTGCAATATTCGAGATTAGGGTTACACTTTTCCTATGTCAACCTTAGGGTTGGGTCATTCACTTATGATCAATATTCCAATATGTCCAACATTATTTCAAGTATCCAATGTATATTCGAGTGTGAATGACTTTCCTAGGTTTTCTAGGATTATATGTGCTAACCCTAATTTATGATCATTATCCAAGTCATCATCAAATCTTTAGATCATCATGTTGTTCTAACATCATTTATATTCAAGATCAGATTGATGGGTCAAAACTATATCAAGGGTTTTGCAAGCTTAAGATCAATATCAAGATTTACTCATTATTCATAAAGATGCTAATCAAGATTGAAACAAGCAATTAGATCTAGATCACTAATGATTCATTTTCAAGAGTCAAAATAGATTGGATCTAGATTTGTATTTCAGGATAATCATTAGAGTCAGATATAGGGTTTCAAAAGATTAGACATCATTATTGAGCCATATGACAAATTAAATGAGCAAGAGTGTATGATCTAGGGATATCAGTGAGCATCATTTAGAATCGGGATTCAAAAGTATTTTTAAACAATCCATTGGATTTTTGTGATCAAAATGGACTACTTATTTGTAATCTTTGGAGTTCGGATGCATGAGATATGATTTCTACAAGATTTATCCATTTATATGATTTTTGAGCAGAGAGGCAGAAAAAAATACCTTTTAATAGGAAATTCCATGATCGCTCGATTCAGGACGAGCGGTCCAGATTGTGCCACACGAGCGATGCGGCTTGCTGGTTCAGTGATTTGGTTCACAGTCTGATTTGGCTGGTTCATACTTGATTGACCGGTTCGATCACTGGTTCACTAAGCCCTGGACCGGGTGGGCTCTCTCTTTCGGACCGGCCGGTTCATGGCCTTTCTTTCTCCCGTTCCAATCTTCACGCATGAGCAACACAGACGCGACGGAGGTGGCTGCTGGCATGGATGGGAACTAGAGCAGGAGAAGGGGAGGAAGGTGGTGAGGTGGCTGGCCGAGCTTGCCTTGGCCCCGCGAACTGGATTGGATCCAGAGAAAGAGGAGAGGGGGCGAGAAGCATGACGCCCAATAGGGCTGTGCGGCTGTGCCGCTGCTACAGTAGGTGGAAGGGTCGGAGGTGGTTGGGGCGCTCAAGCCCAAGAAAGACCACGAAAACAAGATTATCTCCTAAGGAGTGATTAGGGGAATCCATTATCGGGGTTTTTATAGAGTTTCGAGCTAGGTTTAGGGTTAGAGGGCTCCTGGGTGGCAGCCATGGCCGCCGGAGTGGGAGGTGATATTTAGGGAGTCATGTTGGCGGCGCAACAGAGCACAAACACTGGTCAAACTAGGGTTGGTTGAGTACGAAATTGCGAGGGGAGCATTTTGGCTCGCTTAAATTTTCAAAACGGAGTCAAGAGCGGGAGATCTCGCTTTGGGGTCTACATTTACTCCTCCCCGCAATCAGCGGGAGGTAGGAGATGACTACCTGACCACTCAATCAGCTCCCTGATCCGTGGGAGCCTGATCCGAGGGTCAGGGTCCCTCCCTTCAAGCAACTCGCGGATTGCTGACATGGATTAGCCAATACAAGGGCAAAAAAATGCAATAAAAAGGGTTTTTAGATGCAAAACTTCAAGAATTTGTACACAATTGTAGGAATGTCCAAATGAGATGGAATTTGGACCATAGCTTCACAAAAATGTGGAGAATATCTAGGAAAAGTTTGAGAACCAAAATACAAAGTTTGACATATCAATTTGATTCTTTGGACAAAGTGATGATTGGATCTAATTTGAGGTGTGATAATGTGTATAAAAACTACATTGATCACCATATTTTGGATTTGAGTCTCAAAAATGATTATGAAGCCAATAAAATTTATTTGAGACCATGAGAGATTATAATGAGGTCAAAAGAATAATTATCTCATTATTTTGCTAAAAACCACTTTGTCACATCCTTCCCTCCTTAAAAATGAATTTTGTCCCCAAAATTCAAAACAACCTCAAAATCATAACTATAAAAAACCATATCATATCCTCAAATACTAGAGTATCCTCAATTATATAGTCACAATCATGTCCTCAAATTTCAAGTAATCTAATAATCATAATTGGGATTCCATGTTCCATATCATAACTAATTTGGTACCAACCTGTTTCATCATCGAGTAACTGAGTATCAAGGTCAATGCATATATTGTCCAAAATCAGCATACGAGTCGCAAATATGGAAAGAATCCTATTGATCACAAATTTTGGATAGATCATATCTTAGGTCAAACAAATATAGTTTCTTGAATCAAGTATACAAGGTGACTCTCAATCCCAATATATCAGGGTCCTAGCTTCTCCATTGTCCTAGGTGGGGTTATACATCCATGATTTGAGATTTCATATTTCAACATTTCAAGACCACGTCATACTTTCAATATCACAATTCTGGGCTCAAAATCACTGGGAGGTCCCACCCTAGTCCTAATGGGAGCTAAACCCTAACTCATAAATCGAGAAGTCAAAATAGTCATCATTTCGAAAATTTCAAAATTTGGGATTTTGAAGTCATTAGTCATATATATCAAGGTCCAAAATTTTGGAGCTAGGGTTTAGATTCCTATTTAGACCTTAGGGGGTATCATTCATCTATATCCAATTTTGAGCAACATTATTCAAGCAATATTCGAGCAACATATCATAATTTCATTATCATGTTTCCAAGGTTGATGAATGATCTAGACCTAGGTCTATCTAGGAAATAAACCACAAGCTATAGTCAACATTGTCATATGTCAAGGTCATTATCAGATCAATATTCAAGATCGAGTATCAACCATGGGTTTAACCTATTAGTCTTAGGTCAACCAGTACAAATAGGGTGGAAGGAAATACCTTTCCAAACTCTAAATAATCAATCATATGGAAAATTTAGAGGTGGTCGTAATAGGGATGTGACCTAGGTTAGGGGAGTCATGAGTGAACTACCACCCTAATCTGGCACATTACCAACAATAGTCATTATCAATGGAGCTTATTCAAATAGGGAGAGTATCCATGATTTAATTGTATATATCAAGCTCATAAGATCAAAATTCAAGACAATAGGTCAATAATGTCAAGATTTGCAATTCTTTCCTTTCACGATCAAGGTAGTGATATAATTTATAAATCAAGGATTTAGAGCATAATAGTGCAAAATCTAGGTCCATAATCAGCATATCAAAATCGAGATTACAAAAAGCATAAATAGTCAATAGGAAAATTGCTTTTTGCATCATAAGTCTTACATCTTAATTTTGTGAGTCTTAGGCTTAGTCATTTCATGGCATATCCATAATATATATCAAATAGGGTATGAGTTTGCTTAACTATGTTTGAGGTTTAATCAACAATAGGGAAACATGGGTTTAATCAAATAGGGACCTCATCAACAATGAAGTATAAGGTACAAGTCATCCTTATTTCACCAAATCAAAATTTACCTCAACATAGGAAGCATATATTTCAGCTAATGATATTAGGGATCATACATGAGTATTTTATTCTATGGATCAAAATCGAGTTTTCAAACTAGGGTCAGATCATGGTATCAACTTTCAAGATTTAGCGATTCCCATTCTTAAGCTACCCATAATCGAGACATCATGTGGTATAAGGTCACAAGGAAGGACCACATGAGGAGATGAAAGACTACCTAATCTTCATCTACATGGGTGGCTTAAGATTGTCCTTAATGAAGAGATGAGATGCTAGAAGACTCTCTAAGGTTTCACAAGAGAACCTTTAGGTCCAGTTCTGGATCAATTGAGGCCAGGTAGAGCGGGGGATCTCAGCCACCGTGAAGACGGATAGGAGAAATTATGCCAGGACCCCGAGCCTAGACACCTCAATTTTCACCATTATGGACTTTAGGGTTTCTTGGGTGTAAGGGACTTGAGAAATTATTTACTTAAAGTATATGGGAGTGTGAAAGCTCTGATACCAACTGTCACGGAACTGTTCTTACCCCAATCCCAATCCTACTACCTAGACAGTAGTAAAAGGATTGAAGCGCCCGTCCCTGAGTGGCCCAATAGGATCTATCACACTGGCATATACAATAAGAAATAAATAACTCAAAAACTGGATAATTAAAGAACAAACTAACCCAATATGAAGATATAACCAATTTGTCTTTGTCATCAGAGTATATGAGTGCGGAAGCGATCTTATTCAGTATTCCATTGTATTGCCTAAAATCAAGAAAATCAAGACACAATCATGCAATTGCACGGTACGCTATCAAAATCAAGGAAAACAGTTTATAAGAAAGATAGTATACTTGGCAGGACTTATATTCAAAGAATAACGAGAAATTTACAAAACCAACATTTATTCGACAAGTTTTTCAAGCAAATCAACTTTTATTACGAATCTCCATTATGCTGTAATTCAAGAAGCATGCTTACATATTTTGTATGACTCTATTACCCCAATGCGATGGGGAAGGTCACTAGGCCCCTTTTCACCATAGGAACATAGGAAGCCAATGTACAAGTCTCACTTCGAAATGAGGGGGTTGTTGTACTCAATATCCACATTATCAACATTATCAATATCATCATCATTATCAATATACGGGCAGTCATAATGGGCATGCAATTTATATTTTCATGTTTTTCAAAATATAGTATAGAAAAACAGAAGACTAATCATAGGGAACAATAGCTCATCCAAGTAAATAGCCAAGTATACAATCAAGAGATACATAAAAGTATCAACAATACAATCAAGGAGGATTCATATAATAGCGTACCTTTCACCGAAGATTTCGAGTATAGATCACGAATAATAGGTCGACCCTTCGAGTTAGATCCTAAAACACAATATTTGGATCAAGGGTCAAGATCAAGATATTTGGATATCATGTTGCAATATTTGAGATTAGGGTTACACTTTTCCTATGTCAACCTTAGGGTTGGGTCATTCACTTATGATCAATATTCCAATATGTCCAACATTATTTCAAGTATCCAATGTATATTCGAGTGTGAATGACTTTCCTAGGTTTTCTAGGATTATATGTGCTAACCCTAATTTATGATCATTATCCAAGTCATCATCAAATCTTTAGATCATCATGTTGTTCTAACATCATTTATATTCAAGATCAGATTGATGGGTCAAAACTATATCAAGGGTTTTGCAAGCTTAAGATCAATATCAAGATTTACTCATTATTCATAAAGATGCTAATCAAGATTGAAACAAGCAATTAGATCTAGATCACTAATGATTCATTTTCAAGAGTCAAAATAGATTGGATCTAGATTTGTATTTCAGGATAATCATTAGAGTCAGATATAGGGTTTCAAAAGATTAGACATCATTATTGAGCCATATGACAAATTAAATGAGCAAGAGTGTATGATCTAGGGATATCAGTGAGCATCATTTAGAACCGGGATTCAAAAGTATTTTTAAACAGTCCATTGGATTTTTCTGATCAAAATGGACTACTTATTTGTAATCTTTGGAGTTCGGATGCATGAGATACGATTTCTACAAGATTTATCCATTTATATGATTTTTGAGCAGAGAGGCAGAAAAAAATACCTTTTAATAGGAAATTCCATGATCGCTCGATTCAGGACGAGCGGTCCAGATTGTGCCACACGAGCGATGCGGCTTGCTGGTTCAGTGATTTGGTTCACAGTCTGATTTGGCTGGTTCATACTTGATTGACCGGTTCGATCGCTGGTTCACTAAGCCCTGGACCGGGTGGGATCTCTCTTTCGGACGGGCCGGTTCATGGCCTTTCTTTCTCCCGTTCCAATCTTCACGTGTGAGCAACGCAGACGCGACAGAGGTGGCTTCCGGCATGGATGGGAACTAGAGCAGGAGAAGGGGAGGAAGGTGGTGAGGTGGCTGGCCGAGCTTGCCTTGGCCCCGCGAACTGGATTGGATCCAGAGAAAGAGGAGAGGGGGCGAGAAGCAGGACACCCAATAGGGCTGTGCGGCTGTGCCGCTGCTACAGCAGGTGGAAGGGTCGGAGGTGGTTGGGGCGCTCAAGCCCAAGAAAGACCACGAAAACAAGATTATCTCCTACGGAGTGATTAGGGGAATCCATTATCGGGGTTTTTATAGAGTTTTGAGCTAGGTTTAGGGTTAGAGGGCTCCTGGGTGGCAGCCATGGCTGCCGGAGTGGGAGGTGATATTTAGGGAGTCATGTTGGCGGCGCAACAGAGCACAAACACTGGTCAAACTAGGGTTGGTTGAGTACGAAATTGTGAGGGGAGCATTTTTGCTCGCTTAAAATTTCAAAACAGAGTCAAGAGCGGGAGATCTCGCTTTGGGGTCTACATTTACTCCTCCCCGCAATCAGCGGGAGGTAGGAGATGACTACCTGACCACTCGATCAGCTCCCTGATCCGTGGGAGCCTGATCCGAGGGTCAGGGTCCCTCCCTTCAAGCAACTCGCGGATTGCTGACATGGATTAGCCAATACAAGGGCAAAAAAATGCAATAAAAAGGGTTTTTAGATGCAAAACTTCAAGAATTTGTACATAGTTGTAGGAATGTCCAAATGAGATGGAATTTGGACCATAGCTTCACAAAAATGTGGAGAATATCTAGGAAAAGTTTGAGAACCAAAATACAAAGTTTGACATATAAATTTGATTCTTTGGACAAAGTGATGATTGGATCTAATTTGAGGTGTGATAATGTGTATAAAAACTACATTGATCACCATATTTTGGATTTGAGTCTCAAAAATGATTATGAAGCCAATAAAATTTATTTGAGACCATGAGAGATTATAATTAGGTCAAAAGAATAATTATCTCATTATTTTGCTAAAAACCACTTTGTCACATGAAGAAACATCCATCTGCACATTCATCTGTCGTAGAGAAACAAGCATATCCCTCCTATGGCAAACCAGGGAACTTAACTGTGCCTTCTTTGAAGAAAGAGAAGACTTTCGACTAAGGGCATCAGCTACCATGCTCGCCTTACCAGGATGATACTCAATAGTGCAGTCGTAGTCGTTGATCAACTCCATCCATCGCCGCTGTCGCATATTCAACTCGTGTTGCGTAAAGATATACTTTAGGTTCTTATGATCCGTAAAGATCTGACACACTTCCCCATACAGATAGTGTCTCCAAATATTTAACGCATGAACCACCGCCTCCAGCTCCAAATCATGAGTTGGGTAGTTCTCCTCATGCTTCTTGAGCTATCGCGAGGCAAAAGAAACCACATGATCTCCCTGCATCAACACGCAACCTAAAACTTTCTTGGAAGCATCACAGAAAACAACATAGCCTTTCCCAGGCTCTAGCAAGACCAACACTGGAGAACTAGTCAGCTTCTCCTTCAGAATTCGGAAAGCTTGCTGACATTGGTCATCCCAAACAAAAGGTACATCTTTCCTGGTCAACTTCGTCATTGGTAACACGATCACACTGAAGTCCTTGATAAACCTCCGGTAGTATCCTGCTAAACCAAGGAAACTACGAACTTCTATCGGCGTCTTCGATTGTTCCCAATCTGCAACAGATTCCACCTTCTTCGGATCTACCTTGACTCCTTCAGCGGATATCACATGGCCCAAGAAGGTCACTTCATCCAGCCAGAACTCACACTTACTGAACTTGGCATACAACTGATGTTGACGAAGAAGAGTCAACGCTCGACGAAGATGCTGATCATGCTCTAGTCTGTCCTGACTATAGATCAAGATGTCATCTATAAAGACTACAACAAACTGATCTAAGAACGGACGGAACACTCCGTTCATCAGGTCCATGAAGGCTGCAGGTGCATTGGTTAACCCAAACGGCATAACCACAAACTCATAATGACCATACCTTGTCCTGAAGACTGACTTCGGTATGTCATCCGCCTTTATCCTCAACTGTTGATATCCGGACCGTAGATCGATCTTGGAGAACACTGTAGCACCACGTAACTGATCGAACAGATCATCTATCCTCGACAACGGGTACTTGTTCTTGATCGTGACCTTGTTCAACTGCCGGTAGTCTATACACAACCGCATCGAACCGTCCTTCTTCTTGACGAACAACACAGGCGCACCCCAAGGCGACGTACTGGGTCAGATAAAACCTTTATTTGGAAACTCCTGTAACTGCTTCTTCAACTCTGCCATCTCTGCTGGAGCCATTCTGTACGGTGTATGCGCAATTGGCTGCGTTCCTGGTACTAGATTGATCTCAAAATCAATCTCTCGGGGTGGGGGAACACCAGGAAACTCCTCAGGGAACACGTCTGCAAACTCACGAACAACTGACACCTCCTCAAGGCTAAGACCTTTTGCCTTGGCATCCACTTCGGTATCTACCACATGGGCTAGGAACTCCTCACATCCCTGTCGTAACAACTTATCTGCCACCATAGCTGATACCAGACATGTCGGAAGAATCTTCCTATCTCCCGAGAAGATCCACTTCTCTCCAGCAACATCAAACACTGCCTGCTTGGAACCACAGTCCAAGACAACCTTATACCTCTCTAAGGTATCCATCCCAAGGATAACATCGAACCCATGCATAGCAAGTGGTATGAGATCCACTTGAATGCGATGTCTCGAGAAAGACAAGACACAAGATGGACACTCTTCTCGAAGCAAAGAGGAACCATCAAGAGGGGTTTCTAACAAAAAACTATCCTTCTTACAGCTAACAGGTAAACGACAGTTCTCAAGCATATTATAGGCGATAAAAGAGTGCGTAGCACCCAGGTCAACCAGAACAGATATAAGGCAAGAAGAAGACATACCAGAATGAAATAAATCCATCTGACCTGTCACTACTCACGGGTTGACTACCGCCTCCGGCTGATTCATAGCATAGAATCGAGCCGTTGCTTGCTGTCCACGACCTCTGCTTCCCTGAGCAGACGATCCAACCTGAGACGCTTGACCGCGTCCTCGTCCTCTGTTACCACTGGGCTGTGGTCTCTCTGACCCCTGAAGGTTCTGTCTTGGCTGCTGCGTCACTTCAACATCGTTGTAGGGACAACTTGACCTGATATGCCCTGTCTGACCACAGGCATAACATGTCCTAACATCATCTCGAGGCCTGGATGGCCCTTTCACCACCACAGAAGCCGAACTTGGTGCCTTAGAAGGCGAAGAAACATAACCTCTTCCTCTACTCATAGACCACTGAGACGGTCTACCAGAACCTCTCATCGCTGCCGGTGCCGAAAACTTGGGCTTCTTGAAGCCACCAAACCTCTGACTCTGGAACTGAGAAGGTCTTTTCTTAGCCATAGACTCTCTCTTCTCCCTAACAGAACGTTCGATCCTCCGAACAGATTCCACGAACGTCGCAAACCGTTCTCGGTTTTCCAACGCAGAAACCGGTGTCGTCAGCTCAGCACTCAGACCCTTCTCGAAACGTCTGATCCGTTCCTCGTCTGTCGTCGCCATGTGAGGACAAAACCTCAACAGATCCTTAAACTTGGCTTCATACTCAGTGATGTTCATCGTTCCTTGTCGCAAACTCTCAAACTGACGGATCTTCTCATCCAGATACGTCTTGGGAAAGTATCTGGAGACGAACTCACGTCGAAACACTTCCCAACAGATCACCTCACCAGGCCGTTTCTCTTCCTCAATGGTCCACCAGTGACCAGCACTCCCTTTCATAAGGTAGACAACATGCTTTACTTTGTCTGCTTCGGGGATGTCGAGGATCCGGAAAGCCTTCTCAAGACTTGTCAGCCACAGATCTGCATCCGCTGGATCAGCCGTTCCAGCATATTCCGAAGCTCTGACTCGGCGAAGCCGCTCGAAGGTCTTCCCAATACCTGATGCTTCTCCATGGGGAACCTGTGCTCACAGAGGAGGCACTGGTAATCGCTCAACCATGAGATTCATCATAGCCATCATCTGCCCCATATTGGTAGGCAGGGTGTTCAAGTATGGCTGGGTCAGGTTGGGGGACCTCAGGCACCCGATCTTCATGTGCCTGACCCACCGCTCCATCAACAGATGCAGCATCGCTGTGCTCAGCAGCGGGTTCTTCATGGTTTCCAGACATCTTGGCTTTTCTTCCGCTGAGGGCAAAAGAATTCTATGAGGAAATCTGGAAAACACATAAGAACAAACACAACCTAGTCCTAGATCCCTGTAGACTCAGCGAACCTAAAGCTCTAATACCAAACTTGTGGCAACACATCCCATTATCACACAGATAACGAGGTGTTACACGAAAACGTGTGGAAATCACCATATCCACAGCTTATCAAAAACATGGGTTAATTAAAACCGATTGCGGAAAACTGATGAACTGAGAAACATTTTACATTCCAGTCCATATCCTGCAAGAAAACATGTTACATATATTTCACACAAGCCTGGATACATGTCCACAGCTTAGAGAAACAGCTGTCCTGTCGTAACCTGAGTTCATCACCTGTTATATACATAAAGGCCCACATCCGGCCAATAGCAGGATATACAAACGATCTCGATCGTACATCGTAAAATATCGTCAAAACACCGCCAAGGACCTGAGAGTACAGGGATGACTCTAGACTCTACACCAAAACATCAAAACAGCAGCATCTCCAAAGCTTTCCTTCTACTGATCTTCTCGCTGCTCGGCCGCAACTCCGCGACCACCACCACGACAAGCTCGACCACCTAAAAAGGGGGGTAAAAACCAGCGGAGTGAGACAATTGAACATTGTCCCAGCGGGAGGCATAACTCCGCACCAAAACTACAAAACCTCATATAAGCATTTATATGAGCAGATATATTGATAAGGAATATAACAGAAACAGTTTATGAAAAGCAAGGCCATCTGTACCATACAATTTACCAGCTGTACCAAAAAGGCAGATAACCAGCATACCTCTCAATGGGACATGATTGACGAGATGAAATATATATATATAAAACTTACCACATAGGAGTAATGCACAAGCAACTGCAAGATAATTAAAGTTAACTACACAAACAAGGCCTCAACCAATGTTTCGTGTTTGTCTTAAACAGTACATACTAAACGGCTGGATTATGTTTTATTATGCCCTGAGGAATTGAACCGTACCGTTCAAATCCAACCTTCGGCTGCGAAGCCCATAGACGGTGCCATACAAGGTCAATGGAAGAGCCGGAATCCAAGACCTTCTCCGCCTCATGGTCAGTACATGAGAACACAAAGCAGGACCGCAGTCTCGTGCTTGAAGTGGTTATAAGCCACAGGGTAAGCTCCATAGGCTACCCTCTGCCTAGTCCGCCTCGGTACAGGTCACGACACTAGAAACTGAGACACGTGTCTAAACACCGTGCTCGGAGCCATGAACGCATTCATGTTCAACATATCACATATCTGGAGCCATGGGCCATGTTCACCATGCTTGTCACACATCTGAGTCTGCAACCGCAACTGCACTCGTTTCACCTCTCTATTTTAGGCTAGGAGAAACCTCACATATTCAAAAATATGCACTTCGGGTTAACCCGTAGGAGAACATGTTTCATCATCACCCTATCCTGACTGGTGATGAATCTATGGCCATGGCAAGCTACATTATAAATTACACTGTGATTACTTAGTATCTTTTAGATGGATTGCAAGATTCAACAAAGTTGTATAACATGCAAGATATAATAGAAAGGTAAACAACATAACTCAACATTATGCATTTTCTACAATTTACATCACACTGATCCATCACAAGGATCTCACATCACATGTTATCACTTGGCCTCTTGCCAACCATCCAGATCCATCTCAAGGATCATCACATATCATGTGATCTCAATCCCTCATCACATAGTGCCATAGCCTCTCAAGGCTTTCAACATCATTATGGAACATCATTCATAATACACCTGTCATCACAGTGTTCTCATTAACCATTTCTCATAGCCTTTCATTTGGCTAAGCATTACCTGCATGGTTAGCATCATTCAATAACCATATGAATAATCAAGAAACTATTATTATTACCATAAGGTGACAATTAGGGTTAAGTATCTTGCCAGCACAAAGTGACAACAATAATTATATTCGTGCCTCATCTTAAGGTCACACATGTAAGCACATTATCAAGAAACCCTAATGCATGCTCAAGATCACATTGTCATTAAAGAGATAGAGTAGTGACATTAATACGCATGTACTTTAGCCACAAGAACAAAATTCTCGTTATCAAGCAAAGAATCATCATAAGAGCATCATAATAGGCCATGCCCTCACAAGAGACACCATGAACCCTCACTAAAGCCATCTCGGGTAGAGCCCCTACTCATCTAATACTATCGAGTGTGCAGCCCTAGCAAGCGGGCAGAGCACAACCCTAAAAAGCGGGTAAGAGTGCATCCCTGTCGGGCGTGCAGCTCCAACATGCTCAAGGTTATTGGGCGTGCGAGCAGATCTCAGGTGTTTAGGCAGTGTGCCAGGCGAGCTGTGCAAGGCTCCTCTGTCGGGCGAGCCATTCATATGTCGAGTGAGCAACTCGTGTGTCGGGCGACACAAGCTAGGCCGGGCGAGTAGGGTAAAATCACGCGAGCAGGGCGTGTCAGGGGGAAACCGGGTGAGCAACACACTGAGCTATCAGGCGAGCTAAGCTACTAGGCGAGCCAAAGGAAAAGCCGCGTGAGAAAGGCCTGTCGGGCGAGTCAAAGAAGTATCGGGCGAGCAAAGCCAGGGTGTTGGGCGACACGCGTGTAGGTGAGCAAGGGAAAACCGAGTGAGCAGAATAGAGTTATATCGGGCGAGAAAGGTTACTGGGTGAGCAAGACGAATGAGCGAGCAGAGTCAGAGTGCTCACCCGCTCAAGGCACAAAAGAGAAACTTGCTCACTCAACCGTGCAAGATAGAGCTAGGGCAAGGGCTATCTAGCAACACCTCCCCACACATCACAACTAAGGTTCAAGCCATCTAAACGAGCTCACCATCTTGCCCAAGGTGAGAGGAGAGTCTTGCTCAAGTCACTAAGTCATGTGCTCACCTCAATCGGGTAGGAAAGAGGGGTGTTGCTCATGGCATTAGAGCTCAAGCTCACTCATCTAGACCAAGGGGAGAAAGGAGTGTTGCTCTCCTAAACCCTAACACAAGGATCGGCCAACATGTAAGATAACTAAAGATCAACTACTAACGTATAAAGGCAAGATTAAGACAACACACGAAAGAAGAGGATAGAGTAGTTTAGGGTTAGAGTCATGCAACCCGCCTTAAGCTCCAAGGAAGAAGATGCACTTTGAGCTCCAAGGTTGTCGGCCACCAAAGCTCCTCCAAGAGGGGTGTGTCGACCTCCACTCCTTCAACTCCAAGGGTGTATCGGCCTCCATGCTTCTCACACAAGGGTGTGTCAGCCACCCAAGCAAGGGGAAGAGAGGGTGTGTCGTGCACAAGGGGGAGAGGAACTAAAGGGACCTCAAGCTAAGGAAGGGACCACCTATATAGATGAGAAAGGAGGAGACACTAAGGTAAACACTTGCTATGTGTCGGCCACCCAAAGGACACTTGTCCACCAACTCAAGCCACCACTCTTGCAAGCCATAAGACACTTGTCCAAGATGTGCACCATGTGTTCTCTAAACGTGATCAAGGTTGGACCAAGCTTCATGGGCGACGCACCAAGCTCACTCTAGGGTGACACACCTCCTCTCTAGGCCGATACAAGCTCTTCTTGGCCGACACAAGGCCCAAAAAAGCCCAAACAAGGAACTCCAAGGCCCAAACGAGCTCAACAAAGGCCCAAAGAACTCAAGCAACAAGCCCAAGCCTTCTTCTCAACCCTAGAGGAAGCAAAGAGAGAGAAGAACACCTCTCAAGGTGGAAAACTTGCACACAAAACCCTAAACTTGGTTTAATTGCAAGTAGCACCCTCAACCCTCAACAAAGCACTAAAAAACTACTAGAGGGGGGGTGAATAGAGTTTTTGAATTATTTTAACAATTTATTGAATTCAAACAACCACAGTTGAAATTGGAAGAAAGAGACAGGTGTTTAGAGTGGTTCCAACTATAGCAAATACTATAGTTGTCAGTCCACTACCCGGTTGCTTACCCAACTGGGATTTGAAAGTATTTATTTTATTACCTCTCGAGGATTTATACAAAATACAATACTTTCCTTTACACCCTTTGAACAGCCTTCACTTGAAGTAGGTGCACCAACTTTGAGGTAGCCTTCTTTGAAGTAACTCCAAGCTCCCCCTTGAAGTAGCCTTCCTCTCTAGAAGTAACCTCCCGTTGCACCAGCCTTCTGAAGTAGCTCAAAGTCTCCTTCTTCGCCAAGAAGATCTTCACCCTCTCCAATCCGCAGCCTCCAACCTAGGAGTAGCAAGGAGAGTACAAACAATAATAGGGAACAAGAAAGAAAAAGGAAATTACAACTTATCCTTTGTAGCCCAAGGCTTGATTTGCCTAGATCAAGCGTATAGATCTCTTAACCAAGTGTGTGGACTTGTGATTGCAGTGGGTAGGAGATACTAGCCTATAGGACACAAATTATGAGCTAATAAATGAAATGGCCAATTGTCATAATGCTCAAATTGCTCACAAACAGATTGCTCAAAGTATGCTCAAGGATTTCTCAAGTGTAGCAAGTGTATAACAAGTGTATTTGAGTGTCCTATGGCTTGTCCTATTTATAGGAATGGCCTAAGGATGCTTAAGGACGTTCTAGACAACTTCTAGGGGTTTCTAAGTGCTTAACTAGCCGTTAGGTACAAAGTTGTTGCTTTAACAACGGATAATTAATTAATTCTGCAGTTGCTGTCAGAGACCGTCTCGGTCGAGGAATGGTCAACCGAGATACCTACTCGGTCGAACTTTTGTCGACCGACAGACACTCTGGAACAAGTGATTTGCAACGTCTTTCTCCAACTGCCAACTAACTTGTCTGTTGTGTCTAACGGCTACTTTGGATCTTTCTCGGTCGAGAAGATTGTCGACCGAGAGTGTCTCGGTCGAGGAGTTTGTCGAGCGAGATTGATCCTGTTTCAATGTTTCAATTTAGGCACTAATTATATGTATGAGTGTGCATATGTGATCCTATTCGAAGGGGATGACTTATCTAAATGTGATGTTTATCTAGGGAAGATCTAACGCTTGATTTACATGCAATCTAAGTACTTGTACATTATATATTTGTACAAGTTTTTACAAAGCGATTACATTGCATGAAAACATAAATGTAATCATATGGATTTCCCTAGTTGCTTTGGCATCCACCTTAATCCTGCACACTCAAGTATCTCGTTAGATCAATAAGAATGAAATGTTTGTCATAATCAAAACAAAGGGATTTATAGATGTCCATTTAGCCAACAATCTCCCCCTTTTGAAGATGACAAACATTTCCTAAATATAAAAATAAAGAAAATATAAACCATATGAGTTTCATACCTTTAGATTACCTTTTGTAGCTTTTCCTCTTGTTTATAAAATGTGTGCTTATTATTCCCCTTGAATTATGGAACATGAAATCCAATTCACTAGGGAATATAGCAACTTTCAATGTAAAGCCAAGAGTTTATTTATGAAACTCATTGATTGAGTTTTTATAAGTTTTTGTTTTATATTTATTTCTCCCCCTTTGTCATTGCAAAAAGATATCCGTTTAGAAATAAAAACTCCCCCTTAATTAGATGTCCCATCAAATTAAAAAAAAAGATGTCCATTTAAAAACCAAAATATCATGATGCAAATAAGAGTTTTTTTTGGTTTAAGTAGCATAAGCATCATTTTTATGAAATTCATAGATTTCTTCATAACCAAGAGTAAAAATACTAAGGTCGTAACAAGCTCCAAATGATGTTTGCAATGTTTTTGTAAGCTTCTAAATCAAATAATCAAATTTGTTTCTATGAGCTCCCCCTTAATCTTATACTATGCTTCCCAAGATATAAGTATTTTCAATAGATGTCATTTTAGCCAGACGATTCGTCGACCGAGCGTCCGCAACGGTCATGTTGCAGACGCGCCACTCGGCTCCCCAACGGTAAGATTTACAACGGTCATATAACGGTCATAAACGGTTATAACGGTCAGTCATATCCAACGGCTAATTCTCGGTCGAACAATTGTCGACCGACATTGTCTCGGTCAAACATTTGTTGACCGAAAGTGTGTCCGATATTAAGTCTGTCTAGATTTTGTCGGTCGAGAGAGGGAGGGCTGACCGAAAGGTTTTCGGTCGAAGAGTTCGTCGACCGACAGACTTACTGAGTACGAATTTTGAAACTGATTTTTAATGTAAATGATAGACTATATTTGTAGAGCATATAGATGTTCTAAGGGAGTAATATTGTGTTTATATTTGACAATATTGGGACAAGTTAATTATACTCTTAATCATAAAATGATATCCAAATAGTTTATTATGTCAAACTTATTTTAGGTCGAATTTGACTACGACCATAGCGCCCCTTGGCTAAATTTTATTTCAACCAAGAGGCAAAATCTGCAGATTTCACATGTGAAGTATAAATTTTGCAGATAACTTAAAGAGATATCAATTAAAATACTTTGAATAAAACCTATTATGAATGATGTCCTTTTTACTATGAGTGCATAAATCAAGTCCTATTTCTGTTCATATTAATCATGTGATTCTTCAAGAAAAGACATATATCCTTGAAGGCATGATATCTCAATTTCTTATAGATACCGATTTAGAAATTCTTTATTTTATGTTTTGCAAACCTTAAAGTTCCTTTTCTAAGCAACAAATCACCAATGAATCATTTTTCTTGCCTGTGTATCATCAAGGATCCACGCATACAATAATCATTATCTATTTGTTCTATGCAACATAGAATCATCTTTATGAGCTGAATGATAAAATAGTGAAAGCATATTCATGATGTAATGATAGAACAATAAAATGATAATTCCATGAAATACAGTGATTGTGATCATTTAAACTAAATGTCATAACACATGATTTCTATATAGATAGACCAGGAGATGCTTTAAAAAATCATGTAAAACATTATAAAATAGTGATTTCTAAACATGATTTTCAGTTTTTTAGAGGATCTATCAAAATGATATCATTTATATTAAAAAAATGATCTTCAACTTGTTTTGCATGTAAAACAGTTATTAATCAGCAAATAGATAGCCACTTGATCAATCAAATTATTCAGCAATTTTACTGCAGACTGAAATCAGTGACCTGTTCGGTCGAAGATTTCTCGACCGACTGACTGCTCGGTCGAAGATTTCTCGACCGATAAGGTTTCTGTATTATCTTCAGAACTATTTATTGATTCCAAGTAAAATATAGACTATATTTAATTCAATTATGCAATTTAAAAATCAGTTTTAGTTGAGATAAAACATATGAATATCAAAGTAACATTTAGATCAAAACTCAACTAATCATATTTAAATCTTTAAGTTTTGAGGACCTTAATTGAGATAAACTTTCAAGTTAGAAATTTTAGTTACTTGAATCATTTTGTATCTCTTTATGTTAAGTTGAGATAGACATAAAGATATGCAATTTAAAGTCTTCGGTCATATCTCAACTTAGTCTAATCAATTCAATTTGGGGGTTTTGGAACCCATACCAACTCAACATCCTTTTTCTTGTATGGGCATGAAAAAGAGTAGTGTCCAAGACGTAAGCAATAATGGCAACATATAGAATCAACCTCAAGTCTTTTTCTATGGTTTTGTTCTAGGTTGTTCTTTGGTACAAATGTATTTGTTCCTTTAGGTACATATATAGATTGATGGGTTTGTGACTTTCTCCAACTAGGTTGTTGATAGGATTTCCCTTTAGGCTTGTAACCTAGTCCTCTTCTCCCAATTTGATGATAGGAATTATCTAAGATTTGATCAAGAATGCCATTATTATTTAAATTACTAACTTTTTGTTGTAACTTGGCAATCTCTTCCATTCTCTTCTTGATGTCTAGTTTTGCTTGATCTAGATTATATGACAATGAATTTCTTTCTTTGACAATAGAATCATAATCTAGATGGTTGCATAAAATGGGTTGTTTTTGAAGATCATTCACTTGACTTTGCAAATTATTCTTCTCTAAAGAAAGTAGATTACAATTTGCCTCTATAGATTTTATCTCAATATCATGATCTTCAATGATCTTTTTAAGATCTTCGTTTTCAGATGTAATAGCAAGAAGCTTAGCATGTAATTCATCATTTGCTTTATTTGATTTCTTTAATTTCTTTTTGCATTCAACATACTTAATATGTGTTTCTTCAAGGCTAGCAACTAGTTCTTCTTTGGATAAATCAAAAAGACTTACCTCTTCTTCTTCTTCCTCGCTAGTTGTAGCAATGAGACAATCTTTGTTCTCATCTTCCTTCTTTGATCTCCATGGGCATCTAGTTGTTGTGTGGCTTGTTCCTAAGCACCAATTGCAACATGTTGTAGTTTTGTCCAAGCAGCACCTTTTGTTGCGATTGTAATCACCATTACCCTCCATTCTTCAAGACTTGGTTAGGGTTCCTTGAAGCCTGCTCTGATACCAATTGAAAAACTACTAGAGGGGGGGGGTGAATAGAGTTTTTGAATTATTTTAACAATTTATTGAATTCAAACAACCACAGTTGAAATTGGAAGAAAGAGACAGGTGTTTAGAGTGGTTCCAACTATAGCAATTACTATAGTTGTCAGTCCACTACCCGGTTGCTTACCCAACCGGGATTTGAAAGTATTTATTTTATTACCTCTCGAGGATTTATACAAAATACAATACTTTCCTTTACACCCTTTGAACAGCCTTCACTTGAAGTAGGTGCACCAACTTTGAGGTAGCCTTCTTTGAAGTAACTCCAAGCTCCCCCTTGAAGTAGCCTTCCTCTCTAGAAGTAACCTCCCGTTGCACCAGCCTTCTGAAGTAGCTCAAAGTCTCCTTCTTCGCCAAGAAGATCTTCACCCTCTCCAATCCGCAGCCTCCAACCTAGGAGTAGCAAGGAGAGTACAAACAATAATAGGGAACAAGAAAGAAAAAGGAAATTACAACTTATCCTTTGTAGCCCAAGGCTTGATTTGCCTAGATCAAGCGTATAGATCTCCTAACCAAGTGTGTGGACTTGTGATTGCAGTGGGTAGGAGATACTAGCCTATAGGACACGAATTATGAGCTAAGAAATGAAATGGCCAATTGTCGTAATGCTCAAATTGCTCACAAACAGATTGCTCAAAGTATGCTCAAGGATTTCTCAAGTGTAGCAAGTGTATAACAAGTGTATTTGAGTGTCCTATGGCTTGTCCTATTTATAGGAATGGCCTAAGGATGCTTAAGGACGTTCTAGACAACTTCTAGGGGTTTCTAAGTGCTTAACTAGCCGTTAGGTACAAAGTTGTTGCTTTAACAACAGCTAATTGATTAATTCTGCAGTTGCTGTCAGAGACCGTCTCGGTCGAGGAATGGTCGACCGAGACACCTACTCGGTCGAACTTTTTTCGACCGACAGGCACTCTGGAACAAGTGATTTGCAACGTCTTTCTCCAACTGCCAACTAACTTGTCTGTTGTGTCTAACGGCTACTTTGGATCTTTCTCGGTCGAGAAGATTGTCGACCGAGAGTGTCTCGGTCGAGGAGTTTGTCGACTGAGATTGATCCTGTTTCAATGTTTCAATTTAGGCACTAATTATATGTATGAGTGTGCATATGTGATCCTATTCGAAGGGGATGACTTATCTAAATGTGATGTTTAGCTAGGGAAGATCTAACGCTTGATTTACATGCAATCTAAGTACTTGTACATTATATATTTGTACAAGTTTTTACAAAGCGATTACATTGCATGAAAACATAAATGTAATCATATGGATTTCCCTAGTTGCTTTGGCATCCACCTTAATCCTGCACACTCAAGTAGCTCGTTAGATCAATAAGAATGAAATGTTTGTCATAATCAAAACAAAGGGATTTATAGATGTCCATTTAGCCAACAATCTCCCCCTTTTTGAAGATGACACACATTTCCTAAATATAAAAATAAAGGAAATATAAACCATATGAGTTTCATACCTTTAGATTACCTTTTGTAGCTTTTCCTCTTGTTTATAAAATGTGTGCTTATTATTCCCCTTGAATTATGGAACATGAAATCCAATTCACTAGGGAATATAGCAACTTTCAATGTAAAGCCAAGAGTTTATTTATGAAACTCATTGATTGAGTTTTTATAAGTTTTTGTTTTATATTTATTTCTCCCCCTTTGTCATTGCAAAAAGATATCCGTTTAGAAATAAAAACTCCCCCTTAATTAGATGTCCCATCAAATCTAAAAAAAAAAGATGTCCATTTAAAAACCAAAATATCATGATGCAAATAAGAGTTTTTTTTTGTTTAAGTAGCACAAGCATCATTTTTATGAAATTCATAGATTTCTTCATAACCAAGAGTAAAAATACTAAGGTCGTAACAAGCTCCAAATGATGTTTGCAATGTTTTTGTAAGCTTATTAATCAAATAATCAAATTTGTTTCTATGAGCTCCCCCTTAATCTTATACTATGCTTCCCAAGATATAAGTATTTTCAATAGATGTCATTTTAGCCAGACGATTCGTCGACCGAGCGTCCGCAACGGTCATGTTGCAGACGCGCCACTCGGCTCCCCAACGGTAAGATTTACAACGGCCATATAACGGACATAAACGGCTATAACGGTCAGTCATATCCAACGGCTAATTCTCGGTCGAACAATTGTCGACCGACATTGTCTCGGTCGAACATTTGTCGACCGAAAGTGTGTCCGATATTAAGTCTGTCTAGATTCTGTCGGTCGAGAGAGGGAGGGCTGACCGAAAGGTTTTCAGTCGAAGAGTTCGTCGACCGACAGACTTACTGAGTACGAATTTTGAAACTGATTTTTAATGTAAATGATAGACTATATTTGTAGAGCATATAGATGTTCTAAGGGAGTAATATTGTGTTTATATTTGAAAATATTGGGACAAGTTAATTATACTCTTAATCATAAAATGATATCCAAATAGTTTATTATGTCAAACTTATTTTAGGTCGAATTCGAATACGACCATAGCGCCCCTTGGCTAAATTTTATTTCAACCAAGAGGCAAAATCTGCAGATTTCACATGTGAAATATAAATTTTGCAGATAACTTAAAGAGATATCAATTAAAATACTTTGAATAAAACCTATTATGAATGATGTCCTTTTTACTATGAGTGCATAAATCAAGTCCTATTTCTGTTCATATTAACCATGTGATTCTTCAAGAAAAGACATATATCCTTGAAGGCATGATATCTCAATTTCTTATAGATACCGATTTAGAAATTCTTTATTTTATGTTTTGCAAACCTTAAAGTTCCTTTTCTAAGCAACAAATCACCAATGAATCATTTTTCTTGCCTGTGTATCATCAAGGATCCACGCATACAATAATCATTATCTATTTGTTCTATGTAACATAGAATCATCTTTATGAGCTGAATGATAAAATAGTGAAAGCATATTCATGATGTAATGATAGAACAATAAAATGATAATTCCATGAAATACAGTGATTGTGATCATTTAAACTAAATGATAATTTCATGATGTTAGCATGGTTATATCCAATTACCCTAGATTTGTGAGGGAATGGTTGTGGTTGTTTATTCATTCTCATATCTCAGTTTGCATACCAAGCCTCTCCCCTCCTTTCTAAATATAAATTAATGATCTTCTTCCTATTTCCCATCAAATGTAACTCGATATTTCTATTTTACAATGTAACATGAAATAGGATAGTTTTAATTTACATTTTGTCGTAAGAAGATATTTTGCACAGAAATGAAGCAACTGGCTCATGAGATGAACTAATCGACAGGAGGATCAAGGAAGCTAGAAGATAAGAGGATGAACCGATCAATTGATGGCCCAACAGATCATCTGGTAAAGTCAAGACATCGCTTGAACCTGAGACCAGATGACCATTTCAAGAATCCAATCGTGCGGCAAGGAGGTGAGTCAATCAGTTTTAAGTGTTGAACCAATCAACCTGGATTGGTTTGAGAACCAGATCTTCACCAAAAACATGTTGTTGCATATTATGTAGACCTTAGGTGGTAGTAATTCATTGTGGCTCTAAGGAACTACAATAGTATGTCCATAGCCATCGCTTGTGTTTATAATTGCATGTTTTTCATTTGTGGGATATAACATGTATACGATATATACTATAATTATGTGGTGATTGGATATGTATATGTATTTTTATATATAAAGTCCCTCAATGTAATATTAAGTCTTAGATGCTTTCCATAAGAAACACACATGAAAAACTTGATCGACTATGTGTGAGCACGCCAAGCGTGGTGTGTTTTCCATCTCGTGGAAGTGTCATGGTATTCGTGTGGGCCTGCCAAGCAAGGTGCATTACTTACATGTTGGATTTTGGGTCAGGCTCAACTAGGTGATCTTAATGAGATTAAGCACCTCGAAGAATGCATATGGACTATGGGAAAGAGTTGTGCTTACAATCTATCCAAAAATTGCATGAGATGCAATTGGTAAAGTTTCCTACCTTAATAATTGGTTATGGACATTGGTGTTGGTCGGGTAATAATTCAATTATTTTGGGCCTTAACTCACTAGAAGGTTGTATGCTACAATCTTTAGAATTGGTGTTGAGGGCTATCATTTTGAACAAAATAGTGGGAGCTATAACTAATTAAAAGACTAATTAATATCGACAAAAAACATCAAATCAAATCAAAATGTTTTGACAAAGTAGCAATATTTCTTTTATAGAATCTAATGGCAAACACAAATATATTATCATTGTGATAATTCTTTGAGTAGGACAAACTAAATGGAATTAACTTCCAGGTCTAGTTTAGGACTTTGAGAAGTGTTCTCACCAGTGAGAAAAAGCTCTTTCTCCTTGAAAGACTAGAGCCAGAGGAACATGCTCCTGATGTGCCTAGGGTTGAGGTGGATGCTTATTGGAAGCAATGCAGTCATGTCTCAGACATTAAGCACCTCATGCTATGCTTTATGAACTTTGAGTTTCACGAACAACATAAAAACATGGATATTCTCGAGATGGTAATGCATCTTAAGAATCATGTAAAGAAAGTAAGGTATAACGTCTCTAGAAGCATTGTTTGAGTGAAAACTGACAGGGGGAGATCCAGTAGAGCCCCGTGTACTCAATATTATTGGGCATGGGGAGAGACTAGTATTTATTTTAGGCTAAGAGTTGGCCATATATATGATTCTACAATCCCTGTCTTAATCATATAGACAATTTATCAAGTGCTATCACTTCAATAACTTGGCCAAACCGATGTCTGAATTGCTTGGCATGCTGATGTATGCTGAAGCACAAATGAAGATGGACAAAATGTGATGATGATCAATGGAGTAGAGTAAAAGGACAAAGGCAAGGCCAAGAAGAGTTGTAAGGATAATCTAAAGTCCAACTCTTCTGCACTCAAGAAATGGATAGGGGTAAGTGAAAAAGGCATATGTCCTTTTCACTTAAATGATTAAGAAAGGAAAATACCACCATTGTCACTAGCTTGGACACTAGAAAAGGAACTTCCTTATTTATATATAGGATCTCAGGAAGAAGAAGGAGATAGAGATCTCCACTTTAGGACCTGAGAAGAAGCAAGCTAGAACTGTGTGGAGAAAGAGTTGTTGCCACTATAGTTAGAATATGTCATACATCTAATGAGCACGTAACAGAATTAGTGAATTGCAATTATGTACCTGTCATTAATGAAAACATCATATTTAGACAAGAATAATATAAGTAAATTGATGTTTCATTTTAAAAGATAACATCTTATATGGCACTGTATAATGTCTCATAATCTATACTTGATAGCTGAAGAGTCAAATATGTGTAACATATATACTGAATGACTCAAACAGTGAATACATATAGCATTGTCACCTAAAGTAGATAAATAAGATATGCATTACTAGAACCCATAATGATGGTTATCTAGACTCTTTTGGTTATTGAACCAATAGAGACATGCAAGTATTATTTATTGGGCAATATGACAAAAGCATCTTTACTAGATGTAGTAGGAGAGGGACTATTCTATTAGGGCTCATACATACTGATGCATATAGACCTTTTAGAACAAAAGCTAAAACTAGTAACTAGTACCTCATTATATTTTTTTGTTGTGTAGTACCTCATTATATTTACTGTTGCTATCAGTAGATATGGTAATTTGTGTTTAATGAAATACAAGCATGAATATCTTGAAGTGTTCAAGGAGATCATGAATGAAGTATGTAACTAACTTGGTAAAAGTATTAAGACACTTCGATACGATCGATGTTGAAATATTTTAAACTAAGAGTTTGAGACCTTCTAGAGATATTGTGATAGTGTGTCACAATAAAATCCATCTTAAAACATAATGATGTACATGTGAAGTCATGATGTGATTATCAATAAATCTAGCTAACCTTCCAATTCCCTTTTGAGTACATGCTTTACACTAAAACAATGTGCCATCTAAAATGGTTCAAAAAGACACAATATAAGATATGGCATGGGAGGTGTCCTAATATGTCTTTTATAAGGATTAGGATTGAAATCTTGTGTAAGAAAATAGTTTTTTGAAAAGCATTGTCCACAAATCACATAATTGTTATTTTGTTGAATACTACTTTTATATTCCAATCCAATAAGAAAATTGTTTGTTGACCAATATGGTTGTATTCCTAAAGGGAATTTGATTCCAAAGAAATTAGCGGGAGTAAAATAGAACTTGGAAAGTTTGAGACAAATAAGAGAACATTAAACCTAAAGAGGTACAATAGGAATAAGGAGAATCACAAATTGTTGTGGAATATCAAGTTTCTTATGTAACATAATACCTCATAGTTCTAGTAGAACACGCCTTGAGTTTGAAAGATCATGATATATAATAACTCAGAGAGGCAGTGAGTTGGTCATAGATGATGAGTCAACAACCTACCTAGAATCTATTGAGGGACCACAGTTTGAGAAATGTCTTGAGGCCATGGGGTCAAAGATAGACTCTGTGTAAGCCAACAAGGTATGACCTTGGTGGATCCACCTAAAAGGTAAGACCCATAGAATGCATTTGGGTCTTTGAGAGAAGATTGACATTGATAGTAGTGTACAAACCTATAAGAGCATATTGGTTGCAAAGAGTTTCAAACAAGTTCAAGGCATTGAAAATGATGAAATCTTTTCACTAGTTGATATGGTTAAATCCATTAGGATAATGCCTGCTATTGCAGCAAGTTATGACTATAAGATTTGGCAAATTGGATGCTAAAACTACATTCTTTAACAGGAATAATCGAGAGAATGTGTATGTGATAACACCTACTTTATGGCTACTAGAACTTATATTTTATTGTCAGAATAGCCTCCAAACTTAACTTCCTCTTCGTTTTATTCTATTTATTATGAAGAATCATGCCCACTACGTCGCTAACAATATTTGCCATCTTTTGCAGGGCTTTTCCTATTTTTATACAAGAAAAGAAGCACCAATGGGCCCTTCAGGCCCATCAGAAATGAAGTGCATGTTCCAGCCCAGTATCTGACCAACATCTAAGGCCGACACACCCCTCTTACCAATCATGGTCGCTACCCACTATGATGGCAACCCGACATGGGCATGTCGTGTAGGAGTCTCAGCTTGTTGCAGCCCTTTACCCGATATGGTGCCTGACTTGTCACGGTTCACAAACTCATGAGGTCGTTACCCGACATGGCCACCCCTCGGCGTTGCAGCCCGACAAGGCCCCAACCCGCCATAGTTGTACATGATACGCTTGTTGTCTGGCACTCTCCTAGCCCAACATGTTTAACAGGCAATAGCCGTATCAGCCCTTATGATTGCCTCAATAACAAAGCCAAGGATGAAAGACACATGGACCAATAAAAGCTACAACTCCCATCAACTCGCTGCCTATAAATAGCAACTACAAGCCTATGATGAGACGGGTCAAACCCTACAAGAGCTAGTCCCTAGAGAAAAGGAGCTAGTATGTGGAGTCCCCAGAAGTCTGTCAGGTGATAGCTAGGTGAGCACACTCCCATCCCAAGAGGGATGGGAGGAGTTCACTTAAATACTATTTCAACAACAGCAAACAACACGATATGATCCTCAAGGCCACTTCAAGCATGTCGGGTCCCTATCTAGGCTTCAACCCGAGATGGCTTGCCCACATATACCCGACATAAAGAACCCGAGAGCCTTAAGATAATGTTAATCTGATATGTATCCTAACATAATATGGTACCCAACCTGATACGGTCTCTACCCATCATGGTTGCAGCCCGACATGGTCGTATCATGCAAAGGTCCTATCCCAATACGACCCTTACCCGTCATGGTCCATGACCCGATATGGTCAGTGACCCGACATGGTCATATCTTGATATGGCTTCTACCCAATATCGGGTTTGCATCAACTTCGGCGTCAGTTTCTGTGTACTTCGGTTTCCTAAATCAAGGGGACCGATACTTATCTCCCCTTTTTTAGCATTTGCTTTCATTTAATTACAACATTGTAACTAAACTGTTATGCTTCTTTATGATTATTAGAACTTGTGGAGTTTATCTCACATCATTCTATGTATGGCTTTATTTCGTTGGATGATTTCTTTTTGGCATTTGAGTTCTAGTTCCTTCTTTCCGACTCACGCTTTTGACTAGCTATCGAATTGTGTTTCTTATTTTGACTCCTTTGAGAGAAGGATGTCATAAACTTCTAGAGCTTGGTCTGATTTAGGTGTACGAGAGTACCCGAAACCAGAGCTGCACCCACTTTATCCTTCCGCGTGAGCCCGCGCCTGGTACCCTTGAGAAGAGGAATCCAGTGCATGGTTTGTTGGTGTTTTCTTTGAGAGAATAAGATGATGTATGTAGGCCACTGCTGCTTGTAACCATTAAGTTTTCTTTCTTCGTGCTATACTCTGATGATAGTTCTGTCACCCCGGTTTCCTATATGCAAAAACTACCATAAAAACTGCTAAAACCTAAAATACCCAAAGCCTTAATCTTTCTGGTAACTCCCCATGGAGATAGGTTTTAGTTTAGTTCTTTGTGATTTTTTCTACAACAAACCTTAATCCCTCGACTCCCCGGCGTGCTTAGACAATTAAAACTTGGGTTTCGAAATGCTATTATCCTAGTCCCTATGTTCGATCTTGAACTACTCTGACCCTGTGCTAGTTGTAGGAGTCTTAAATATTTGGGTATTATAAATTATTAAAGTTTGATGACCTATACATGCCTCCATTTTTGGACCCACATTTAAGGCTTGATCAGTACGTGACACAACATGACTATTTTATAAATCCATATAATGCAAATAAAGTCTATAATATACAAAGGTCAATATTTAGATTGAAGCAAACATCTTAGAGCTGGAATCTTTGATTTGACAAGACAGTCAAAGAGTTTGACTTGAGTCAGAATGAAGATGAAATAGGTGATTAGAAAAGATTTAGTGGGAGCATATTTATATTCCACATAATGATGGGGAATAACATCCTTACCTAGAAAGGAAGTACCTTCTCCATGAAGAGTTTAGGTGAAGAATCCCATGAGATACAAATTAAGATCTATAGAGATAGATCTGGATAGATTCTTGACCTAAGTAAGAGCACATACATGGTCAAGATGTTGAAGGGGTTGAACATGCATGACTCAATGAGAGAAAACTTGTCCATGTTCCATGGAGTTAGTCTCTCAGGAGTCCAGTGTCCTAGTTCTTGAGAAAAATAGGAACACATGGATATAAGCCATATGCATTCACAACTGGATCTATCATGTATGCAATGGTATGTACACATATCATTATCTCATATGTATTGGACATGGTGAGAGGATATGTACTCATCCAGTTGTCTCGTATGTATTAGACATGATGAGTGGATATCTATTAGATCATAATGAGAGTCACTAGATTTCCATAAAGAACAACTTCAAGTACTTGAGAAGTACTAAAAGGATCAATTCCTTAATTATGGTAATAAGGAAGAGTTGGGTGTAAAGAGTTACACTGATGTAGCTTCCAAAATGACAAATAAAATTAATGATCGCAATCAAAATTTGTGTTTGATCTTAAGACGAGAACAATTATCTGGAAAAGGTCTGAGCAAGAGATAGTTGTTGTAAAATAGAATTTGAGTACCTTGTTTTTATGAACAACATATGATATTGTATGGATCTAGAAGTTCATAAAGATGAACTTGTGGGAGGTTCTAATTGTTGATGACATAGTAGAAATATTATGACAAAAATGGAGCAACTAGATAGGCAAGGAATCTCAGATAGCATACCACATCACTTCCATCTCATATGAGAGATTGTATAATGAGGAGATGTGAAGATTTGCAGCATCCCATCCAAAATCAATAGTGCAGACCCTTTAACAAAAGCACTATTATTGTGATGGACTGGATTTCTAGCTTGATTTAGAGGATGAAATATCTTTTAAGGTGTGTAGGACGTGATGGGGTGGACTTTTGGAATCTTTAAATGTCCAATGAAATAATTGAATTCATGCATGTTGAGTTGTTTTGATGGTTACAAGTGATTTGGAAAAGTTTGGATGTCAAATGATATTTATATCATGATTAAGATCCCTAAGTTCATGTCTTTTTGGAGTATTTGATTGAATGATCAAATAGTTGATTTTTATTTCCAAATTTGTTTAGAATGTATCTTGAGAGGTATTAAAGATATGGTTAAAATTTGGTGACAATTGGAGGATCCTAGAGGAAGTTATGAAGGTTTGATTATAGTGAAATAATGTACATGGTTGATGATTTATAGACCTAAGTCATGGATTTTATCAGTGTCACGTGCCCCTTAGTTGAGTTGGGTCTACGTGGCTAGATCCTATCCCTAGATATCCAATCTAGTGACAATGAGGGTTGCTTTGAGTGAGCCACAAATCTTGTTATGTGTGGGTTATGTCGTATACGTTGGATGCACCTTGGATGGCCAGATCTTTATTCCCTACCTCTGGTCAAATTGGAGATCATGGGGTTGCAGCAAGTGAGAAGTATTATACTCACACCACATTGTGTTCATGGCCTAAGAAGGGAAGATGAGTGGGTGGTTTTCATCTCCTTGCCAAGACCTACTGTCCGACCCCTCATTTGAGGTATATGGAGAACTGACGAGGGAGTTCCAGTTCCCCCTTTCTGCTGCCTCTCCACTACCCAACCCCATAGGCCAGAGAAGAGATGAAGAAGGGAACCATAGATAGAAGGTAGAGTAGAAGAAGATAAAGGAAAGGAAAGGGAATTTGAAGGTCTGAAGAGAAGAAATCACATGAAAATGTGGACTTCTGTGGTGGTTCTACTGGACAGTGATCCTCAACTCTGATGGGGCAGAGAGGAAGCTGGGAAGAAGGAGTCAGTGTAGATCACATATAAGAGGAAATAGAGAAGAGGAAAAGAAAGAGGGTGAGTAGAGGAGTTGAACTATGGCTTTTCTGACCCCCTCTGTTGTGAGTTCCATGGCTGACGAAGCCAAGTTTTGCTGGAGGACAAGATGGAGCTTGGAGGCTCGAGTGCATGAATATTCATCGAGAACGAGAGCTATAGATGAATATCTAGAGGAGTTATAAAGATTTTGGAGGTACCAGATGTGAGGATGAGGGCATATGTCTCTATTTCCCCTTTCTTCCACCACCGTGGAGCGGGCATAGCTAACGATCTTGTCGGTCTCAGTCCTCACAACCAAATTCCAGTACCTGAGAAGCCGTAGAGGTGAGAGGAATGGCATTGAAGATACCGGTGGCCTTAGAATCTAATTAGGAGTACCTCTAATCCACTGATTGCTCACCAGAGTAGTTCTCTGTGGTGGCGCACGTGGGAAACAAGGGCGAGCAGGCGTCCGAGTTGTCCGTTTTCACACGAGAGTCAGAGGAGGGGTTGAACCAGGTTCAAAACCTAGAACTGACCGGCCTAGACAACAGAACTGCCCCATCTTAGCATGGGAATAGGAGGAGCAAGCCACAACCCTAGAGGACACATGGTGGACTCCATTTAGCCACAACAAGGTAATTAACTCAAAAATCCCCAGTAAATGCTCAGATCTTCAATAATTCATAGAAATTAGCACATTTATCAGAAAATTACAAACAAGGTACCAAAATTCTCAAAAAAATGTGTAGAATAACATGGACCCATCATATTAGTCTTTATACCTTTAAATAACAGTGATATCATGCAACATGTATTATACTTGTTTGATGGATAATAAATATTAAATGATGGCCTAAAATTATGATAGCATGTCAACGAATCCATAATCATGTTTGTAATCCATATGAGGTCAGTGATTATGATGTTGATGCACGAAATCATGTAATATGCTACATATGGCTAATTAGGGCTAATAACCCTAAATAAAATGCATTAAATACATACATGCTCAATAAATAATGGAATTTATGGAACACCCTCATATCTATAATTGGAAGTTAATATGAAACTGTGAGATCAGTTAGATGCATAGAATTCATGTTATATGAAGATGACCCTTAATACATGGGTTGTAAACCTAACATGACTAGTGAGTGTAACCTGAGGTTAACATGTTCACATAATAATGTGAAACATGATTATTAGTTAATGAACTATAATGTGGAATATGACATCAGTAATATAAATCTAATTTCACAAGACACGTAATTATGAGAACAGCCTCATGAACTACGTTGAACCCTAAAATGGACATAACTAGGGTTAAGATGATGAGAATCTAATGATACTACATGATCGTGTCTTTATCAGGGTTGACCAATGATATATATGATTCAATAATATGTGATGATTAGGATGTCTCTGTTCAAGGTACAGCCTTACCTCTTACTTGGCCTACTATTTCAGTATGGTTGTATTATATGTGTGTAAAATACTTGGCATATAATATTGGATGAAATGATTGTTCTTGTACACTATGTTTCTTGAGATTTCCATACTTATGGCTATGAACACATGAAACATAAGATATCCGATCCATCATATGATAGCACTAAACTCTTTGGTAGTACAGTGCATTGAAGTGATCTAACTCTTTAGTAGGAGATCACATTGTATATATGAGCTAACTCTTTGGCAGGAGATCATAAGGCCTAAAAGCATCTATCTCTTTGGTGGTAGATGTACGAGATATATGATGGAAAATGTGCCTAAAATATGTGTTCTTTTTTGTTAATAAACATTCTTATTCAAGTATGATTTTGTTATATTCTTCTGTTACTGCCAAGTATTAGTTTTATTTTATGACCAAGCTTAGTAATGAGATGTATATAAAAAGACACATAGGCATACTCAGTACAATATTCTATAATATTGTATTGACGTGTACCAATGTAATCTTTTGTTTAGGTTGTGGACATATGATCTTAAAGAACTAGGAAAGTTGAGAGTTGTGTGGCGAGATGATGCACATGTGGACCTATTGTCTTAAGATAATGTTTTTTAGTAGTAGTACATGTATATGTCAAAGTTTGTTGTTCGATATGTAAGATCAAATGTTGTAACAATTCATTTTGTAATTATATGTTGAATGGTGAATATGTGTTGTATGGTTTTATTATTGTTCATGTGCATGTGCTACTGTTGTTTCCTTCTGACTTCCTCTAATTTTTTTCTTTTTAGCCTAGTGTGAGGTGTTTAAGTTGGGATTCTCGTTGAGTTGAGGGTTTAAATTTGGACGTCACACATTAGATTACATTTTGGAAAATCCAAGGACGTCACAGGTGGTATCAGAGCATGAACAATAGAAAAGCCTGACATTTTCTCATTATGCAACTTGAAACTAAAGAACCTTGAACTTAAAACAAATATTTAAGATTAAATTAGTTGTCTTTTAGAGACAATACCTGACTTAGCCTCTAGGTTAGAACCTAGATGTCTGAGAACTAGGTTTAGACTAGTGCTTTTCGTATAGAGAATCCTAAGATGTCATTATTTCCTAATAATGTGGTCGTATGGAACATTGCATTATTTGGAGATGATGTGCATCAAGGGAAGAGAAATCCTAGACATATGGCGCTTGTTGTCTAGAGTAGCTACACTAGTCTATACCATGTTCTCACCCTTTTTACTAGTTTTCATGTCACTGTACTCTCTACTATGTGTGGGGCACTCACTTTCTAGATTTGGTTTTTTATTCTAATCGGATTGAACCTTGATAGTTTTCTCTGACACATGTTTTTTTAGAGTAAAACTATATCACAATTTATTATATGTAAGTATTACAAAAAAATGTGTCCCCACACATGTCTGAATAGGAGGTGGTCATGCAACCTAAGTGAAAGTGAATGACATCAGTCTAGAAGAGAGAGTAGTTCTAGATTAGATGTCTAGAGTCTTGTTGGAATATATGATAGATGGAATAGATGAGATATGTTTAGATGACAAGATCTAAGTTGTATATAGATGATATAAGATAAATTGTGATGATATATGTTTGTCTTTGAGGACTTAAGGTTTAGTTTTAGAATTTGAGATAAGTTTTGATGAAGTAAGTAAGCATTCTTTCCTAAGATAAGATAAGATAAGCTAAGACATGATGTGAATCAACATGAGCCTCAATCTCTTTCATGAAGGACGACCTCTAGTGTTAGGACTAGTTTCAGGGTTAACTCCAGAGAGAGTGAAACCCATAGGGAGAAGGTTAGAGAACCTAAACTCCCAGATATAAGAAATATGAGAAATGTATGTTATGATATTGTTGGTATGTATGCCCTGAGAGCCAATCATGGGATGATTGGTGGGATACATTAAGATTGATTTGATAAACATCAAAGGCAAGCTTCCAATTCATTCTGGTTCAGTCAGTTATAAAATAATGACAGAACAGATTGAATGTCTAAATAATTGTTTTACTTAATGATGTATGCTTTTAGGTTAAGGACCTAAACGATGAGATCATATATATGTTAAGAGTATACATTCTTGATTTGTCCCTAGTCGGATGTCAATGTGGAAGATTGATAGACAACAATGACACACAAGACTAGATGGTGTGTTGGTTGATGACAGAATCACATTAGTCATGATATAGTGATATCAAACCAAGCACATAGGTACTTGTTAGAGAACAAGTGTATCGAACAGACCCACCGTGAGAATGACACATGGAACCATGACTTGGTAGTCACATTCATCTCTCACAGTGATGGTGGTGAGTGTGATTCTTTGACCTAAAATCACTACACTCAACACATGTCGTTGGGTACACTTTGACATCATCAAACGCAGTCCTGAAATATAGATTGTTATAAAGGTGATGATTGGGTGACTTTGACACATGGGGCTTTTGAGGGGTGAGTGATAGATATGGGATTGTCCTTCCTAAGGGAGTTTGATGTCCATGGCCACTTGAGATGAGTAGGACTGAGAAAGGCATGTGCATGCATGTGTGAATCAATATGTGATATTGATGTCACACATATCTCATCCAGTCTGCTCTGAGATCAAGGAAGTGAATGAACATTGAAAGGATGACTGTTCCATGCCTTGACTTCATTCGGGATATCAGTGACAAAGGAATTATACATTCACTATAACACCATTCATGGATTGTAGGATTGAAAGTTGTTCTCCAACTTTCCTTTTCACTTGGGTAGCACTGATGTGCGATTAGGAACCTCTCCTTGCTTGTGAAGTCATAAGTGTTATGGACATTCACTGCCAATGTGAAATGGGCATGCATGGTCACACACATAGGATTTAACCTGGAAGAGGAGTTTATCCACAAATGATATTTGGATTGTTTACTAAATGAGTTTAGTAGTTCAATTAAAAACATTCAATCAATTGACTTGACTCAGAATCACCAAGTTCAAGTGTTGGATCAACTGATTTAGGTGTCAAATTGATTGAGAACTGCATTGACTGATTTCTGCACAACCTGGACTGCCAACTGACTGGTTCAAGTTGTTGAACCGATTGGCTCAGGGTCAAGTGAGATGACCAGTTCAAGTGTTGAACTGATCGGTTCATTTGGACCAAACGAGTCAGTTTGGGAAAGTTAGGTTGGTGAGAAAGTATTTTCATTTCACTTGTACAATTCGATTGGGACAAGTATTGATCTTTGGATTAATTAGAAACAGAATGAAGAAACTCAATTAGGAATTGCCCTGGGAAGTGAAATGATCGGTTCATGAATGAACCGATCGGTTCAGCTCCCCAAACGACCGGTTCATGAGATGAACCAATCGGTTCAGTCGCCAAACGATCGGTTCATTTGTGAAACGACTCGTTCACCTGCCCCAGTGTATCAATTTGTGGAAATTATGGACCCTTCTACTCCCGCTTTAGTCCCGCATTGCTCGGAGCTGAGAGCCCTAACCCTGACCCCTCCTATATATAGAGGAGTACTGGGGGCTTCTCAAGAATAACTCAGAATATCAGTTGCTCTGTAAAGTTGTCCTCTCTAGTTGTGGTAACTAAGATAGCCCAAGCAAGTTCTACCCGACTAGGGAGGCACAACGAGGGAAAGACAACTGCAGGATGCAAAATGGTGGCGGGAGAGCACGTCGGTGACTAGTACGCCAACAGAAGGAGACGACTCCTTCTAGTGTCCTGTAGGATAGGACAACTGGAGTGCCCAATGGTCTGTGTGGACTACTACAGAGGCGGGAGATTTCTGCCGCTCGGAGGATAGCTGTCAATCCGTCAGTCCAGGTGTGACCAGGAGCTACACAAACGTCGTCTAAGACCGGAGGTGAAGACCGCACTAGCCGCGAGGTAACGTCATCAAGCAAGCTTCGAGATAAGTTACTCCTCTACAAACCATCCTTCCTACCATATAGATGTTGACGAGATTTCTTTGGGTTCTGGGTTTGGGGAGAAAATTTTTGTTTCTACTGCCATCTCTACCTTCCTCAAAACCCAACAGTGGTATCAGAGCCACGTCAATGTTCTATACTTTAGTATAATCAATATGATCGGTTTTTTGGTTCGTCGCCTTTTATTTGTTACATACAATGCAAATAATTAATTATATTTATACATGTCCAATATAAATCCACGAATCCCTATATCTACATATATGATATGGTATATAAATGCACTTGATATGCGTTGCCCTTAAATAGTTTCTGTGGTGATTGTAGCATGACTGTGGCCATAAACCCTAAATTTTTGTGTGGTTGATTGTTGTTGCTTGCATCTCGGTCTACGCACCGATTCCCTACCTCCTATTCCTGATGTAACTCGAGATAACTTAGAATTCTTTCCTACCTTTGCTCCCCCCAAATGTAACTCGGGGTTTCCCAATGCAAATGTAAATAGGATTAGTTTATATTTCCTATTATGTCAAAGAACGACAGACACCTGGAGGATCGAGACGATCATCTCGGGTGTGAGACGATCAGCTGGTGAACCAAGGCGGCCAATTCCTGGAGTGAAATGAGTGGGTGGAGACCCGAGGAGATGCACGACGACCAGTGAACCGATCGGCTGGAGGTGCCAGTCGATCGGCTGGTGGCACCTAACCGACCGACCTGATGGTGAGCCGATCAATCATGGAGATGAGTTGATCAAACCCAGAACGACAAATCACATAGTTCATCTTGTACATGTTGCATGTGATGTGGACCTAGATGATCGTGATTCCTCTTGGCTCGAGGAATCACATTAGGATGGCTATAATCATCACTTTTATCGTTTCACATGTTTTATGTGGGATATAGCATGTATATGATACGTACTATATATTATGATGATTGGATATGTATATGTACCTATAAAACCAAATCCCTCAATAAATATTAAGTCTTAGATGCCTTGCATTAGTGTCACATTTGAAAAACTTGATCGACCAAGTGTAGGTTACGCCAAAGCATGGTGCACCGTCTATCTTGTGGAAGTGTGATGGTGAACATGTAGGATCTGCCAAAGCAGGGTGAATGTTCATCGTGACGACTTTTGGGTTAGACATAACTGGTGATTCTTAGAGAGTCTAATCTCCAGAGGCACACAGATGACAATGGAAAAGCGTTGCGCATGGCATCCATATGAGAGTTGCATAGGATGCAATTGGAAAGTGTTGCCTACCTAAATAATCTATATTGTATGATTGGATGAAATATGGATCTTGGACCCACTAGAAGGTTGTACACTGCAATCTTCTGAATTGATGGTAAGAGCTATCAATTTGAACAAAAATAGTGGGAGCGATAATTAGTTAAAGTCCTAATTATATCGTAAAACATTTTCAAATCAATCAAATAAGTCAAAAATGAGTTTTTGGACTAAATTGCATATATTTCCTTTTGTAGTACAAATGGCCACAAACAACAATCATTTCTCATTGCGATCGGTCCTTGAGAAGGACAAGCCAAATGGGACTAACTTCCACAAATGGTTTAGGACATTGAGAATTGTTCTCACTCAAGAGTGAAAGCTCTATGTCCTGGATACTCCAGCTCCAAAGGAACCTGCTCCTACCGCACCAAAGGTAGAAAGGGATGCTTTTAAGAAGCATTCTGAAGATGCCATTGATGCAAAGTGATTGATGTTGTGCTCTATGAGCCATGAGTTGTAGAGACAACATGAGAACATGGACGTCATTGAGATGATTCAACATCTCAAGAACATGTATCAAGACCAAGCACGATAAGAGAGATATGATGTTTCCAGGGCATTGTTTAAGTGCATCATGACAGAAGGAGATCCAGTTGGTCCTCACACACTCAAGATCATTGGGTATGTGGAGAACCTAATGAGAGTGGGATTTCCCCTGAGCCAGGAGTTGGCTACTGACGTGATACTGCAATCGTTTCTAGAATCCTACAGTCACTTTGTGATGAACTACAACATGAAAAACTTTGACAAACCATTGACAGAGTTGTTGGGCATGTTGAGGACAGCCGAGGCACAGATGAAGAAGGACAAGCCTAAGTCTGTGATGTTGATCAATAGAAAGAAAGGCAGGTCTAAGGGAAAGGGCAAAGCTAAGAAGGGTTCTGATGCTAGCCAGCAACCCAAGTTGTCTTCAGCTCTCAAGGCTAAGGGAGGCATGACCAAGGGAGACAATTGCCACTATTGTCAAAAGCCAGGACATTGGAAAAGGAATTGTCCTCTCTATCTGGAAGAACAAAAGAAGAAGAAGGAGGCGATGGACATAACCACCTGAAGGTATCATGAAATAAACTTGTAACACCTTTGAGGTATGTGATACCAAGATGTAAAGTGATAAGCACTCAATAAATGGGGCAAGTGTTGCCACCATAGATAGGAGTACTTTAGTTTGTTTTCACCCTTGAAGGCATGTAATAGAGTTATAAACTACTATTTCATATTTTCCAATAGAAACACTTTACTGCTGCATCTTGTAGTGACTAGATGGCTATCAATATAGTTGATGTTTCAATTTCAAAGATATTATCTTTGTGGCAATGCCTTTCTTTATCTTGTTGTACTTGGTATGCATAAGATAAAATGATATCTAAAAGTTATTGATAACTCAAACAACGAATTATCATTATCATGAGAAATTCATTTCTAGTTCCATATTGATGGAAAAAGCTAGACTCTTTTGGTTGTGAACCATTAAGAGACATGAATATCTTGGACATGATAAGTCAATCTTCACTAGATGTAGTGGGAGAACGATTATCCTATTAGGTATAATACATATGATGTATTTACATATCTATTGGAATAAATGCTAATACTTCAAATGGTGTTTAGAGAAATACCAATATGAATATCTTTAAGTGTTCAAGAAGATCATGAATGAAGTACAAATTTGGTAAAAGTAATAATTCTTGATGTGATCAATGAATGAGATACTTAAACCAAATGTTTGAGAACCTTATGAGTGATTATGATAGTGTATCATAGAGAACTCATGATTAAGGCATAGTAATGTCTAAATAAAAAGGATTCATACTCTAAGGAGTTAGAGGATGATTATCAAATAACTAAATTCTTCTTAAATAAAGAATACCTTACACTAATAAAGGATATTAAGAATCACAAAGTGTTGTGAGTTCTCAAATTCCTTAATAGATACACCTCAAATATCTATATGATGAGTTGGTCATATGATGAGTCAACAATGTAGATGATATTGAGGAACCAGATTTTGAGTTATGGTTTATGACCATAAGGTCCTAAATGACTTCCATGTGAACCATAAGGTATGACCTTAATGGTAGAACCCATTGGGATGAAACCCATAAGTACATATAAGTCTTAAGCATTAAGACACATGGATGACATTTTGAGAAGGATCATGCTTGTTGATTGCAACTTAATGACTAAGAGATTTGGCATATGGATGTTAAAACTACATTCCTTTGAGGAATAAGATGAGGCTGTGTATGTGACACAACCTATAAGGTTTTATGAATCCATTAATGCAAATGAAGTCTATAAGTTACAATGGACTAATCAATGTGATTGATTGAGTACAAGCAACTCAAAACTAGAAATCTTTATTTTGATAATATGGTCAAAGGGTTTGACTGATATGTCAAAGATAAAGAAGGGATCTGTGATTTAGTGGGAGCGTATTTGCATTCCACATGTTGATGAGGAATGAGATGTTCTAGAATGGAATCCTCTGTGGAAATTATCTTTAGAGAAGATAGATACGTTTCCAATGTGATAGGAATAGAGACCTATAGAGATAGTTCTTGAAAACCTCTTGACCTGGAAAAGAGAGAGCATACATTAGCAATCTGTACTAAAGGGTTCAGTATGCATAGATTTAGTGGGAGAAAACTTGTCCATGTTACATGGAGTGAGTATCCCAGAGCCAAGTGTCCCAATTCTTATGAAGAATGGGAACACAAAGAATAGATATGGATCTATCATGTATGTAATCATCCCGTTATCTTGCATGTATGGACATAGCAAGAATAAAATGAATTTATCATCTTGTATGTAGGACATGACAATATGATATGCTCATCCTGATAACTCGTATGTGGGACATGACGAGTGGATGTCTATCTAGTTCCAGTAAGGGTTACTGGAATACCATGAGAACTTGAGAAGTACTAGTTCTATGGAAATAAGGAAGGGTTCTCTATAAAGAGTTATACTTATGCGAACTTCCAGAAAAGGCTAAAAATTTATCACAAAATATATATGGGATATATAAAAGTGAATGTGTGTTGAAAAATGGAAACGTTCCAATAAAGCCATTTTAAAAGGAAAATGTCGAGTATCTGTGTGTTAGAGAACAGCAGTGGATACTATATGGATCTATGAGTTCATAGAGATGAACTTACAGATATTTTGGTCATTGATGACAAGTAAGGAGTGCTTGGTCATGCAACGAGGCTAAAGGTTAGCAAAGGAATATTGGATCGCATATTACGACAACTCCATCTCATACGTAAGACATACATCAAAGATATGTGAGACATGCAATAATACTGACTTAGGCAAAGTGTTGTCATAACTCACTACATTAGCACTAGAGCACAGTAACATGTGAGACATGTTTGGAGATCACTAAGAATATGATTCAAGGGTGATTGGCTCGCAGTGCAAGTGGGAGTCTCTAGGTATGTATGCCCTGAGAGCCAATCATGGGATGATTGGTGGGATACAATAAGATTGATTTGATAAACATCAAAGGCAAGCTTCCAATTCATTCTAGTTCAGTCAGTTATGAGATAATGACAGAACAGATTGAATGTCTAAATAATTGTTTTACTCAATGACTTATGCTTTTAGGTTAAGGACCTAAACGATGAGATCATACGGATGTTAAGAGTATACATTCTTGATTTGTCCCTAGTCGGATGTCATTATGGAAGGTTGATAGACAACAATGAAATAGAAGACTAGATTGTGTGTTGGTTGATGATAAAATCTCATTAGTCATGATATAGTGATATCAAACCAAGCACATCGGTACTTGTTAGAGAACAAGTGTATCAGACAGACCCACCGTGAGAATGACACATGGAACCATGACTTGGTAATCACAGTCAACTCTCACAGTGATGGTGGTGAGTGTGATTCTTTGACCTGAAATCACTACACTCAACACATGTCGTTGGGTACACTTTGACATCATTAAACGTAGTCCTAAAATATAGATTGTTATAAAGGTGATGATTGGGTGACTTTGCCACATGGGGATTTTGAGGGGTGAGTGATAGATATGGGATTTGTCCCTCCAGAGGGAGTTTGATGTCCATGGCCACTTGATGAGTAGGACTGAGAAAGGCATGTGCATGCATGTGTGAATCAATATGTGATATTGATGTCACATATATCTCATCCAGTCTGCTCTGAGATCAAGGAAGTGAATGAATGTTGAAAGGATGATTGTTCCATGCCTTGAGTTCATTCAGGATATTAGTGGCAAAGGAATTATACATTCACTATAACACCATTCATGGATTGTAGGATTGAAAGTTGTTCTCCAACTTTCATTTTCACTTGGGTAGCACTGATGTGTGACTAGGCACCGTTCCTTGCTTGTAAAGTCATAAGTGTTATGGACCTTCACTGCCAACGTGAAATGGGCATGCAGGGTCACACACATATGATTTAACCTGGAAGAGGAGTTTATCCACAAATGATGTTTAGATTGTTTACTAAATGTGTTTAGTAGTTCTATTAAACATTCAATCAATTGACTTGACTCAGAATCACCAAGTTCAAGTGTTGGACCAACTGATTTGGGTGTTAGATTGATTGTGAATTGCATTGACTGATTTCTACACAACCTGGACTGCCAACTGACCGATTCAAGTTGTTGAACCAATCAGCTCAGGGTCAAGTGAGATGAACGGTTCAAGTTGAACCGATCGGTTCATTTGGACCAAACGAGCCAATTTGGGAAAGTTAGGTTGGTGAGAAAATATTTTTGTTTCACTTGTACAATTCGATTGGGACAAGTATTGATCTTTGGATTAATTGGAAATGGAAAGAAGAAACTCAATTGGGAACTACCCTGGGAAGTGAAATGACCGGTTCATGAATGAACCGATCGGTTCAGCTCCCCAAACGACCAGTTCATGAGATGAACCGATCGGTTCACCTGCCGGAGTGTATCAATTTGTGGAAATTCTGGACCCTTCTACTCCCTCTTTAGTCCCGCATTGCCCGGGGCTGAGAACCCTGACCCTGACCCTGACCCCTCCTATATATAGAGGGGTATTGGGGGCTTCTCAAGAATAACTCAGAACATCAGTTGATATGCAAAGTTGTCCTCTCTGGTTGTGGTAACCGAGAGAGCCCAAGTAAGTACTACCCGACTAGGGAGGCACAGTGAAGGAAAGACAACTATATGATGACAACTAGTGGCGGGAGAGCACGTTGGTGACTAGTACGCTGACTGAAGGGGACGACTCCTTCCAGTGTCCTATAGGATAGGACGAATGGTGCTCCTGGTGGTCTGTGTGGACTACTACATAGGCATGAGATTTTTACCGCTCGGAGGATAGCTGTCAATCTGTCAGTCTGTGTGCGACCAGGAGTTGAACAGACGCCGTCTAAGATCGGAGGTGAAGACTGAGCTAGCTGTGAGGTAACGTCACCGAGCAAGCCTCAGGATAAGGTACGCCTCTACAAACCATCCTTCCTACCGTTTAGATGTTGACGAGATATCTTTGGGTTCTGGGTTTGGGGAGAAAATTTTTGTTTCCACTGCCATCTCTGCCTTCCCCAAAACCCAACCAATATGTCCTAAACTAGACTACTCCTAAGTAAACAAGTTGAGTTTCTCTATGTGTGATTTCTATAGTCTTGTTGAACCCTAGATGTCCTTGGGAAGACCAACCCCTAGAGTCAGAGGGAGGTTGGTTTTATGCATATATTTGAATATGAATATCAGAACCTACCATATGGGTGAGGGAGAGAGAGTCCCAAGACCCTATAGGAGGTAACTTTTTCAGTTTTGATAAAGCCTCAATCTTAGGTTGGTGGTTCCTTGTAGGAATCTAGTGGTTGTGTAGATAAGAGAGTTTTGGGTAAAGACCTATGAAGAGAATGTCATAGCCTGTTTTGGTTTGCACTTATGTGGCTAAAGCTTGTAATTCCAATCACTAGTGCCAACGAGGTAATTTGAGAACCCTAGACTAAGAGAGGGAAGATAAAGTTTGTGTATATGAGATACTCATAGAGCTGAATGAGCTCAGAGAGACCGAGCATGACACTACCCTCGTGATAAGGGTTAGGACCTCGATTGGGCTAGATAAATCTTTGATATATGTTTAATAAGACACTCACATAAGTTTGTTTTGCACCCCCATGGTATGGTTTATGTAAGGATGTGATCTAATCTCGAGATGTGATATATAGACATGATATGATGGAAACCTAGATAGGGTTTAATATATATCAATGCATAAATGGTTAACCATATACATGAATAATGATTATAATATGAATAGTCATCTAATCTCATGATGAATCTCTAATAGAGTTTGCAACCTAATATGAGAAAGTACAATGAGACGACACTAGTGATATATGTTACATGAATAGTGATGACATAATATGTTTGGTGAATCTAGTGATGAATTCACTAATAAACTTGTAACTTAATATTAAAATGAAATGAGATCATTTCAATTATATATGCCAAACAAGTGATATTGTTAGTGCTTAATAAATATGTTGAATATAGTCTGAAAAATTTGCACAATATAATGATGATGGCACCTCGTTATGATCTATATGGATAAAATTGAGTTAATTATAAATAACTCTTCCCAAAATGAGGACATAATGATAGAACCTGATGCTTGGTTTAAATAAGGATGTCAATCCAAAGATGTGAGATATGATATAACATGAGGATTTGAACACTTCTGAAGGGGTGTTTTGCCCTAGATGCTTATATAACCTCCTAGGTGTTGTTAAGATATAGTTATGGAGATCTTGCTTATATAATGTTGCACATAGAACAATGTCCTACATGTGGAATAAGATCCTTAGTTTTCCTTGGAGTAAGAGAATGGATTAATTTTGAGGAAAAAAATTCTTTTAAGATGCATATGGTGTGATGGACTAGATTTTTGGCTTGATTTTGAGGATGAAATATCTATTAAGGTGTGTAGGATGTGATGGAGTGGACTTTTGGAATCCTTAAATGTTCAATGACATAAGTGAATTCATGCTTGTTGAGTTTTTTTTAGAGGCACAAGTGATTTAGTAAAGTTTGGATGTAAACTGATATTTATATCATGATTAAGATCCCTAAGTTCATGCCTTTTTGGAGTATTTAATTGAATGATCAAATAGATGAGTTTTGTCACCAAATTTTTGTAGAATGTATCTTGAGAGGTAGTAAACATGTTGTTAAAATTTGGTGACAATTGGAGGATCCTAGAGGAAGTTATGAAGGTTTGATTATAGTGAAATAATATGCATAGTTGATGATTTATAGACCTAAGTCATGGATTTTATCAGTGTCACACACCCCTTAGTTGATCTGGGTCTTTGTGGCCAGATCCTAGCCCTAGATATCCAATCTAGTGTCAATGAGCTCTACTTTGAGTGCCACAGATCCCATTCTATGTTGGTTTATTCGTATACTTTGGATGCACCTTGGATGGCCAGATCATTATTCCTTACCTCCAGTCAAATGGGAGATCATGGGGTTGCAGTGACTGGAAAGTCTTAGCCTCACCCCACATCATATTTGTGGCTTAAGAAGGGACGATGAGTGACTGGTTGATAAATGTGTATTTATCTCTTTTATTTACATATTTTTGATATTTGTTTAGGATTTTTTGTTATTTATTCTCTTAGTTTCTTAATTAATTGTGTTATTTTAGATTTTTCTCTATAATTGGAGTTTTAATTATATTTTCTTGGGTTTTGTAGGAAAATTATATAATTTGTAGCAAACCTGAAATTCATATATACCCACCACCAAAAGTGACATAACTCTTACATTAAAACTCCAAATTATATGTACAAGTATTCATTGGAAAGGGAATTTAATTTACTAAAAGAAAATCCTATTATTTGGACCGCTTTTATACTTTTCACAAGAGATAAATATGTTCTAAATCGATGCTGCGAGAATCTGCATTAAAGAGAGTTACATGGTCAAGATAATTAAAGACAATCAACTTTTGATTTGACCAGATCTAGAAAATTCAAAAATTGATCTCCCACTCTTTTTTCCCTCTCTTTTGAGGGCATCCTACCCCCTCCCCCTCCTATAAAAGGAGGGACTCTTTAGTTGTAAAAACATTCCATTCTTCATTCCATTTCATCCAATTTTTAGTTATAGACTACATCTTGTATAATGTTGGATCTCATTTTTGTTTGCATTTCTTCTAGTCTTGTTATGTTTGAGTAAATCTATCTGGGGCATGGGAGTAGCCCCTTAGCCCGATTCTATTCAATATAATCAGTTATATTCCTCGATCAGACAAATGTCTTCTCTCTATTTATGTGTGGTTATTTGGATGATCTGATATATTCTTATGGAGTGATATGACCGTGGATCTCTGTAAGAACGAAACAATAGTCCCTTAATTGTGATTATCATATTTTCGTCTATTTAATCTTATTCTTATTATAATCCTTGGTGATGTGACCACCTGAGTCTTGGGTTTGAATACTAATTTGAACTCACATGCTTTTTGATATGACCGTGGATAGTGGCATATTGGACGGTTGGGCAATGATCTGTGAACGTCGGGACCAACGGGTTCACGGGAAGTATGAACCTTGTGAGTTTGTTTGTAAGGACATGTAACCACAAGGTCCTGATTTGATCCTTGAAGTTTAGAATTTGATTAGTTGAATAGGAGCATGGTTTTGGTGGTGATCTGCTGGACCCCAGATCTTTATTTCTTGATTAGTTAAACTTTATTTCAACATTTTTATTTTTGTTCTTAGTATTAATAACTCTCTCAAATGGGGATTTAATTCTTGTACTTGTGATCAGATTTGGATTTCGACTTTTCTTTTCCGCAGTCACTTGGATCGATACCTATCTATACTAAGTTGACTTGTTGTTCACAACAAGTTGACAACCGAGTTAGAAGGTTAAACTCTAGGCCCCTGTTTGGAAATAGACTGGGATTTCGTAGTTTGGACTGGATTAGATAGGGTTAGTCTGGATTCAGTCTGATTCTGTTTGGCAACCCAATCTGATTCTGTTTGGCAACCCAGTCTAATTCTGGTCAGCTAGTCTAATTTGAGTCTGATTGCAGTCTGATTCTGTTTGGCTACTAGACTGGATCCAGTCTGATTTTGTTTGGCAACTTAGTCAGTATCTGCTGATTTTGTCCTGATGTTGTAGAACTGTTTTAACAAGAATAATGAATGTGTAGTTGTGCTGCCGCTTAAGAAGAAGTTGGCCGAAGTGTATTATATACTAAATAACAAATACATAATATAATTTATGTATTTAAATTAAATAGTAGCAAACGTGTGTAGCATGTCTGTAGCAGAATGTAATACCAAATAAATAAAAAGATAATATTTTATCGGTTCCCGGGCAAATACATATGTAACATACAAACTGAAACGAGAGGTCTGTCCTGGACCTAGACAAAGACAAAGCTACACAATCTAATAAGTTGGTGAGCAAGCAGCCAACTTCATGCCTCGTCGGACTCGTCGGCCAACTTCATGGCCTCATCGTATTCGTCCCACGACACAGGACATGCTTCGTCCAACAACTGATTTGTTTCCTATTTGCTGGCGTCTTTTGGCCACTCGAACAGCAACGGCAGATGGTGAATAGGATGAGTAACACCCTTGGCTTGTTCGTCTCTCTCATTTGGGCCCTCATCATTTGTAGGCTCGCAACATTTTTTCTTGCAAATAAGGTTTTCTTCTACATATTTTTTAATCTTCGACGGAGACACCAATTGTTTTTCAAATTTTGTCCTTGCCTTTGACCGTGACCGCGATGATGACATCTATAGTTAATAAATAAATATAAGTATTAGCAAATATCAATAATAGTAAGATAACTGTGACAATATTGAATACAAATAAATGCTCCAAACAAACTTAGCTACAAACAAGTAAGAACGTAATGCATGCATTCAATACATAACAATAAAGCTCCAACCAAACTTAGCTACATACAAATAAATGTTGCGAGGTAAACACAAACAACTACAAAGTCGTGGAAATATATTACAAGTTAATGTGTTATTTTCTCCATCTAACGTGGTTGTTTGATTCACTGATCGGTGTTAATAAGGTATTCAGCAACCCCATGTGGGTAAATGCGACGAGTCGTCATGAAGTTGCGTTGTACGGCCAATGGAGGGGGAGGCAATAAATCTCCCAAAATAAAAAGATTATCTCTTATGAACTCTCTCCTTATGTGTTGCCATCTCATCTGCAACTCAGTCAAAAATATGTAAGGACCCCCAGTTATGTTTCGGAAGTCACACCATGCCTCCATCCAAGCCTGTGTAGTATATACTTCATTAACACATCTCCCCAACTCATATTGGTTTCTCATCATACCTCTGAGAACCATATCAAGCTCTGTACACCACATAAAAGAAGGCGTCCTTGGAGGCCCAACCATATTATAGAATCTGTAAGTAATATGTTTTATACCTAAGTGTGTATCACACCATTAAGGGAATATAAAATGCATATTCAGTGCTAACTAACATTTATCAACATCACGGTGAAAAAACATACACCCTCCATAAAACATACACCAACATTATGATAAATAACAAAATCCTGTTAATGTCAGATTAATTCAGAAAGATTTAATGTTAAAAACATCGAATGGTTGACAATGTAAATCGACACACCAATCTAAATGTGGCTCTCTTCCATTAAATGTTATGGTGTCACCGTGGGTGAAGGAATATCTAAAAGAAGACTACATTCTTCCTCCAGACTAGCAACGTAGCGTTCTAGACCCTCATGCTCATACTTTTTTGTGTGTATATATCATCATAGTTGTGATGAATTTCAACAAAGTCCTTCATGTTCATTGCCTGACCCCACACAGACTTGCACTTGACAGTTAGTAACATAATCTCAGCTTTCAAAGAATCAATTGTTGGGGGGATATCGACTGCCCAACGGAAGTATCTGCACCGATCTTTTCCCTACAATGTATTATTAAGTTTAATGAATGACAAAGAATGTACTGCATACACAATGGCAACCTATTATGTATGTATTTAGTAGTGCACCTCACGAGAAGGACATATGTAATACATTTCGCTCGGCCTTTCACTCAGAATACCAAAATCATACAACCCTGTATTCTCTGTGTTAAGCCGCAAGGCTGCATCTAACCCATAATCACACCTCGGAACTTCAGATGGATCCATTGACATCTAAAACATAATTGAGGTAATTTAGGATTAGTAAAAATAATGTCGGATTCTGAACAGAGATTTCAAATACAACTTTCCGAACATAAAATAGGCCTAACTGGTTGTTCTACATCTATGATGTATTGTATCCATCCTCATTTGAAGAGTCGTTACTGCTCGTGATGTGAAGTCATTGGCGAAGATATTGGCACCTGTCACGTAGAGTGGAAATATCTTGTTCGAGCCTATCAGAGTCTGCTCTTGTCGAACTGACAAAGTCACATTGTTCAGACCATAGCTTGTGTTCGTTGCGTGCATATGCAAGTTGTGTTAGCATAGCATCCCTAACTGCAGTAAGTGTGGCAACTGTGGGTGGTACATGCTGCGTGGGCAATCTCATCTGGCATCTGTTTGAAACAAGCCCCCTACCACATGTAAAATACGGTCTGTGGGGGTTGTCATTTTCAAAACATCCATTTGCCGCATCCGCGTCATCCATATACACACGTACAGTGCATTGAAGGCCGCATGTACAGCAAGGCATTCCATTATCCATTTCAAGACAACCTACTGATTCATTATGTCATGTATATTATTAGGATCTAGTAAAAAGTTCATAAAAAAAACAAGTAAAGGCTACAAACTTTTGTCGTGGACAATTTTTCAAATAATGTCGAAGACTATTACAGATACAATTGTACGTCAACGGGCATCCCATAGCAAATTCGAAATGGATTCACGTAAACGATCGCCCTCCCTTGAATCGGCCTGAGTTGTTTGTTGGAGGGAACTCAGGTCAACCCCAATAGGGGGAACGGCAGATGTTGAAATGTCATCTGGGAGTTCGTCCATTATACTGTCGCCATCATGTTGGTGGCGTATGAAATTGTGGAGGATACAACAAGCCATTACGAGGCGACACTGCGAATGTATGGGATATGTCGCCCCCTTTTTAAGGTAGGAAAACCGCCGCTTCAACACCCCAAATGCTCTTTCTACAACATTATGTAATTGTGCGTGGCGGTGGTTGAACATCTCCTTCTTGCTGGTGTATGCATGTATGTTTCCTCGATACTCAAAAATATGGTAAGTTGTGTTGCTATACGGTGCAAGGAATTGCCGAGTGTTGGCATACCCTGCATCAACTAGGTAAAACTTTTCCGACGGAACTTTAAACCCGCCCGTGGTTGTCGCTGACTGTAGGACCCATTGTTCAGCAGCCGATCCCTCCCACCCAGTTAGGAAATATGTAAACTCCATGGAGAAGTCAACTACAGCCAAGACATTAAGAGAGACATTCCCTTTTCTATCTCGGTAGCAATTTTGCTTGTCTCGTTTAACCAAGATGGGGATGTGTGTTTCGTTAATTGCCCCGATGGCATTCTATAACACCAAAATAGGTTGTAAACATACAAAATATTTCCACTTTTTGATTAAAGATTGTAGGGGCTAACTATTACCTTGAAGTACGGGTAGAACCTTGGGGTCTCCAATATACGAGAATCACTACAAAAAATTGGGCCATTATTCACGGGAGAGTCCTGTCACAAACCCCTCTCTACAGGCCCTCAGAAATAGGGACGGTTGTGGGTCTGGCCCTCACAAATGGTCCGTGAAGAGAACTCACATGACAAATACCAGTGGCCCTCATGAATACAATTGTCACGGACCAACTGACCCTCAAGAATGTTATATTGAGGGTCTATTTAGCCTTCATGAATACATTTTTGAGGGACTATTTAGCCTTCATAAATACATTTTTGAGGGACTATTTAGTTCTCATAAATACATTTTTGAGGGACTTGATGGTCCTGGAGAATATATTTTTGAAGGATAATGCCTTCATTAATATTATTTTTGAGGGGCTATGTGGTCGTCATCAATGCAATTTTGATGGTCAATCTGGACCTTCATCAATATATTTATGAGGGACTACTGTAAATGATTTGGTTATTGATTATTGAATGATTTATTAAATGATAATTAATTGTTACTATAGTGAATATCAAATTTTAAATGAAAACTTTGTATACATAACCTCAAGCAATATTTTTATAAGAGTCACATGACATCATAAGAAATTTCAACACCAAAATGACACATAAAATGTTAAATGAACTCAAACAGATTTCTATTAATGAAGCAAAATATTATCCATACATTGCGTGCTCAACGTTGATATAAATAACGAATACATATGATTCTAAAATTTGAGATTGATGACAATCAACATATCATGCTAGAAACTCTTAAGATCTGTAATGTCTCCATATTCCTTCAAATGGTGTGGTGCTCTTCATCAATGCCAGGCCTCATACGGATGGGTACTCATTTCATCTGTGAAGTTGGAATGTACAACATTTCCGACACTGTCCACTATAGCAGATGTCGTCATTGAAGATTCAATACAAAGTATAGCTGTGATTGCGTCCAGCCTAGTAACTTCATTTCTGAACATGAGCCTAGCATGTGCTGGATGAAATATGATCAGGAATCACAAACCGATAAACTTTCAGTATAACTTACAAAGTGTTGACATCGATCTGTAATAGGAAAATTGCAGCAACAAGGTGGCAACAGATACCACATACCTTGGGCGAGCCGAATCAAACTCTCAAGCATGCGAACAGTGGTTCTAGCTGCAAATTTACTCCAGTCAGTTTTTTTGATACTCGTGACTTAAAAAAAGGAAATCGGCAAACCTACATTGTCAGTAGCCATCTTACAATACACTAGTTTGTACAAATATGGACAAAGGTTTCAACCCCGTCCCCAATGTGGCCTCATTCCGAAAATCACAGCAGATTCAGATAATATCACTGATAAAATCAAGATTTCATATAATTAGGCTCATCAATCAAGATCAAAATATTGACTAAGAAACATACAGTGTGTTATACTGATGCAAAATTAGATGGTATCTCCCTTCATTTTCCTATCTTTTCCATTGTGCAAAATTAGTTTATTTGTCACCTGTATGTAGAAGAAATATTAATTTGTTCAAAGTCAATATAAGTTATGACAGTTACTAGTAGTTGCTGAGCTAGCAAAAAATAACTATCAGCGACTTGGGTTCTATTTGTACTGCAGTTAACGCATGACACCTTTCAACCCGTCATTATAATGGTATGTGCAATTTGGTTGAAATATGCAAATCACAAATATGCATGGTTGGGGACAGATTAGATACTGACATATTATTCGGACAGAATACTATAAAGTATACATCTGTATTTACTTAGTTCTTTGAAGCTGGTCGTATACATCTATATTTACTTAGTTAATCATCCTGAAGTTGGTCGTATACATCTGTTGGGGACAGATTAGATACTTGTTAATCATCCTGAAGTTGGTCGTATACATCTGTATTTACTTAGTTCTTTGAAGCTGGCAACATACTATAAATTAGCAACATTCCTTTTCAGCTATACTTAACTGTTGGAAGATGAACTGTTTAGATGTAATCTTGTAAATTTAACCTGTCCTTGTTTATTTTCCAAAATGACTCACCTGCTTGGCAGTCGGAAACGACGACAGTTACCATCTTTTGCTTGCCAAGTGATATCCTGATTCAGATTTGCTACAAAAGCTGACCATTTTGGATTACTAAAGGTTCTCCTGATTATGTTGCAACAATTGATTCGTCCAGTGTCCTAGACAGTAAAGGGATTGCATTTCTTGGGCAGAAAATTACTTAAATTTATGTCGTCAACTTACCACTTGACCTGAACAATATCTCAAATTTCATAGAAAAAACCTCATATATCCCTGATATAAAGGAAAAGGTCAATTTCTTTGGGTTCACTCAAGAATAAAATAACAGAACAACCATCACCAATATATATATTCTTTCAAAATAAAATAGTTGTTTTCCCTAATATTAGACAAGTCAATTCTGCATTAGACTTTTATTAGAAAATGTTAAACAGATTTTTTCTGAAAACCCTTCAGGGATTACTATTGGTAGTTCTGACCAATACCTCACTCTCTTGTTTCATGACTGTAACTAGGTTGATGATTTTATATGCAAGCTTCAAAAATGCTCACAGCTTTATTCAGGTATGAGTATCCCTCTGCATTATTAATTTGCAATTTTAGAATCATGCTCTGTGTACACTTCATTCTATTGAAAAGGCCCTGCTGAGCATAAGACATCTAATTTTATAATGGATGTGCTTTGTATTATTTCTCAAGTATTAAAGAATGAAGACAGTTAGGGTTTGTCAACTTCTGCTGTCACAGAATTCTGTGATACGCTTAAATGATTATCTTCATGAGATCCACTACAATTTATACAGCCCACATACCATATCTTTATGTGCAATATATTCTATCTCCCTTCTCATTCCACATATACCCATCATAGGCTCCTAGTTTCCTAAGTAGAAATTGAACTTGTCACGCATGTAAGGGACTTGTCGAGTAGAGTTATCTCTGACCAATCTTTTCGTCTGACTAGGGTAATAATGAGTACACTGTTCCTAGATCTTTTCTCTTATAAAGTCTTCGTTTACCTTTGTAGGTTTCCTTCTTGTTAGGGTGGTTTGCTGGTTTTCTTATGTGAAGGTGTGTTTAGTTACATATTGCAGGAGTTAGGAGTTGTAGCTTACACTAACTCCTATGTAAATGCACACTTTATCATCAAATAACAATTAGTTCAAGATTACCATTTAACATGGTACTAGAGCATGACTAGGGTTAAGAGGACCCCGGTTCCATACTCACCATCCCTCTTTCCCTTCTCTCTTATCTCTTCCTTCTTCTTCCGTTGTCGACCCCTCCTTGGGCCATTCAGCCTCTATCGACATCGTTGATCCATGAAGCCTTAGCCGCCACCACCACCACAACCAAGCTTGGAGGCCTCTTCGGCCTTAGCCGACACTACAGACCCTGCGGCTCTGGCCACTACTGCCATCAGGACTTGCGACACCTTCTAGTTCTTTTCACATCTCTTGCTGCCACCACTAGCCTGATCCAAGTCGGCTCTAGTCGTTTCTCTTCTTCAATTTGCAACAACAAAGGACTTCCTACTATTATTTCAGTGTTCATCCTCATATTTACGCCTACGACCTATTCCTTAAGGTTGATTTAGGTGTCTGCTTTTTAATCATTATGATATATATCTACTCCAAGTATCTATCTCAAGTGGTAATTTCACGCCACTACGTGATCTCCATTTGTCTAACCAGAAAGAACTATGCCTTTTGGCATAAATTCCTAATAATCCATGCCTATTCTCAGGATAAGGCATCCCACTAATATTGCTCCACCCCTAATGCCAAAGTTGATGCTAAGGTAAAGAGAAATTATGTCGTTCGAAGGAGAAATGCCTATTCTCAGGTTCGAATTTGGATCTTGAATTGCGTTGAACACATACTTGTCTTGGCGGCTAGGCGGTCCTTCCCACCCAGGGAAAGCCTAGGGGGCCTAGGCAGGAGCCTAGGCGTTTGTAGGCGTTCTTCATATTTTTTTATATTTTACATATATATAAATGATTATCACATATACAATTAGTTATATTCAAATATATGCATCACTGTGTACATTTGTATTGGCTATCCCTAAGCTTAATCAATCATAACTTCACCTACATCACATCTTTCATAACCTAGGCTAGACCTATTTGACCTTAATTGGACCTAATTTAACTTAGTCAGCCCTAATTTGGCCTAAGTTAGACCTATTTTGAACAGGGAGCCTGGATATATGAAGGCCTATGCGACCAGTTTAAGGCGGCCCTCCTAGAGCCTAGGGGGCCTAGGCGCGCCTAGGCAGAGCCTAAGCGGGAGCCTGGATAACTATGGTTGAACCTCAAATTAATGCTTGTTTGGTCCCTCTTAGCACTACAATCACTATGTGGGATTGTCTGGTCCTATGTATGCTCACAAGGAGAGCGCAAAACACGTTTAAGAGATATATCGAAGTTTGTCTAAACGCAAATATCTCATGGTGTAGATATAGATGACCTCTATGCTCACTTCATGTCTATGTGCGATGATCGAGAAGTGTATCATCCTCTGACTATAGATTACAACACTTTGCGAAAGCAAAGGAACTCCATCTTGTGCAGTTCATTTCTTTGCTGTCTTCTAGATTTGTCTAGCTGATCGAATCTTAGGGAGTGACGATACTAATTTAGGCGGCTAGGCGGTCCTTCCCACTCTAGGGAAGACTAGGGGGCCTAGAGGCCTAGGCGGGAACCTAGGCGTTTCTAGGCATTCTTCATATTTGTTTATATTTTGCTCATATATAAATGATTTTGCATATATACTGTTAGAATATAGCCTATTTAGTTAATAGGTTATTAGTTTATTGTCTGCATGGGCCTGTTTCCCATGGCCCATTAGGGTTAGTCCGCTTCCTTTGTGCTTCCTTGTAATAGCCTCCTTTCCTATATATAGGATAGGGGTGTAAATATGAATGGAACAACACAACATTATCGTATACACTTCTTCACATGGTATCACAGCAGTAGAGAGGGAGAGAAAACCCTAGACGCCGTCCCTCCTTCCCTTCTCTCTCTCGGTGCCCTTCCAACCCTAGCAGCCGCCGCCTCTTCCTCTCCTAGAGAAAGCAACAGGGGGAGCGCTCCCGCCAGCAGGAGGCCACCGCCACTTCTTCCATAGCACAGGCCAGCTGTCCGCTAGGCACTTCCGCCCCCCATGGCCCTTTCTCCCACTTTCACATAGATCCGTACGCCGGCGCCAACCTTCCCGATATACAATCTATGCTTTTCGATCTAAAGCTATCCGCTGGTGCCATCATACCCAATAGAGGAGATAGAGATAGAGAGGAGGGTATGAGGAGAACATGAGAGAGAGGATATGAGGAGAGAGGCATGAGATGATAATCTAGGCTATCTTCATGGAGTTTTGTATTGTTTAGCACAATTTTAAGATAAAGTGACATAAAATACTCTTCATCACCTCTCAATGCAAACTCAATGGTTACTGTCACAAATTTTCTCTTTTTATCCTATATTATTTTCTTTATGGATATAAATTCAATATACACTCATTTCAATTTCTACATTGCTATGGAGGATATGGCTTATGTGGAATGAGAATGAAAATAAGTTGGATTTTTTTGCAAATCCAAAAATAGTTTATACACTACTGTGTTAATGCAAGCAAGCTCTTATATGTTCTATGAGGTCCTAATATAAAGATTATAGGCACAATCCTATCTATTTTATGTGGAAGTCCTAATCTGAAAACTACATGAAGACTATAGAATCAAGTAAATTATATTGACATCCAGTCTAATCAATGTTGTATCATAGTAGGATATTTAAACAGATTGCTTAACCCTATGTAAAAAAGAGGGAGAAACCATTTCAGTAATAATTATACAAACCTATTCCAAGAAGAGATCTTCAGTAATAATTATACAAATCTATTCCTAACAACAAATGTGCCAAGGATGGGTTTTACCCGCGCTTCTGCAGTTTGGCTTTAGTAACAATGCACCACCGTTGTCACATCTCCATCCTATTTCACAAAGCACTAACAATTAAGAATAATCAAATAAGCAGTAACCTTCAGCAGGCTAAACTGAAACGATCAATGTCTAAGATTTTACAATCCAATAAAGCCGGATGCATGACCATCTTAATCAGCTCCTCAACAGTGTGTATAAGACTCATTTTAGATTAAATGAAATATTAACATTTACAAAGCATGTTTCATCATGCGATCAAACTCTTGTGGATTAAGGTATACACAAGCTACTGGGTAAACAAAAGCCAAGTCTGATAAGTAACTTGGATTAAGGTATACAAACATTACGTCTGACGTGAATTATGCTTGGTCCACTCAGTGTGCTTCTACTTAACATACTATATCAGTGTCCTTTCAATTCTAATTCAGGGTTATGCCTGATCTATAGCTCTACTAGAAAAGATATGCTCCAGGCCCATACTATAAATTAAAAAAAAATGACACAGTTGTAGCATACTAAATCTATTGGTTTTCCTAACTATAAATATGCCAAGGATGGGTTTGACACACGCTTCTGCAGATTGGCTTTAGTAACAAAGCACCACCGTTGTCACATCTCATCCTATTTCGCAAAGCACTGACAATTAAGAATAATCAAAGAAGCAACCACCTAATGCATTCTCTACGAACTACTTGCAGAAAAGAACTGTCAATAAGTACTCAGGCAACTGCAGATCAAGTGTTTTAAAGAAAAATCCACTTACTCTAAAAAACAAATTAAGATAACATGAACAGTATGTTATGATAGCACAAGGACACTTCTTTTGTAGACAATACCTCAGTAGACATACTGTGGATATCCATATTTATACGACAGTATATTACAATAAAATTAGTTTCAAATGATTAACACTACACATTTACATAATTCCCGCAATGCTACACAGAGCCTAGATAGCATACATCAGTTTTAAATTCTAAATGATACATTTAAGCAACATCTCAGAAGGCAAAACACACATTTGAAAAATACCATAACAACCGACGGGTGCGCATTGAACTATAAAGAACCACTCCGCACAAATTCGGTCTTTTAAAACGACATACAATATCATTCAAGTAAATCAAACAAACAGATTTTAGTCATAATTTAATATTATTATGGATGTATAGATTCCATATTTCCATCTTACAAGCAAGCAGGTTAATTTGCAGAGTCTTCTGTAACTAGCTGTAGGGATGGCCAAGAAAAGAATTGTGCATAATCCTCGACCCACCTCATACCACTTGTAAAAAGACACATAAAGCGGATGTAGCTGGATTTCCATATCCCCGAACTCTCCAACCATTGAGTGGGCATTCTAAAACCACAGAACAACTGCATGCATGGTGAGCAATATTCCCATGTACCCATGTTAATTTGATTTAACATTGGTACAAGTGTCACATTGAGAAATACTCTGATCCAATACAATCCAACAAAGAATTGTAATAAAGCAGAACCATATAAGTCCAATACAACCCTATCCCTACCTAAAGTGAAGCTAGGATAATATAAACTAAAATATGATGTAGCATCACATAAATAAACCGATACTGAAACAACCATATATCAAACAGAACTAAATCTTACCATCTTCAGGTTGGCATCATGTACAATGGACACAAGCAACAAACATAGGTAACAAAGAGGGACACAAGCAAACAGCACTTCAGACTAGGAACTGTAAACAAGTGGTGGAGGTGGGTTGACAGAGAATGCATGTTTGCATCCACTCTCAAGAACAATCATAGAAGCAGGCATCTTCAGCAGGCTAAACTGAAAAACAATCTACGTCTGAGATTTTACAATCCAATAAAGCCGGATACATGACCACCTTACACAGGGCGACCATTCTTTGTTTGCATCCAATCAGCTCCCCAACAGTGTGTATAAGATGCATTTTGGATTAAATGAAATATTAACAGTTACAAGGCATGTTTCATTATGCAATCAAACTCATCGTGGATTAAGGCTGACATATGAGCAAGAATACAATAATACAATATGAGCAAGAATTCTGATGCCAGAAAGTAGAAAGTTTCAAAACCAAAAAGAGAAGAAGCGAAAAGGGCAATGTTGCATTACCTTGTCGGCTATCTTACTCTGCTCTCCCATCTTCTTCCTCGCCTGCATCCGCATAAACGTGAGCTCGCCGCCCCCGGCCTTGACGAAGTCTTCCTCGTCCGCAAACGCCTCCCTGCCCTCCCGCATTCCGTCCACTTCCTCCATTTCCTTCAGCACTTCCACGCACCGCTCCCTCCCACCGCTTTCTGCTACCGCCATCGAGCAAAGATCCCACCTTTCCCACTGCAACAATCTGTACCTGAACCCTCCCCGTCGAACCCCCACCAGCATCCTCTGCCGGAACCTCGAGTCCTGGAACGATACCGAGAGCGCCGCCGCGCTCCCGTAGCCGATACACTCCATCCTTGCACATGAGGCGACTCCCAAGACCCTTTCTTGCTCGTGGACCGGCCGGACGCGCACGGCGTGAGAGGGGGAAGCACGGAGCGACGAGCTTGTGAGGGCATCGGAGTGACGTCTGAGGGCTTGCGCGTAGAGCAAGGGAGGGCGGAGAGGGGAGGATCAGAGCGGAGAGGGGAGGGCCGGCCGGATGTGCACGACGTGAGAGGGGGAAGCACGGAGCGACGAATTGGTTCTCGCGTGGAGGAACAAGGGGGTAGGGTTTTTTATTTTTTTATTTTGATTTACAAATATTGTGTTTTGAATGGAGGGAAGAGTTATGAGATGGAGGGAAACATTTGACATGGCATTTTTTACGGAGTGATTAGTGAGTAATGTATTTTTGAGGGATTAGTGTTCACATAAAAGGTCTAAGGATGTTAAAAACACGGTTGAGGGATTTGGTCCCATATTTGAAGGATGGGCCCTCACAAATAGACATCATTATTCACGATTTTTGGTTCCTCACAAATGTTCTTCAACAAAGGCCAAATTTTTTGTAGTGAATGTGTTGTCGTGCATGTCGCTGCAGTTTGCATGACAATGTACTCATTGGACAATGAACACACATCGTCTAAGACTTAATTGAACTTTCTACTGATGGTCTCACCAGAGTGAATGTAGTCCTCAGCCAAAGCATGATTTGTATGTCCATGGCCAACCATTTGTAGGAAGTAGCACACAGCCTCAACCGAACTAACGCCTGTAGTGCTTCGTAACAAGGCCTGACTCTCAAGCTTGTCCATAAGGGCCAATATAGAATGTGGTCTCATTTGATATAGGTCATAAGCCCTTTGTTCATGACCATTTAAAATTTCTAAGACCTTCTGGTGGCCACTCCTAATGCTAACTGACCTAGGTATTGTAGGTGGTATGTTGGAAATGTCGTCAATGATGGAGTTTGCTATGGACTCAGCTATTGTATCAGCAATGTGATTAGCTAGACCAGACAAAGTATGTAGAATGTGCGTGAGGAGGTCAGGTGTTTCTGTTTGGTCAGTGGTTGACATTATGCATACAAGTGGAAGCATAGCAAGGTTGTCATGGCAATGACAAGGAAAATAACTACTCGACAATCATATGTAACTGTGGACATGACAAATAATGGCTTGCAGGATACATAGCAAATTAGATTGAATGCAAAATAAAAGCATGGCGCTGAAATAAAATATTACAATAGTTAATCAATTTAATTTGTGCGGTAAAATAATGTCTAGACGGGAATAAAAATATTACAACAATTAAGCAAACTAGATTATGCCCAAAGATAATGTTTGGATGGGAAATAGATTATTACAACAATGAAAGAACTTTCCACTGATTTGCTGAGTTAAATGTCTAGTTGTTAATGCTTGGTGATCCGGAAGGGCCAGCATCATTAGAAGAAGGAAAATATGCATGGTGAAATGATACAAATGACGATGGCATACTTGGTCTGTTGCTGAAGTTGGGTGTTGGGGATTGCGGGAAAAATGCATGGTGAGATGGCATAAACGAGGATGGCATTGAAGGTGTTGTTGCATTGGTAGCTTGGGACCTTTCCCAAAGGTCTTGCAACCATATGGTTATCTTTTGAGGTGTGTCTATAAGGCTGAGGTAGATGGTGCGGTTTGTTGAGTCCTTGATGGCGTTCACAAGTGTTGTAAACATAGCAGTGGGGGCATCTGGGTAAGTGTCATGGAAATGTTTTAAGATGGTTGTAAACTCTTTCTTTTCAAAGGCTCTAGTTGCCACAACACTGCCTAACTCGTGAACCTTTGCATAAACCTGTGTGAATTCAGATAACACTTCATTTGAAAACCCACATCGGTCTTGAGCCATTGATGGCCGCTTCTTGCGCCTAACGACAGGAGGCCTCCAGCCAACACTCGGTGTATCTGTTCTGCCTCCCCCGGTATCTCCCTCACTTTGCATCCCATATGCGCCCATATTAGCTTCCCCTGATTGGCTTCCAGTGTTCATGGGTGTGTCTGGGCCATCTAAGTCGACAGTGGCATCATCCTCGGAGGCAACGTCAGAAGGGATTTGTGTGTCCGTTGAAGACATTGCATGATGTCCTCTGGCAATGTTCCTCCCCTCCATCATCTCGATGTCATAGTAGTGGGGAAACGGCTTGTTAAGCAACCTAGCAAGGTCCTTGTTTGCCTAAGTATACAAACATTTTGTATTACGAAATTAAAGTGTAAATATATGACATTATTTTTTTAATTAAGGGACTGGTTATTAGATATACCGCAAGACTCTCCCTCCATTCAGGGATGTTGGGCAGTGTGGGCTTATGCCTAGTGTCATCCCATCCAACGCCGCTCTTATTCATCACAAGCTTCAAAGCGGCATAGTCCCTCCTCAAGTTCTTCCACCGAGTTTTCAGCTGGTCTATATTGCAGGCCATCTTCCCCATCCTATTTTGCATTTCCAGAGTTGCCTCCCTCCAAGCCTCCCTAGTGAAATGACCATCGACACACCTGCCTAGGTCATATTTTCTGCGCAGTGCAGATACTAGAGCGGCATCAAAATCTCTTGCCCAAACAATACGAAACTTGGGGTCAGCGGAAGACATACCCCAGTAGGTGCTGCAATATATTATGATAAACAAATCGTTATATCTTTTATCTTTTCAGATAAAGTATTTACTTAGATAGTGGTGTCTAAGCTACAATTACACTATGAAATTACCTTGTGCATCAGTTGCATATATTTTCTCTATATTAGTTCCAATAAAATAAAAAAGGATCTCAAGCCGTGGATGGAATATGCATGTTCTAGTATCTGGTGGTACAATGTTACCTCTACGTTAGTCTAACATACATGCACAAAAGAGAGGCAAGATTAATATTTAGGCATGTATACTTTATTTAATATTATAATGATATGAGAACAATTGTGTTATATAAAATTGAGGTGAAACATCCATAAAAAATAATTCAAAAAATATCAGTAACAAATGAAGAACCCGCCTCTTCTTTTATAAGGTCTTCAGATCTAATATTGGCACTCCAGCATCAGATGATAGAAGGTATTGTCCTTTTAGTAGCTAAAGCAAGCTGGAACAGTGTACTAAAACTTTAATGAGAGCATTATATGAATTGCCATCTTATTCAATAATCCCATGAGCTCAGAAGAGGTATAAGAGAAGTGGATTAGGATAGAAGAAAAGCGAGTAGAATAGCACACAAGAAGGCCATCAGGGTAAAATATACATGTACAGTCTCAGTGAATATTGATTAAGAAATTTCAGCAAACCAATGTTCTGTTTCATTCCCCTATGCAGCAATACAGAGAAACCAAAAGATAGTTTCAAGTTGTATTTCTAGCAAGGATGTATGATACATACTTTATGTTTTCCTCAAACATGTCAAGATGTAGTTACTGAGCACTCAGGCGACATATAAAAGTTTGACAATAGATACACTCACACAACTGATAGAAAGTAACATGTAACATATGGGTAAAATGGTGATATATTGTAGTATATTTTTTCTAGGATGGGGGAATTTTTATGAATACCACATATGGGAAACCACAAAAAATACATATTGTAGTATGTTTGATAATAGATACACTCGCACAACTGATAGAAAGTAACATGTAACATATGGGTAAAATGGTGATATATTGTAGTATGTTTTTTCTAATATGGGTAAAAGACCAAAATGCAGAACATTTGGATCAAAGAAAACTTGAGGAAGTATATGAACCTATTTATATATGTTTTATGCATTGTACATGCGATGACATGCTTGCTATTATCTACCCAGCAAACTTGCTCTATATTTTATAAAATTGGACATCAATGTGTTCACCTCCCCATACACAGATTGCAACCATAATGAAAAAATTGTTGTTCATCAAAGTACACTGCAACAATGAAAGATCAATAAGATATGTCATATTGATGACCAAAATAAAGATACGTCATACATAGTACAAAAAATTATTTATATTGCAAGATTTTGAACTGATTTGTATATAGATATGTCGTTAACACAAAAAAGAACCAAAAGATGGGTCAAGTGAAACAAGATCCAAAAATCAGTACCCACACACACCATGAGGATGAAAACTAAAATTCTCAACATTTTAGTGGATTTACTTGTTTTAGGAATAGCAATTTTCAAGTAAGAATTACCTTTGGGTGCTAGACAGAATTCTCTAGCTGAAAAGTAAGAATTGTAGGAAGTTCATGGTGTTCAATACATTGAGTAGATTCATCATGCTAACCACAATGCCACATAATTCATAAAAGTGATTTCCATCTACATTTTCTAACCTAACGTAGTGCATGATAGTCACTAAATAAATTAAGCAAATCATATTTGTATAACTGAAGCTCACAGTGGTAAGAGCCTTGAATAAACCATAGCATTGATCAATAGGTCAGAGTATGCCAGTGTAAAAAGAGCAAAAACTCAATGGTTATAGAGCTTAGGTGGTGTGTATCACATCACAACTGAGGTCACGAATGAAGTTGTTTCTGCAACTTTAACTTTATATAAGAAGGAAAATAGAGGTCAAGAATGAAGTAGCCATCAATACTGTATCTGAGCAAGAAATTGTAACAAGCCTTCCTCATTGAAAAAGTAGGATCCAACTGAACTAGACAATAGCTTTGCAAAATGGTGATATATTGTAGTATCTTTTTTCTAGTATGGGTAAAAGACCAATATGCAGAACATTTGGATCAAAGAAAACTTGAGGAAGTATATGAACCTATTTATATAAGTTTTATACATTGTACATGCGATGACATGCTTGCTAGTATCTACCTAGCAAACTTGCTCTATATTTTATAAAATTGGACATCAATGTGTTCACCTCCCCATACACAAATTGCAACCATAATCAAAATTGTTGCTCATCAAAGTAAACTGCAACAATGAAAGATCAATAAGATATGTCATATTGATGACCAAAATAAAGATACGTCATACATAGTACAAAAAAGTATTTATATTGAAAGATTTCAAACTGATTTGTATATAGATATGTCGTTAACACAAAAAAGAACCAAAAGATGGGTCAAGTGAAACAAGATCCAAAAATCAGTACCCACACACACCATGAAGATGAAAACCAAAATTCTCAACATTTTGGTGGATTTACTTGTTTTAGGAATAGCAATTTTCAAGTAAGAATTACCTTTGGGTGCTAGACAGAATTCTCTAGCTGAAAAGTAAGAATTGTAGGAAGTTCATGGTGCTCAATGCATTGAGTAGATTCAGCATGCTAACCACAATGCCACATGATTCATAAAAGTGATTTCCATCTAGATTTTCTAACCTAACATAGTGCATGATAGTCACTAATAAATTAAGCAAATCGTATTTGTATAAGTGAAGCTCACAGTGGTAACAACCTTGAATAAACCATAGCATTGATCAATAGGTCAGAGTATGCCAGTGTAAAAAGAGCAAAAACTCAATGGTTATAGAGCTTGGGTGGTGTGTATCACATCACAACTGAGGTCACGAATGAAGTTGTTTCTGCAACTTTGACTTTATATAAGAAGGAAAATAGAGGTCAAGAATGAAGTAGCCATCAATACTGTATCTGAGCAAGAAATTGTAACAACCCTTCGTCATTGAAAAAGTAGGATCTAACTGAACTAGACAATAGCTTTGCAAAATTCCACGAATCACCACTTTAAAGATAAATGCAATAGCTTTGCAAAATGCCAGGAAGCACTTATCAATAGAAGACAGCTAGCCATCTAAACATATTCCAAATGGCTTAGCCTTCACATTTCATATAGAAAAGGAAAGTATCCACAGATGAAAAATAGTATGGAGCCTTGAGATAAACATCATTTTATCAATGTAAAACACACACAGGGGATCCAACACACACCATGGAACACGGGGAACCCCTTTGCATAATGATTCAGTACAAAAAATAGGCCTAACTATTCATCATCACCAACCTATTCAGAAGTGGTCGACAACGAGCAGCGACTGCGGAATCGACAGGATGAGCAGCATCGCCAGAGAACTAGGGACGAAGAAGTGGTCGACAATGAGCAGCAATTGCGGAATCGACGGGATGAGCAGCACCGCCAGAGAACCAGGGACGAACACCAGCTTCCTCCAAGATGCGTAGGTGGATGTGAAGAACCTCGATGCACAAGGCGATCAATATGAAGGAACACGGACATTGCTTGCCCTTGCTAGGGTTTGTCCTGTGCGTCAACAAGATGGGACGATGACTACTCAACCTGAGTCAGGTGGATGGTGCAGATAATCGATGGTCAGAAGGACAGGACAGGGCACTGGTACCTTGCCTTTGCAGGATGTAGTCGCCCTAGTAGACCGGCGGTCACAGATGGCCGCATTGAATCACCAGGCAGCAGACGCTCCGCCCGACGACTGCTACCCTCCATCCGCGACCTGCTCGAGGTAGCAGACCTCGCTTTAACTCACGGACCAACAGTGAGCCGGTAGCAGGTACAGGGAGAGGGGAAACCAACTGCAGCGAAGGAGAGGGGTGAGAAGGAGAGGGCCGAGAGGAAGAGGGAGGCGCGCGAGTGAGAGGGAGGGGAGAGAGGGAGTCGGGGTCGAGGGGGTGTCGGGGGGGTGCTAAACTGGACTGGGATTTGCAATCCCGCCTATACAGGGACTGGGTTAGTTCGGATTATGGGATTCTATTATCCCAAAATGGGGGTCGACTGGGGTTGCAAACCAAACAACATTTTGGCCCAAACCGGACTGGGTTACGCTGACCTGGCGCTAGACGACAACTCCTAATTCAGATCTAGTCTGTTTCCAAACATGGGCTAGGACTTTTCCTAGTGATTGTTGTGTGTACAACGACACACATCAATTTGGCATCATTGTCGGGGATGTCACAGTTATTTTTTAGATCTGGTTGCATGTATATCTTGTTTAATCCTTATTCATATTCTCTAACTTTCATAACTTAAGTATTTTTTATAATTTCTTTTAGATTTTTATAATTTCTTTTTGCCTTCCGAGCACAATTACGGAAGTGTATCTCCTCTTTCTGCTGAGTTTCCATTCCAGCAATACTGCTTTCTAGTTACTTTTTTTTAGTAATTTTAGTTTATTTCATAATTTCTTAGATTTATAATTTTTAGTTCGCTTTGTAATTTTTGACTAACCTCTTATCTCGTAATCTTGCTTATCTCATTCGTTGATTGACATATCTTTCAGGAAATTTTTTTTTAAATAGAGTGGGCATCCCAATATCCCCCACAAATGTTATTACTGTGGTCTTTACCACCATGCATCTCTTGCTTACCCGACTCTACCCCATGCTTATGATAGCACCCCTTCTAATTGTGAGCCCTTTCATCCTGGTGGGTACAATGTGAATCCACATTTTTTTAGAACCATTATGGGGAACCTTTCTATCCATATTCTAATGGAGGATATGATCAACAAAATTTTGTGGGGGTGTAGTCAACAAAACCTTGGGGGTTATGAACATGTTTATGAAACCCAATGTAATCCTCAACAAGAAGAGAGACTTAGGCCCCTAGAGAAGATAGCAGTAGAAGGAGAAACAAAACTAAAAACTAGCCAATCCTTCTTAACCACCCTGCTAGAAGCCCAAACCCAAAATATAGATTGCTCAAATATATTTCCTCATGAATTGGTGACACCTTATAATATTGAATCTTCCTACCAAGATGGATGCAATGGAAATTACAATCCACCATCTTCTGGAGATTATTATGAGGAGAAATGCCACCCAAAATAATATGAGGGGTACTATGGCCAAGGACACTATGGGGAGTGCGGCGAGGATGGACAAAATTTTGGGGTGTATAAATCCTATGGTGAAATGCAATTTAACCTTGAACTGGAAGAGAGACTTAAGGCCCTAGAAAAGATGGCAGTAGAAGGACAAGCAAAACTTGAATCCAGTCAAGCCATTTTAGCTACCTTACGAGAGGATCAATCACAAACTCCCCCTATAGAGCTTGAGCAACCCAAGATGGTTCTTCTTGATGAAGACGACAATGATGATCCTTATTTTGTGTCATATATGTTGGATCCTGAAGAAATAGCACAAACCATGGAGCCATATTTTGTGTGTGATGAAGACGTTGGTATCCTTGTCTTTCCTTTAGAGACTCTATTACTTGAATATGAAATGTGAAAGCAGGAGAGTCATTATGAAGATCCAACAACTCCTCCCATCCTCAACATAAATTTGAATGATACTATAGACCAGTACCCTTCTTTTGAGTCTATTTTGGATAATGAGCATCTAACCCCCTTTATGATTCTTCCCAAGCCATCACAACAAATTTCCATCCCACACATGGCTGATCTAGAAGGGGAGATACCTCCATTGGAAGAAGCCCACACACCCCCTTCTGTTGTTTTCAAGGATCATCATCCCTCCTAAATAATTGGGGAACCCTTGTACAAAAAAATTAGAGACATATGTTATGTCAACAATGAAACTTACCAAACCCAATGTTGATGACATTAATTTTAAGGAGAAACAAAACACTTTTGTAAATGATTTTAAAATTTTTGTATTAGCATCAATTCTCCCATATGAAGGTCATCATGACGGTGGAAAACATGAACCAGATCCTCCACCCAACTCAGTTCATCATGCTCCACTGGCATTACTGGTCGGGTACCCGACAACCTCCCTCAATCCACATCCATCTTCAACACTTCCCTTGCTATCGAAGGAAGATCTATGGATATTATTGGAGGGAATGCGAGGTGAAAGAAAAAATGAACATCCCACTAAGGTTCCACAATTACCCTATCATAGGGTACACTATGAAGCTCCTCAGATAAAGGTCCCAGCCCTCATACACATCCCCTTCAGCTGGACATTTTTTGAGCTACCTGGGCCACCTGGAAATCCTCGCTCTTCTCTTCCCTCCATCTTGGGTTTCAATTTTGCTCGAGACGAGCAAAAATCTGAGTTTGGGGTGGAGGTGGGTGGTATGTTTCTATTCCACCCCTTATCTTTTTTATTCTTGCATTATTTCTACCTTTTTTTGTTTTGCATATAGTTGCTTTGTTCATGGCCATTATCTAGTTGGCCATGTTTTTATTTCTTTTGTTGCAAAATGGCATTTATCTAGTTGGCCAATATGAATATATGTTTATCATTGTAGCCCTTTAAATTTAGTAAATCTTTTGAAAAAATTGTTACAAATTTCCATGTCTGAAACCACCATGTCACCTAGGATCCCAAAATAGCATCACTCTTTGAAAAAGTTGGTAAGCCGTATGGAATCAATCAAAATCAAACACAAATTTTCTCTATTTTTAAACTGTTGATTAACTTGATATAAATCTTATATAATGTGATTGACATGAATGTTCTTTCTGATGTAATGACACTTAAAAAAAAGGAGAAAATAAATGTGTGAAGTTATAAGCACAAGGACACCTTTTGTTTCCCCCTTATTTTCTTTCTAAAAAAAAGAGAAGCAAAGAATCACCACCAGACAAAAATCAAGTCCGGGGTGGCATGGTTCCCATATAAAAAATTCCATACCCCACAAAGGGGCGTACCATCAAAAGATGCCAAAAGTGCACATGAAAAAAATTGTGACCAATGTAGCCACAACTCCACAAATTTAAATCCCAAGTCGAATAGAGGAGGGATAAAAAAAATTCATCACTTCCTTCTTTGTTTTCACACCCCCTAATTTCATCTTGTTCTTGTGCAACAACTTTTATAAAAAAAATACAATAATATAATGAGAGTGTCAAAGCAAAAGTAAGATGAAGCATGTTTTCTGATAAAATCTTGATTTAGAAACAGGATATGATATTCGTTTTTAATAGGGAATATATAATTTTGTGTTTTGTGGTTTTAGGAGATTGGGTTGCTTAGCCAAATTTGGAGGTCAAGAATAAAGTGATGTTACAAGGGTGAGGATAGACATGTTGTTAGTATAAATTGGAATAATTTGTGATTTTATTTGTTTGAGGACAAACAAGGATTCAAGTCTGGGGTATTTTGATAAATGTATATTTATCCCTTTTATTTACATATTTTTGATATTTGTTTAGGATTTTTTTATTTATTCTCTTAGTTTCATAATTAATTGTTTTATTTTAGACTTTTCTCTATAATTGGAGTTTTAATTATATTTTCTTGGGTTTTGTAGGAAAATTATACAATTTGCAACAGTCCTGAAATTCATATATACCCGCCACCAAAAGTGACATAACTTTTGCATTCAAACTCTGAATTGCGTGTACAAGTATTCATTGGAAAGGGAATTTAATTTAATAAAAGAAAATCCTATTATTTGGAACTCTTTTATGCTTTTCATTGGAGATAAATATGTTCAAAATCGCTTATGTGAGAATCTACATTAAAGAGAGTTACATGGTCAAGATAATTAAAGACAATCAACTTTTGATTTGACCAGATCTAGAAAATTCAAAAATTGATCTCCCTCTCTTTTTTTCCCTCTCTTTTGAGGGCATACTACCCCCTCCCCCTCCTATAAAAGGGGGGACTCTTCACTTGTAAAAGTATTCCATTCTTCATTCCATTTCATCCAATTTTTAGTTGTAGACTACATCTTATATAATGTTGGATCTTATTTTAGTTTGCATTTCTTCTAGTCTTGTTATGTCTGAGTAAATATCTCTAGGGCATGGGAGTAGCCCCTTAGCCCGGTTCTATTCAATATAATCAGTTCTATTCCTCCATCGAACAAATGTCTTCTCTCTGTTTATGTGTGGTTATTTGGATGATCTGATATATTCTTATGGAGTGGTATGACTGTGGATCTCTATAAGAACAAAACAATAGTCCCTTAATTGCGATTATCATCTTTTCATCTATTTCATCTTATTCTTGTTATAATCCTTGGTGACACGACCACCTGATCCTTGGGTTTGAACACCAATTTGAATTCACATGCTTTTTTATATGATCGTTGATACTGGCATGTTAGATGGTTGGGCAATGAACTGTGAATGTCGGGAGCAATGGGTTCATGGGAAGTCTAACCCTTGAGAGTTTGTCTGTAAGGATATGTAACCACAAGGTCCTGATTTGATCCTTGGAGTTTAGAATTTGATTAGTTGAATAAGAACGTGGTTTTGGTGGTGATCTTTCGGACCCCAGATCTTTATTTCTTGATTAGTTAAACTTTATTTCAGTACTTTTATTTTTGTTCTTAGTATTAACAACTCTCTCAAATTGGGATTTAATTCTTGTACGTGTGATCGGATTTGGATTTCGACTTTTCTTTTCCACCATCCCTTGGATCGATACATATCTATACTAAGTTGACTTGTTGTTCACAACAAGTTGACAACTGGGTTAGAAGGTTAAACTCTAGGACTTTTCCTAGTGATTGTTGTGTGTACAACGACGTGCATCACAGATTTTCATCTCCTCACCGAGACCTACTATCTGACACCTCATTTGAGGCATATGGAGAACTGACGAGGGAGTTCCAGTTCCCACTTTCTACTGCCTCTCCACTACTCACCCACACAGGCCGAAGAGGAGGAGATGATGAAGGGAACTATAGATAGAAGTAAAAGTGGAGGAAGATAAAGGATAGGAAAGGGAAGTTGAAGGTATGACGAGAAGAAATCACATGAAAATGTGAACTTCTATGGTGGTTTTGCTGGACAATGATCCTCAACTCTGACCGGACAGAGAGGAAGCTGGGAAGAAGGAGTCAGAGTATATCACATATCAAGGAAATAGATAAGAGGAAAAGAAAGAGGGTGACTAAAGGAGTTGAACTAGGGCATTTCTGACCCCCTCCATTATGAGTTCCAAGGCCGACAAAGCTAGGTTTTGCTGGAGGACAAGGTGGAGCTTGGAGGCTCGGGCACAGGACTCCTCATCGAAAATGAGAGCTATGGATGAATATTTGGAGCAGTTCTGAAGCTTTTGGAGGTACCAGATGTAAGGATGAGGATAGATGGCTCTTATTCCCCTTTCTTCCATCATCGTAGTGGCGGGCATACCTAATGAGCTTGTGGGCGTCGATTTCCATAGCCAAATTCCAGTACTTGAGAAGTTGTAGAGGTGCGCAGAATGGTGTTGAATCTACTGGTGGCCTTAGAATTTGAGTAGGAGTACCTCTGATCCACTGATTTCTCACTAGAGTAGTTCTTTGTGGAAGTGCACGCGGAGAACAGGGGTGAACGGGCGTCTGAGTTGTCTGTGTTCACGCGAGAGCCAGAGAGGGGTTGAACCGGGTTCAAATCCCAAAATTGATCGGCCCAGACAACAAAACTGCCCCGACTCAACGTGGGCATAGTAGGAGAAATCCACAGCCCTAGAGGATACATGGTAGACTCTGTTTATCCACAACAAGGTAATTAACTCGAAAATCCCAGTAAATGCTCAGATCTTCAATAATTCATAGAAATTAGCACATTTATCGGAAAATTACAAACAAGGTACCAAAATTCTTAAAAAAAATATGTACAATAACATGGAACCATCATATCATTCTTTCTATGCTTAAATCATAGTGATACAATGCAAGATGTATTATACTTGTTTGATGGCTAATAAATATCAAACGATGGCCTAATACTATGATAACATGTCAGTGAATCCATAATCATGTTTGTAATCCATAGGAGGTCAGTGATTATGATGTTGATGTGCGAAATCATGTAATTTGCTCCATATGGCTAATTAGGGCTAATAACCCTAAATAAAATGCAATAAATACATACATGCTCAATAAATAATGGAATTTATGGAACACCCTCATATCTATAATTGGAAGTTAACATGAAACTGTAAGATCAGTTAGATTCATAGAATTTATGTTATATGAAGATGACCCTTAATACATGGGTTGCAACCCTAACATGACTAGTGAATGTAACATGAGGTTAATAGGTTCACATAACAATGTGAAACATGATTATTAGTTAATGAACTATAATATGTAATATGACATCAGTAATATAAATCAGATTTTACAAGATAAGTAATTATGAGAATGTCCTCATGAACTACGTTGAACCCTAAAATGGACATAACTAGGGTTAAGATGATGAGAATCTAATAATAGTACATGATTGTGTCTTTATCAGAGCTTGACCAATGATATAGATGATCCAAGAATATGTGATGATTAGGATGTTTCTGTTCAAGGTACACCCTTACCTCTTACTTGGCCTACTATTTCAGTATGGTGGTATTATATGTGTGTAAAATTCTTGGCATATTATTTTGGATGAAATGATTGTTCTTGTATACTATGTTTCTTGAGCTTTCCATACTTATGGCTATGAACACATGAAAAAAAAAGGTATCTGATCCATCATATGATAGCACTAAACTTGTTGGTAATACAGTACATTGAAGTGATCTAACTCTTTGGTAGTAGATCACATTGTATATATGATCTAACTCTTTGGTAAGAGATCGTAAGGCCTAAAAGCATCTATCCCTTTTGTGGCAGATGTATGAGATATATGATGGAAAATGTGCCTAAAATATGTGTTCTCTTTTGTTAATAAACATTCTTGTTCAAGTATGTTTTTGTTATATTCTTCTGTTACTGTCAAGTATTAGTTTTATTTTATTGCCAAGCTTAGTAATGAGAGGTATATAAAAAGACACATAGGTGTACTCAGTACAATATTCTATAATATTGTGATGACATGTACCACATGTAATCTTTTGTTTAGGTTGTGGACATATTCTCTTGAGAAACCAAGATAGTTGAGAGTTGTGTGGCGAGCTAATGTACAGGTGGACCTATTTCTTAATATCTTGTTGTTTAGTGGTAGTACATGTATATGTACAAGTTTTTTGTTCAGTATGTAAGATAAAGTGTTGTAACAATTCATTTTGTAATTATATGTTGAATGGTGAACATGTGTTGTATGGTTTTATTATTGTTCATGTGCATGTGCTACTGTTGTTTCCTTCTAACTTCCTCTAGTTTTCTTCTTCTTACCCTTGTGTGGGGTGTTTAAAGTGGGATTCTTGCTGAGGTGAGGGTTTCAATTTGGACGTCACACATTAGATTAAGTTTTGGAAAACTCAGAGACATCATAATCACAAAATATGCATGATGGTCATGTTAGTTCACTTGGGATTAAGTTCATTGTTGATTGGCTCTAAGTACAAGTGGGAGTATGTTGGTATGTATGCCCAGAGAGCCAATCATATGATGATTGTAATGACATAACTTACGAATGATTTGATTAATAATAAAGGTAATCTTCCAATTTATACTTTTTTATTCAGTTATGATATAATGATGTTACACAATAAATGTCTAAACAATGATATTACTCAGTAACATATGACAGGTTGAGGACCTAAACAATGAGATCTACATATGTTAAGAGTACACACATTCTTGTTATGTCCCTAGTCGATTGTTATTGTGGAAGGATAATAGACAACAATAACACTTAACACTAGAGTGTGTGTTGGTTGATGAGAGAATATCATTAGTCATGATTTATGATATCAAACCAAGCACATAGATACTTGTTAGAGAACAGTATATTGAACATACCCACATTGATAATGATACATGACAACTATGAAATGGTAGTTAGAATCAACTCTCATAGTGATGGTGGTGATTGTGGTTCTTAGACCTGAAATCACTACACTCATCACATGTTGTTTAATGTACTTTGTCATCATCAAATGTGACCATGAATAAGGGTTGCTATAAAGGTGATGTTGAAATGCAATATGAGAAATGGGGAATGACTATGAGTGATGTAGATGGAATTTTCCCTCCTATAGGAGTTTGATATCCCGACCACTTGATAAGTGAGACTGATAAAAGCATGGTCATGCACATCTGAATCAATATATGACGTTGAGTTCACATATATCTCAAACAGTCTTCTCAAGTTAAAGGAACCTAGATTGAATGTTCAAGAAGATGGCAATTCCATGCCTCTAGTTCAATCTGGATATCAGAGATAAAGGAACTATACAATATTGTAACACCAACCACTAATTGTATTTTGAAGTTGTTCTCCAACTTTCCAAGTTACCTGGGTAGCAACGATGTCTTGCTAGATACCAATCATTGCTTGTGATGTCATAAATAAGTTATGAACATTCACTTCCAATGTAACTTGGGACCTATAGGGTCATAAACTTATGAATGCACTTATAATAGGATTTTATCGATGAATGGTGTTTAAACTTGATTACAAAAGTGTTAGGTATTCAATTTAAACAAGTTTGGAAATCTTCAGTTTGAAAAGACTGGTTCAACAAGTGAACCGATCAGCTCAAGTGCACGAACCGATCAGCTCAGGTGCACGAACCAATCGTCTTATCTTGTGAATTTGTTGTTAGGTAGATCAATGAGATTGGATCAAGGATTGATGTGGACATCATGTTGTGTGTTAATTGAATATTAATTGCCAAAAAAAATTGTGAATAGGAAACATAGTGAAATGACCATTTCAAGTGTTGAATCGGTCATCTCATGTGTGAACCGACCAGTTTGACATTCATAGGTTTTAGAAAATTCCTAAAATTTCATCTTTTTGACTCCCAAACTGACTGGAAAATATTGGCCCTGACCCTCCTATAAATAGAAGGGTACAAGGGGCTTCCTAGATACAACAATAAGCTCTGAAAATTGTTGTCTTCTCTAGTTGTGGTAACCAAGAGAAGTTAAGCAAGTTCTACATGGAAAAGGGAGGAACAACAAGATATAGAAAATTGCGGGAGAGCAAGTCGGCGCTAACACGTTGACTAGAAGAGACAACTCCTTACTATCCATTCATCTAGAATGGTGGAGTTCCTGATGGTCTGCATGGACAAATATAGAGGTGAGGAGGCATTTTCCCCACTAGGAGGACATCGTCAATCACTATCTATGGTATCTAACCAAGAGGCTGAAAATGATAGTTGTCCAGGTGCAACTTGAAGAAAGGCGCACACTACTACAGTGGAATTGTCACTAGACTTGCTCCAAGACTAGGTATAACCTTACAACCCTCTTTCCCATCTCATAGTTGTTAACGCGATCTATTGTTTATGGGGAATATGGTATACAAAATTTTCATCTCTACTGCCATATCTAATTCCATATTTCTCTACACAGTAGGTATCTCTAATAAGAAACGATAAGGTAGCTCCTCAATAGAAAGACAATCTCTAGCTATGACTCTAGAGTCAGGAAAGAATGTGTAGCACCATGGTCAATCAACACCTTAATATGCATAAGAATGGATGTAACTAAAAAAATCTGACATCTGACAACATGTGGAGAAACTACAACCTCTTGCTAAGTCAAAGCATAATCACGATCTATCACCTGCTACCTACCTTGACCTCGTTCTCTGTCCTAATGTATTGTGGCTCACTGTGTGCTAGAATCTACCTGTGATGCATACCCTATGAATGAACTCGGTGGTGCTATCGGTTTCTATACTCTAGCCATTGATTGTTGTTGAGTTCTATGTGGACAATCCCTAACAGAATGTCCTTGCTGACAACATATGAAACAACCCTTGAAATCAGGGCCCCAACATGGACCTTTATGGAACTTGTTGCAATATGTACACCATGGTGGAGTTGAGTGAAATCTTGGCCTCTAAGGTCATGTAATAGTTCATGTACTTTGTGTCCTCTGTGGTGTTGGTCCCCTAGGTGCAAAAGTAGTAGTACCCCTACCATATGGAATAAGTGGTGGAGCATAGATGACACGTTTGGCCTCCTAGAAGGATATGTAGGCAGTCTAGTCATCCTCAGCTCTACACTAGGTCTTGTCCTACTTAACTCACAACCTACCCTCTTGTGGGTCACAAACTCCCACCTTTGTTGGATGACATGCTCAGCATGCCTGACAACATCAACAAAGGTATGAAAATCTATCCTAGATTCTATCATAGCTATTCTCTCCTAAAAATCATAGTTCAAACCTTGTTCAAAATGCTTGATGTTATCCTCATCTATGATACATAGCTGAGGACAAAACCTAAGCAAATCTAGAAATAGAAATTCATATTCACTCACTATCATTAGTCTCTGCCTCAAAGTCTCAAACTGATGGATCTTGTCTCGTATGTATGTGGTAGGATAATAGCGGGACTCAAACCTCTTCCTAACTTCAGCCCATGCCAGACTCCATTCAGACAGGTTTGTCTCTTCCATTCTCCACCAATGACTTGCACTACCTTTTAGAATATAAGTAGCATGGTTCACCTTCACTACATTAGATACATGAGCTATTTTAAACACTTATTCAGTTTCATATAGCCAAACATCTTCTTCTGTAGGATCAGGAGTGACATAGAAGTCATAGGCGCCCATCATTTTCAGCATCTCATTGGACCTGCTAATATCACACAATGGATCAGGAACACTTGGAGGTGATGGAGGGACTACCCTTGTTGTTGCATGAGCCATCATTGATACTAGTCTTTGTGCCATAGTATATAGAGGATCAGTGGTAGATAAGGTAGTCACTAAATGATGTTGATCCATTACTTCAATAGGAGGCTCTCCTTGCTGTGGTTCAACCCTAGCACCACCTAATGGAGGTTCCACACAGTGACTCTCTGCTTATTCTTCACCCCTACCAGCCATGATATGAAAGAAAAGAGAATATGCCATGTATCATTAGATAATTTGAAGGACCCAATAAGACTAATAGACTCATCTAATGTCCATGTACATAGACACTAATAAAATCCTAGATTATGATACCAAAATTTGTGGGACCCCAGCTCTAAGAGCCCATAGTGTTTTCCAAACCACCCACACAAATCCTAAAATTAGCACTTAAACCTAGAATCAAAACATTCAATTATATGAAAAACAAAAATAACTTTTTCCATTTAATTCCAGATCTAGATTAAACAATTAAAGTAGTATTCATTTTCATCAGATCGTATATAATCAAACCCTAGATGTAAGCATTGTTCAAGATAAAACTCAATAGTTCATATAAAAAGATAAAACTCAATACAACATAAAGTAGAAAGTTATACTATTACATTCACATAAGTGTCCTAGATCAAGATAAAATACATCACTACATGCACACACATCCTCCTCGATCTCCTTAGTATAGGGACAACCTATATATACATATAACCTACAATTAGAAGAGAATTCTCCACCTCAGATGGTGAAGAAAAGATCACTACGGATGAGAAACTCTTGGGTAAACTAAAGTTAAATTAGTACATGTGGAATTTTAAACCACCACTTACAGTTATCAACACACTGAGTGAGTGGAATGGGTTCATGACAAAACTAGCATTGAATTAATCCTTATTAAAAAATAAGTGAATTTCAAATTAAATCAAACAATTACAAATATCATGCAGGTTTTGGTATATGTAAGCTACATAGAATGAACATAAAATAACAAATAAACTAACATGTAATTGTATATAGATAATCAAATCTTATTATCGGCTTGTCAAGATTCATTGTTAGGTTTTCCCTAAAATCACTTGATCTATACCTGATCAAGTAAAAGTCACCACACCAGGTTCTCGTGTCAACAACTCACTGTCCACATCTTAAGGTTATCCAAAATCCCTAATATAAGAAACAGACTCTGGTCTGCCTTAGAGTTTCCATACACTAGCTAGGTAAGAGCATAAAGCATCTCTACCTTACAGACCTCATCTCAGGTACATAAGACATGTTTAACAACATAAATGTCAAATGTAGGGCATCATATATGTGATGCTAAGAAAATCTATCCCTACTGATCCCTTTCATATCAATATCACAATTTCCATGACAATGTTTCAAATACAATCCATTTCATTTACTTAGAAATGTAGAATTTAGATTAGCATCTCATCTTGAAATCTTTCCGAAATTCTGGTGATCTTGCCTTCAAGGTCTAGAATCATACTTTGACATTCATTTTCATAATCCAAGGACTATTAGAAGGAATTCAATTTTATTTCCCCATTGTAAACCTTAGGGGAAAATCACAATGTTTAGGGATCCTATCTAGATGAGTTTGGTTATAATGGATATTAAGTGCATTTACTCACTTTGAAGAAAATGTGGGGAAATTATACGACATATATATGATTTCACGTTCTAACCCTAGAATATGTGGATTAATATTTCAGACATAAATTTAGTTTTAGTTCAGATTACTATATACCCTATATATTTATGTCCATCACATAAATTCAAGCCAACCAATTACACTCAAGGATTCACACATTATGCATGATACTCCATATTTAACAATATGGAATTTGAAATATATAGATAATAAGAATGTGCAAACTAAATTTAAATAAATTCATATTACTCATGATTAAAAAAAATCTAACATCTACATGACTCATTTGTAAGGATCAATACAAGAATCATATCCAAGGTCAAATAAGCAAAATAGTCTTATGCACTATTAGAGTTCTCAATTTCCACCAATTTTAATTTAATGAGTGGATTTAGAATTATAGTTCAATAATAGTTTTCAAATGAACCTACACCACTCACCTCAGTTGTGAAGCACTTGAAACTCATATCCCAGCTACTACTAATTCTTGAATCAAGTTCTCGCTTCAAGAAATCAGAATTTTCATGCTCCTATTTGCTCAAGAATCTAGAAGAAGAAGATGTGAAGAAAAGAATCAAATAAGAGGTTGATTTGGTATCTTTTGATCCAAATTAGTGGAGGGACGAGCTCTACACATAGGAGAGAATAAAAGCAAATAAACCTAGCAAGGGTTGATGATCTATACAAAATTTACCAGCCTTGGAAAGAGAAAAGTTTGAAATATGAAAATTCAACTTCCATTTTCCAAACCCAAGAATCCCTTTCTCTCTCAATAATTCCAAAGATATAGATTGTGGGGCAGAATTGAGAGGTGATTGGTTCATAATAGTGTCTTATATGCTCATTAAGGTGCTTGGAATACTTAATTATAAATATTTTTCAGTCCGTTCTTATTTTTCCAGAAAATCTGGTCAGTCGAGTTGTTCTTGATAGAAATTGGACCCACACAAGTTTCTTTCGTGACATAAAAGTGCTCCAAAATTCTAAAAATTTAATATGTTATTGGAAATGGAGTATCCAACCCTCATTTAAAATTTAACTCTATTGGATAAGCTGATAAATTATGAAAATCAAATATTATACGTCTATACTTTAGCATGTATATCATGGTTGGCTGAGTTTGTCCTGCGGAAACTCAACTGACCAAAAGGTCAAAAAAAAATCTAAAACTCTAAAAAAATTTACTAACACTCCTACTTGAGTTCTCCAATACATATCCAAAATTAAAGGTAATTTGAGTTACATTCAAAATAAAAAAAATAATTTACTAGACTGTTATACTTAATACTAAATTCATCATCAAATTTTCTATTGATGATTTCATACAACTAGGGCTTTCAACTTATCACAATACTAACCTAATCATTCACAAATAAAAATTTAAAATTTCAATTAATATCCAATCTAATTAGGATAAGATTAAATCAATAACTATTGATTCTTAGGAATATTGAACTAGGATTTAATGTAATGAGGAATGGGTCCTTATAGGTTCACAATTTTATATTATTAGCTTACATACTCATGATGGTTCATTTAAAGTACAACATTTCTATCCAATTTATGCTTATGGAAAATCATGTATATGATATGAAATGATCTTTTCTATTGCTTTGATGTTTGTTCTTTCAAATAGATATTATGTATCACCGCCATGTTACCAAAAAATTGAATCAAGGAATCATGGTAATTATGTCTAATGAATTATGAAATCATGTTATGTTAATATAGTCCTCGCAATCATATTATGTGAGCCTTAAGCAGCTTTATGTGAGCCTTAACTGACTTTATGTGAGTCTTACCCAGCCTTACGAGCTCCGTGGGGCATTATGTGAGATTTAACTGGCTTTATGAGAACTGTAGGTGCAACCAGGAGAGCGACTATATACATTAACTCAAGTTTAAGACTCCCACTATTATGTAATCATGTCAAGTTATTAAGTTTTCAAATAATCATATTAATCATGTTAAGTAGTTAAGCTTTTCAAGGTATGTTCATGTCATTTCAATTATATATGTTATTTGCATGCTATAATTACTCAATGACATTCGCATAATATTCACGTTTCTTTGCATGACTATGGATGAGATGTCCATAGGTGGTGGGCAGAGGAGAAGTAATACATCGGGCTATGAACAAGGAGGATCCAACAAAAGACTAGGAGTGTCTTGGTGGGGTTCATTAACACCTCAACTTTGATTTGATGCATTAAGGCTACTTCTTTCGTGCTTAGGTTCTTGAACAATGTCATCAATTTGTATCAAGTTTTGCATCTGATGTAAAAATTTGAGAATGAGAAATGAAAAGTGATCCCTTGATGGTTATTTTTCAATTATTCTTGATGCATGATATTCAATGCATGTGACACCCAATCAATATTATGAGTAAGGAATTAACGCTTCCCCCATGTGAATGCATATAAACTTGGGGTGTTACACAAACATAGTGGTAATTAGAGATGGGGAAGGTAAAATGGATCTTCAGAGAAAGTTGTCATGTGCATGTGGATGCACCACTACATGCTGAAATCCAGATGGTGGATTTTTCCTTGGATCAGGCTACAAGGACTTGGTATTACAAAGTTCATTATGGAATCGGAGGCTGCAAGAATGCAATCAACTTGATGTCTGGGTCGAATTATGAGGCTCATGTTTATGCAGGTATTCTTAGCAACATAAGTAGGAAGCTTCATAAAGATTGGTCTGCGGGAACCAACTCTGTCGGAAGAAGCTCTAATAAGGTTTTGCTGAAGGCCTGGCTAAAGTCCACATGAAAAGTTCCGCACATTCGGTGCTCCAACACTTATGCACCTTGTCTGTTAGACTTAATTATAGCCTTGTTAACCAATAATAGTAGTAGTAGTAGTATTTTATGTTCCATTACGCAAGTAACATCAGCGGTTGTGAATTTATAATTTTCCTGCCCGAGGAGGACCATATGAATAAATAACCTCCTGAATTATAAAAAATAGAAAAAGATACGGTGAATACCGATAACTAAACATGATCTAAAATGTTTAAGAATTGATAAACAGAGTGTTGTCTAAATGCTTTTCATGTGAATTAGAAGAGACATTAGCCCCCCCCCCCCCCCCCCCCCCCCCAAAAGAGCATGCCAGAGCCCGGATGACTCTAAGGGTGGTAAATACTGTGCGTAAGGGGAGGTTCGAATCTGAGTGTGGCGGAGCCACATTAAGGCTAGGTGAGGCTTGTGCCTCACCCACTTTTTCGGATGAAAACAAATTAGGTAGTTAGAAGGAAGTTTCAATAGCTGGTACTCATTTGCCGAGCGATCCCACTGCAGAATGTTTCTTATTTTACTTGCGGCTTCAAACCTGTAAACAAGTGCCCCACGCCGGTGTCATATGAACTTTTAGAGCTAATTCAATGGGGGGGTGGGGGAGGGTTGGGCGGGGGGAGTGATATTGATGTGAAATTAGTCAAAGAGCATCACGTAATAAGTAATAGGCATAGTTCATGTGAACTGAAAACGAAAGATAGTATTATTCATACAATCCAGTCAGCCCTTTCAGAACCAAAACTGAATCACACTCAACATTTTGTCAATTAATCGTCCCTCGTCGAGGACAACAGCAACAAAACTAGCCGTATACATGTGATGGTTGTTGATGCGTAGCTTAAAGACTATGACAAAAATAAGTTAATAACCAAGGTACCACGCCCATGTATCCTTCCTCAAGAACATCCATCTAAATAAAGCAAACTTGATATATATTTCATTAAAATCTTTTTCTAATAGCGTGCTCTAATCTTCATCAACATCAAGACCATTTTGACCATGAGGTTTGCACTTTCTTAATTGATCTTAGCGCAAAGTCAGGATTCATCCTTCATTCACATTGAGGCACTAAGAAAGAAAATGGTGTGTTAGACGTACGGCGACAACATCTCATATCAAATCATCTGCTATGTGTGTGCCTCCCCCATGTTAAGATTCTGGCTCCGACACTGACTCGGGTCCCCCGGAGAAGACCTACCGTACTCAACCATCCGCGCTATACAGGTTGGGTAAATGATTTTCCTTTGTATAACGATACAAGAGGCTTGTATGCATGCAATCATGATCAACTCAAATTATTTCAGCCAGCCAGTCAGCCGACGGGCGTCGGTTATGATTCGTGTGGTATGGAAGATGACCGAGAATAAAGGAGAAGAACAAAACAATGATTGAAGACCTGACTTGGTGTTGATCTGATCCGTATCCATTTTGTCACCACATACAGAAAGATCGATAGAAAATTTTGGTAGTTGAAGAGGTGGTCAATTCGGAAGGCATGATTAACAAAAAATTAAGGCAAGTACACCTGTAGCACCACCCACCCCGAACAGCTTTCTGATTCAGCTACGGCTGTGTGGGACATGGAGAAAGGAAAAAGACAAGAAGAGGAAGGCATGCATGCATAGATATGCATCTCCAGGGGTATGGTTCCATTCATTCCTTTTTAATTAATTACAAGAACAAGGAGCACCTTGCGGTGAATATACTGGAATGGTAACATCCAAACGCGGGTAACGGAAAGGTGCTGGCAGATTTGAATTTCATTGAAGAAGAGAAAACCGAAAGGTGATTGATTAAATTAGATTTTATTGATGAAGGTGAAGGGCACGAGGAGAACCGGGATGGATCCATTTCCAGAGCACGCCCAGCAAATCGATCATTCACCTGTCAACGCGCTGCCGCCTAATAAGGAATCTAGATACCCACTTTCCATGAATCTAAAACTTTGAGCATCTACCTTTAAAAAAATGATATTAATAACGAGCATCTTCGCATTAAACTATGATGAGAGGAAGGTTGTTAATATTAGGTCGATGGATTAGATTTTTGTTTAAAGAAGTGTATTGGGGATTGGTCCCAATAATGAACGAATGAATGAATGAATTTAAGAGGCAAAGCGATGAAGTGAGCGGAATCGATACAATTTCCAGAAAATATGAAAGTGTGGTAAAAAAATAAAAGATGGTTGTGACATCATAATTGTATACACAGCCCATTAAATCCTTCTCTCACCTATCTTAAATCTAAATGTCAAACTAATAAACTTAACTTCTCAGTATGTGAGTGTGATATTAAAATAGAGTAGGACTTTTTGAGTTGCAAAGTGTTGGAATGAAGTAATGACATTTAGTAAATTTAAAATAAGATCTGACTATCATTTCTAAAATCAGAAGACATTACAATATTATCTTCAAATTTGATGTCTTCTTAGTGGGGAAAATGTACATGTAATAGAAAATAAAATAAGTTAATTTTTAATTTAAATTCAAGAATTATGATGGTTATTTTTTACAACCAAAACAACAATGCCCCACCTACAACTCCATTAACTGAAGGAGTTCTACAAATAGATATTCATTAGTAATTGAGATGAGATCAAGAAGTTTGATGTAAAAGAATAGAAGATCAAAGAGAATAATACATGGGTCAGGGAGCGATGAGAAAACTTCTACATCAGCTTCAAAAATGCTATCACCATCTTCAATGATTCCAACTACAAATAAAAAATTAAGTAGAATGGAAGTTTATACAATATTTAAATAAAAGATATGTAAAGTTTGGAGAAAAGACAATTCCAACTACAAATAAAAAATTAAATTACGTAGAAGGTTATATAATATTTAGAAAAATACGTGTAAAGTTTGGAGAAAAGACAATTCTAACTACAAATAAAAAATTAAATTGAGTGGAAGGTTATATAATATTAAAAAAAGATTTGAATTTTGGAGAAAAGACAGTTTTTCATTAACTCACTTGACTTTACTACTTATACACATTGTTATATTTCTTTCCAGTGCACTCTACAGTAGTAGTTGACTAATACAATACCCGTACAATTTTCTCCTCCAGAAAACCAACGCATTGCAGATGTAGATATCACTTTCAGATTTGATAGATTGCAGGAAACAACTCATTGAGGATGCTTGAATGAACAACAAAGCTGGTTTAATGCTATTATCATCCAACACAACATTTTTTATGGTGGTGGCCCTCAGCAGTTGTAATGTTTGTCAACTCAGGTGGGCTTGACTTGGGATGATAATCGCTCCCTTACCTCAGAAACTTGACCTTGTTTTGTGAAGCAAAAATTATTATTGACGACATTAAACCTACTTAGCTTTGGCACACAAGCTTGATGTATGTGTAGAAGTCTTGGAGGAACATGCGTTCTGCTTTGTCTGCACATAAGAGGCCCAACTAATAAGGAAAATCTTCAACCAACTTCATAGAAATAAAAGAGCATCTGTAAAAGTTGTCGTATTCATTCTATATGATCTTGAAAAATATTAATGTAACATCAGTTGAAAATAGATGGAGAAAAGGTGCCAGAATCATTTACACTATCTTTCGGCCAAGTCTCAAAATCCATTCTTCTTGTGCTGGTATTCCTATGGTGAAAACACAACCATTGCAGTCGGAACTCAGCCATTGTAGTCTTGTTGGTAGGGGAAATGAAGAAAGGAGAAGAGGTGTTGAAGTTTAAGGTCGTTGAAGCATAAAGAATGATAGACAGAGACGGGATGATAAATGAGTAAATAGCATAAATAAGGAGTGATATAAGGAAGTTGTTGTGTAATGGGATGCGAAGGATGGGGTGAATGAGGAAAGAGCATGGAGTTATGGAGAGAAGGGAGACAGATTTTGAAATGTGCGAGAGTTAATGGCTTCCATAGCGACAGTGCTTTGAGTCAAACAAGAACTGTTGTATTTGTTACTACATCGGAAGGACACATTGCAAGACGTGGGAAGTGTATCAGTTAGAAGGGAGAGGTGAGAGAAAATTACAAAAAAAAGATAAAAATATGTGGTGGAAAAACGTGAGAAGAGAAGGAAGGATGGAGATAGCATCATTTTGAAATGACACATTCTGATTAGTTGGGTATATTGTGAAAAATAAAATAATTATTTATAATTAATCTTACAAACTCGCTCCTTTTGTAACACTATAGATAAATATAGATGAAACAAAATATCTATTTTCATGTTCCTCTTTCCCAGAAGGTAACCAACCTTTCTAGAGATTTCAGAATGGAGATTTAGATTTACTGGAAAGAGTGGTGGAGACATAGTGGAATATATTATAGCTAGTTAAGGGTGGAAGAGGGAAGAGGAACGACTGCGAGTTTATGGGAGGTTTTCAGATTTAATTTTGACAAAGATAATGGTTGATTGTTTGGTTGTGACGGTTTGTTAAGGAATCACATTTAATAGGGATGGGAAGACAGTGATAGAAAAATGAATATAATGGGAGTTATATGGAGAGTGGGGCGGAGTGGAAACATTCAGAGGAAAGAGGGTACCCTGTATTAGGAAGGATAAAAAATATACTACAAGAAGTAATACAACCTTTGGAAGAAAAAAGAGAGAAGAGAGATTCAAAGATAGTGATAAAAGAATATGCGGTATATTAGCTATGCATAGTGATACAAAAATATACGATATATTTTATTTGTGTCTATGTGAAAGTATTTCTTACGCGTGTTATGTAAATTTTGTTGAATATTTTTACATGTTGGTTAGTATTAGGTTTTCAAACATTTGACTCAAAAGATAATTCAAAAACATCATATGTTAATCAATTAAATTTTTTTAAGAAAAGAAGTAAATAATAAAAGGTTTCAATTATAAATAACACTAATGTTAATTTGGATGTGTCGTTAGTTTATAATCACTTCAACATTATTAAAATAATAAATAAACAGATAGAAAAAAATAGGGAACAAAAAAGTGTGGAGTTTCGGTGGTGAATTGAAGTTGAAAGAGTGATAAACTGGTTTGTTTAGAAATCATATAAGTTGATGACAAGCAGTTTATTAGGAGGCAGTATGTGGTCAAAGAGGAAAGAGAGAGGTAGAGAGAGCGTTTAGGAATAAGAGGATGCTTTGTTCATGGATGTCAGTTGCTAAATACCCGCTCTCATCACCCTTTTTAGGGACTTTATAACCGTTGTTTGTGAGAGGAGTTATGGAAAAAGAAGGATATGAACTGCATTCACCTGTACGGTTTGAGAGAAGGCAAGACTGCGGAGGGAGTTAAGAAGTTGTTATGTTAGAGTAATGGGAAAGAGAAGATTTGGGTTGGAGAAAAGATAGAGAACGTGACTTTGAGATGGGATGACCTGGTGATAGAGTCATATCACAATAAACATCCGTAAAATAAAGAGAGAACAGAGAGAGTTAACCAGAGAGCAGCAAAAACTCGCTCTTTTTATAGTAGTATAGAATATATTTGAGCGAGAATTGCACATTAATCATTCACGTACATGGTCAAACCAAGACCAGACTGAAACCAAATCAGTTTGACTCTAACCTGATTTTTAAGTGACTTACGACTTATCTGATTGCAACTTAGATCACCTTAGTTACTTCTATCATTAATATAACAGCAATACCAAATATTTACACTGGTATTCTTGATATATGTGAATAATCATTATTTTATTTATAGGTATGGTTTTTTTAAATCCAAACATGCTCTGACCAATTGGATCGGAACAAACTTCTTTCGAGAGTTTCAGGAATCATTGAGGATGTAATGTGTGTCCCCTCATATATTTATATAAAAATTGAAGAGAACAATTATATGTAGGTCTACATAGAATAAAGAAATAACAAGATAAATAAAAAAGATTAAATAAGACTAATATTTAACACTCCCCATCAAGTTGGAGTATAGATATCAATCACGCCCAACTTGTCTACGAGAGAGATGAAGTGTTTCTTGGCCAAGAACTTCATAAAGACATCAAGAATTTGATCTTCTGAGTGAGTGAACGGAGTACAGATACGACCAGTCAACATAGCTTCGCTGATGAAATGACAATCAATTTCAATGTGCTTGGTCCACTCATGATAAGAAGGATTATTGGCAAAAAATAGCTACTTTATTATCACAATGCATGTGAATAGGATCATGAGAGGTCACATCGAAGTCTTTTAGAAGAGACTTCACCACAAAAGTTCACAAGTTGTGTGAGTCATGGCCTGATACTCGACCTCAGTACTAGATCTAGCAACAACATTCTGCTTCTTGCTCCTTTAGGTTATAATATTTCCACCAATAAATGTGCAATAACCAGAAGTGGATTTCCTATCTATCTTACTTCCAGCATAGTTAGAATCAGAGTAGCCTTCCAGAGAACAATGATCGCATTTCCTATAGAAAAGGCCTTTACTAGGAGATTTCTTCAAATACCTCATAATATGACATGGTGCTTCCCAGAGACACTACCTAAGTTTGTCAAGATACCTGTTAACAAGAACAACTGTAGTAGAAATATCAGCACTAGTAACGGTCAAATAGATTAGTTTTCCAACCAATCTCCTATATCGTTTACTGTCAGGATACATGGGAGATTCACCATCATACCAATTTACATTAGGATCTAGAGGAGTATCAACAACTCGAGCTCCAAGCATCCATGTCTCTTACATAAGATCTAGAACATACTTCCTCTAATACAAACAAGAGCATTAGAGTTCCTGGAAACTTCAATTCTAAAAAAATATCTTAGCATTCCCAAATCTTTAGTGACAAAGTGCTTGTATAAATAGGCTTTGTTAGTATGAATTTCATGAAGATCACTGCTAGATAAAATAATATCATCAACATACACAATTAGAATAGCTATACAAGAGGAAGTCTTCTTAATAAAGACAGAGAGATCAACATGAGATCTCAGAAAGCCATAAGTAGTCAAAATCTTACTTAGCTTGTCAAACTAGGCATGTGGATTTTGCTTGACTCCATAAATAGACTTTTTGAGACGATAGGCCTTGTATGACTCCCCCTGAGGCTCCATATAGACCTTCTCCTGAAGATCATAATAAAGAAAGGCATTCTTCACATATATATGGATAAGGGGCCAGTCCAGATAGATAGCAACAAAGAGAAGGACCCGTACAGAATTAAGCCTGGCCATAGGAGAATTTTTTTTAAGATAATCAATACCATAAGTTTGAGTGTACCCCTTTGCAACTAGGTGTGCCTTAAGTATTTCAACAGTCCCATCAGGATGCTATTTCACAATATACACCCAACGACATCCAACTTGCTTGCAATCAGATGGATGATCAACCAAATTCCAAGTACCTCTGTCAGTAAGAGCAGCCATCTCCTTATTCGTAGTGTGTATCCATGCAGTAGTATGTAAAGCATTAGTAATATTTTTGGGAACGACAACAGTAGAAAGAGAAGCAACAAAGTTACTAACATGAACACTAAGATGAGTAGTAGAAGCATAGTCAACAATATTATGTGATGTGCATGAGTGAGTGCCTTTTCAAAAAGCAATAGGTAGACACAGATCAGAATTTACCTCAACTGTTGTAGGACCTTTTGGAGGAGAAGATTGGTTGACTGTAGGGGGTCTTCAGCAGGAGTAGAATGTGGTGGTTGATTTCTACATTGATAAATAATAAGAGTTGGAGATATAGTCTCGACAGGATGTATATTAGAAGTAGAATCATTGATAACAGGTAGAGGTGCTGAAATAATATCTAAACTCAAAATTTTCCCTTTAGTAGAATAGAAGGGAGTATCTTCAAAGAAAACCACATCACTACTCATGCACCACTTCCTAGTAGTAGGACTATAGCAACGATATCTTTTCTGAGTACGTAAATATCACAGAAAAATACATTTTTCAACTCTAGGAGAAAACTTACCATGATTTGGTCCAAGTACATGAACAAAGCAGGTTGACCCAAAAATCCTTGGAGGAACCGAGAAAAGGGGAATCTGGGGGTGTAGGACCTGGACAGGAATTTTGTTCCCAATAATAGATGATGACATGCGATTAATTAAAAAATAGGAAGTGAGAACAAATTCAGGAAAAAACTATTTTGGAACATTAGAGTGCATCATAATAGTTCTAGTAACTTTAAGTAAATGCTTATTTTCCCTCTCAGCAACTTCGTTCTATTGAGGCGTTTAGGTATAGGATGTCTGATGAATGATACTAATATATCGACAAAAAAATTCAACATCCTTTTGAATAAACTCCAAAGCATTATCAGTGCACATGATTTTAATGGGCATAGAGATTGGGTTTTAATTTTAGCAAAAAAGAATTTAATAGTAGGCAAGACTTGTGATCTATCTTTCATAAAAAATAACCAAGTAGCATAGTAAAAATCAACAATGGACAGAATAAAATATTTATTTTCGGACAAATTTGGAACATTACATGGACCCCATACATCAACATGAACTAAATCAAAAATACCTTTACTGCCAATCTGAGTCTTTCTAGGAGAGAATGCTCTAGACTATTTGCCTAACTAACATGACTGGCAATAGAAATTGCATGTTCCTAATCCAAAAATAACATACTTTATTTTATCAGTAGATGAGTGTCCAAGTCTATAGTGCCACTATAATGCAGAAATAGAAGAAGATAAAGTTGAAGATATAGTTGTAGTGCCAATCCTTTTCAAATCATCTAGATAGTAGAGTCCATTAGGTCCTTCATGCCCCCAACAATCTTCATCCTCGTGCGAAGGTCCTAAAAAATAATACCTGATATAAAGGTTAAACTGTAGTTGAATCTACGCACAATTTTTCTAACATATAATAGATTCAATAGAAAATTTGGCACATATAGAGTATATCTCAGAAGAAAGTAGTATAAATATCACCAATGCCAAACTCAGTGGATTTGGATCCATCAGCAAGAATAACAATAGATTTAGAATAGGGTTTAGATAATTTAGAGAAAAGAGATCGGTTTCCAGACATATGTGAAGAAGCCCCATCATCAATCACCCATTTGGTATTACCATTACTAGAAGAGGAGGTGGTCATAAAAGCAAAATGACAATAGTGTATGTAGCAGTATGAGCCCCAGAATCATCAACGGTAGAGGAGGAAGCTCTGGTCCGCTCTAGCAGTAGGCATTCCACTTTTGAGCAAATCAAATCAATAGTGGAGGGACTCGAAGTATCAACAGAAGGAGTTTGAGAACCACTCTGAGATGTAACATTGGCCCAAGCAGGTATGCCGTGTTTCTTCCAGCACCTATCCTTAGTGTGGTTGGAGCAACCACAGAAGTCACAGACAGTTGGCCATAAGTACTCCCAAAAGTTCTCAGAGGTCCATACGACGAACCACATCCTCTGCCAGAATTGGGAGGAGGTCAGTTCTCTTGAAACCTTCCACGACCCCATCCACGTTCATGGTCAACCATGGCAGCAAGAGTAGTAGTGTCACCAGTGTTGGAAGTCGGTGTAGAAGAAGAAGTATGTAAGACCCCTGACCTAGGTTTTGGGCTAACCCTATTTGCTTTTGCTTGATTAAGTGCTTAGACCCTTTATCTAATCATTTGATATGCTTTTAAACCTTGTGTAGAGCTTAAGTCTCGAGTTTCAGCTTATTTGGATGATGTTTGTTTCTTATGTGCTAATATTGGTGCAAACTGCAATTTACCTAAAGTAGGGGTGAATATACAATTTGTCATATCTAGAATGTTCTTTCCCTTTCTTAACATCATCTAGAGGAGAGATAAAGAAGGGGACACCTTGCTTGAGTCTTGTTTTGAGTGGTGGCACCGTTAGTGGTGATTAGGGTTTTCTAGAGTTTGGTGTGTCTCGACCTATCTGTATCTTGTGGGTTGCCTTGACCTAGGTCACAACCTAGGGTGAGTTTTGTGGATTTCATGGTCGAGACACCCTCTTTAGGTGTTGTGGTCATGACGAAGATGGTTTTGGTTGGTCTTGGGTTGAGACATTTTCCTTGTATAGAGTGTCTCGACCTAAGAAGTGTGTTGACCCTTTTTGTCTCAACCTAGTGATGCTTTGGTGTCTTGTCTCGACCATGTATGATGTTCCTTTATAGGTTGCTACCGCAACCATGTTGGGTGACCCAAGTGGTCGAGACCCAACATAGGTTGTATCACCATATCATGCATGTGTGTTTTAAGTGGTTGCATGTTAGTTTCTTGGGTGGACAAGTCTCCCCTTAGAGCCCTATCTTGTTGACACCTCATCTCTCACCCTACTTCCCTCCTCCTTTGCTATATGAACCCTCTTATCTCCATACAAGTGACCCCTTTTGGACTTCATTCTTCCTCCATGTCTTTTGCTTGTCTTGTATATGTAAAGCTATACCTTAGCCTTGAGAATTTCAAGGGGATTTATAATTCAAACATTTTGAACTGCTCCCCCTCAATCTATGATGACTCTTACCTGCATAGTTAGTCTTTCTACACAAAGATATATAGCATGTATACTACATGGTCCTTTAGCAAGTCACATGATAAAACATATTCTTAGACAAAAAAGGATCACATATGCATTAAAAACAATATGGTTGAGCTTTAAAACATTAAACTTCTCTCCCCCTTTTGGCATTATAAAAAAGAAAGGGGGTATAAGAGAACAAAAATAGGTCTTCTCCAAGCACAACCAAAAACATCCAATCTCAAGAAAAAACATGCAAACACACAACACACATCAAATAGAGACAAGAGAGAAACAAGCACCTGGTGTCATAATCAAAATATGGAAAGCATACCATTAACTCACATGATAGAACATACATAGAGTTATGCTACAGAAGATTAAGATTACAACATAGAAGCACGTTCTCAAAGAAACTACAAGCCAAAATGATGAAAACAACAACAACATCATCATCATCATCATCTAAGCCTCAATCCCAACTATGTTGGGGTCGGCTACATGGATCCTTCGTTTCCATTCAGCTCTATCATGGGCCATATTCTGATTGAGATGTAGAGATTCAAAATCTCTCTTTATAAGCTCATACCATGTTAATTTAGGCCTTCCTCTTCTTCTATTTATAGTGTTTGGCTCAATAGCATTGCTTCGTATAGGCGCACTAGTAGGTCTGCGTTGCACATGTCCGTACCATCTGAGTTGGCCCTCACACAACTTGTCCTCGATGCTCGCCACCCCCACTTTATTCCTGATATAGTCATTTCTCAAATGATCTTTCTTGTCTTCCCACACATCCATCTCAGCATACACATTTCAGCCACGTTCATCTTGTTGAGACCTTGTTTCTTCACCGCCCAACATTCACTCCCATAGAGCATGGCTGGTAGTATAACTGTTCTATAAAACTTACTTTTTAACATGAGAGGGATCTTCTGATCGCATAAAACTCCAGTTGCACTCCTCCATTTCAACCATCCCGCAGTGATCCTGTGACAAACATCATTTTGGACATCCCCGTCTATTTGAATAATAGAACCTAAGTAACGAAATTTGTCACATTTTGGTATATCTACTCCGTCCAACTTGGCTCCATCATTCACACTGCGAGATTGGCTGAAATTGTAATGCATATACTCAGTTTTGCTCCTGCTAATCATCAATCCATTTGATTCCAATGCCTTTCTCCAACATTCAACTTTATCATTCAATCCATCTTTTGTTTCGTCAATCAAAACAATATCATCAGCAAATAACATACACCAAGGAATATCATCTTGAACCTTCTTTGTTAACTCATCCATAACCAGAACAAATAGATATGGGCTGAGTGTGGATCCTTGGTGTACCCCAACTGTAATAGGAAAAGTTGGTGTCTCTCCTCCAGGAGTCTTGACACTTGCAGTAGAGCTATCATACATGTCTTTGATCAAGTCAATGTATTGGATAGGCACACCCTTTTTCTTCAAAACCATCCATAACACCTCTCTGGGTACTCGATCATAAGCCTTCTCTAGATCGATAAACACCATATGAAGATCTCTTTTGCTTTGTCTATACTTCTCCATAAGCCTCCTTATCAGAAAAATAGCATCTGTTGTTGATCTTCCAGGCATGAAACCAAATTGGTTATTTGATACATGCGTTATAGATCTTAACCTCTGCTCAATAATCCTCTCCCAAAGCTTCATCGTGTGACTCATCAGCTTGATACCTCTATAGTTTGTACAACTCTGAACGTCACCTTTGTTCTTGTAGATTGGGACTATAATACTATTTCTCCACTCATCCAACATCTTCTTGGTCTTCATGATCTTGTTAAAGAAATTTGTTAACCATGTAACTCCCTCATCCCCCATACTCTTCCATACATCAATGGGAATATTGTCTGGTCCGCATGCCTTTCTCATTTTCATCTTTTTCAAAGCATTCTTGACCTCAAATGGTGAAACTCGTCGTGTGTAAATGATATCTCTTGTATTCATGTCACACAAGTCGCTAACATTATATGCAATATCTCCATTGAAAAGCTTATGGAAGTAATTTCTCCACTGGTTTTTGATATCATCGTCCTTCACCAATACTCTACCATCTTCATTCTTTATGCATTTTACTTGACTCAAGTCTCTTCCTTTCCTTTCTCTTATATTAGCCATTTTATATATATCTTTTTCCCCTTCTCTAGTGTCCAACTTCTTATACATATCATCAAAGTATCTAGACCTTGCCTCCCGAACCACCTTTTTAGCTTCTTTCTTTGCTTGCTTGTATCTTTGGAACGTTGCATCATCTCCAGATAATGTGCTCAGATGTCTTAAGTACAAAATAGTCTTAGAAAGATATATATGATCAACATCTAAAGACTAAAAATGAAAACATCTAAATGTCTAGGCTATCTAAGTCCAAAGGTTCATCATTGACATCATCATTAGAAGCTTCAGGCTCATAGTCCTCATTTCCATCTGAAGGTGTAGCAGAGGCAACAACTTTACCATTGTGACCAGAGGCACCAACAAAGCCATCATCATCATCATAATCATCCTCATGGCCATCATCCTCAAATACCTCCTCGTCAGCAGCAGTAGCTTCCTCATCCACCTGGTCGGGCATCTCCTCATCAACAAAAGGAATGAAACCACCAATGGGTTACATGGCATTTTTCTCGTCCCAAGTCATGCCAAGATCATAGAGCTCCTTGTCCCGAGGGAAAGTGGGAGCATAAGTGCCAAGGCCTGCAAGAAGGGAAGATATGGAGCCAATAGGGAGAGGTAGCACTCTAGGGGTAGGTGCAAGGGAAGGTCCACCAACAATAGGGGGTATAGCAGCAAAAGCAATAGGTGGAGGGGCTGGGTAGAAGTGATTATATGCATAGGAAGCATAATGACCACCTGGGTAGGGCTGGTGGGTAGGGTAAGGATGGGCATAGGATATGTTCATGGTCGACATGATCTGGAAAAGATCTTGATGCAGATGCTCCTGAACTTGTAGGTTGTACATCTACTGATGCACCATGTGACCCATGAGGGTTTCATTGGATACGAGCATGTTAGGAGGGTGGTGGGGGTGGAGGTTCCTGGGTGGGGGTATAGGCTCCAGGTGTGGTGAAAGAGGATGTAGGAAAAAAGGTTTTCTTGAGAGTGGTCTCACTGATGCAGAATCCTTTTCTAAAAGGTTTGCAATGAAAATCATGAAAAAGAGACTTCTCAGTTGCAAAGGTAAAGGGACCACAAATCAAGGCTAGGTAGGGTGGGTGGGTGCCACGGGTATTCTTCCCAAAGTCAAAGCAGGTCATATGGTGAAGAATGTATCTAGATCACTTGACTCCTATGTTTTTCAAAAGACTGAACATAATCACTGTGGTATTCTCTACAATTTTAGTTTGATTCTTTTTGGGGTGAATATTGCAGTTGACTACCAAAGCGAGTATGTGGTTTTTGAGACCTAATGATGAAGATGGGATGGTGTATTTCTTTGTATAGGGTGTCTAAGGCTTCTTTAAGCACTTATGAATGTTAGGGAGAGTGATATAATATTGCTTATATAAGGCCTCAGGGTCAAGAAGGTCAAAATATCTAGGACAGTCTTTCCTCCATGTGTCAGTTACCTCAGTACCATTGAAAAACATATTCAAGGTATCTTCTGAGATTGTGAATTTATTATCGACAATCATGGAAGTGATAATCACTTGAGTATCTAGAGGGGGTACAAGAGTGTCATAATTCCATGACAGATTTGCATAGAATTCATGAACCACCTTAGTGCTCATCATGGAATTTTGGAAGCACCGATGTTCAACACTCAGGGATGCAAGGTGATGGTCATAAAGAAACTCAGCAACCTCATCAACAACCTCTTGTTTGTAAGGATGAGGCTCAAATAAGGCACATAAAGGGAAAGGATTCCCAGTAAGGAGCTCCTTGTACCTATTTAGAGCTTTATTGGAAACAAAGAAGTTGTCATCGAAGGGAATGAGGTGAGAGTTGGAAGAAGATGCACTACTATATAAATGATATATAACATCACATTTGATGGCTTCGGTTAAACATAAAAAAATTGACGCCATAACACAACGACATCAGCTAAATACTATAACTATCACCAATATGTGAAGTCCGGCCAATTTACAAAAGACACGGGTACCGCTTTTACTGTAACATCAATTTATTTACCAAAAAGTTGATGTCTAAAATTACCCGCAAAATATAATTTTTAGGGAAACAAATTTGCTTCCAAAATTTTCAATATGGCGTTAGTTGTACCAAAACCGATGACACATGTTTCGCGCCATGCCCCCGCAAAATTTTTTATCCCTTATTAGTCGTCGATTCTAGCTGAAAATCAATGACAAATCTCCCTTTGCAAGACAAAATTTATCCCCTCCATGAATGGAATTTGACAAATATTTGAACTATATCTTAACTTGATAACAATGAAATGTGACCTAATGTGCATGTTGCTATATTTGAGACCTATTCTTGTACACACATTCACCCTAATCTTGTATTAACTATATTTCTCAAATCTTGTGATCAATTTATCTAAGATATTAAAACCCTAATGTTAGATCTCTGATTTTGTAGTGATGTGTCACCCTAACATCTACATGATTCCATATTGTATGATGTAGACTGATGATGATAATTCATGATCTAGTTTGAAATTTTGAAATTAATTATGAATCTCTCCCTCCCTAGGTCATGACTTATCTATGTGTAATAATTATCTTAATGATGAACATGCATGGACATTGGAGATGTTGAAATCAATGTTTATAGAATATGGTACCTAGACTAGGGTATGATTAAGACTATAAGATGGTGCTATTGTAAATGCATACATGTATTTTGTTGTCCTAGAAACTCGTCTAAGATTTGCTCATTAGGATTAAATCTTAGATAGTCTCCGATTTGGGACTGTTCTTGAACACTTAATCTCACTTAGGATGTAAGTGTATAATGTATGTTCAATTTTCATGATGTTTCTTCAACACTTCCTCATTTGTTCTCTAAGTACATATGTTGGTGGGCATTTTCCCATGTACATCAGTGTACTTGGAGAACTACAGGAAAATGTTGCCGAAATTTTCTTGAAAATCAAATACACATTATACACTTAATAGTGAGATTATGTGTTCAAGAATGGGATAGGTGGTATACACATTTATTATATATAAGACCCTAAACCCTAATCTTTTAATGCTAATATATACTTGTTTTCTATTTGATCATAGAATGGATAGATCATGGATGTCCAATTTCAAATCACTGCACCCCAGAGTTTATTGTTGGTATTGATCAGTTTATTAGATTTGTGGAGGAACATAGGAAACAACCTGGACAGAGGTTCTATTGTCCATGTAGGCGTTGCGGTAACAACTTGAATGTCAGCACTGGTGACGAAATCACAAGTCATGTCATGTGCAACGTGATTGTACAAGGCTATACATAATTGTACTGACATGGAGAGATTTCAAACCTAAAATCAGTAAATGTCAATAGCAGTGCTTATGTGGAAGAATAAATTGCCTTCGATGACGTAAATGTGAACGAATAAGTTCTAATAGACATTGTTGATGAGGTGTTGGATAGTTGTGGGGTAGAGCACACTGATCCACTTCCCATGTTTAGGAACATTGTGCATGATGCTGAGAGACCGTTATACACATGTTGTACTAAGTTTACGAAGCCTAGCACTATGTTGATATTTTATAATTTGAAGGCTAACAATAGATGGAGTGACATAAGCTTCACGTCATTGCTGTCTTTGTTGAAAGAAATTCTTCCTGAAGGTAATGAGCTTCCAATCTCAACATACGAGTTAAAGAAATTATTGTGCCCAATGGGAATGGAGGCTAAGAAGATATACGCATGCTCGAATGATTGTGTATTATTTCAAAAGGACTATGTAGATTTGAAAGATTGTCCAAAATGTGGGGCATCAAGGTATAAAATGATGACTTCGGGGAAGTTTAAAATTGGTTCTCCTGCCAAGGTGATGTGATATCTACATATAATACCACAGTTTCAATGCTTGTTTGCCAATCTGATATATGTGAAGAATTTGAGGTGGCATGCAGAGGTTAAGAAAAATAATGATGAGATCCTACGACATGTATCTGATTCTCCACAGTGGAAGAAGATTGATTTATTGTACCCTGAATTTGGTGAAGAAGTTAGAAATCTAAGACTTGGGCTTTGTACTGATCAGATGAATCTATATGAGACATTGAGCATCCAATATAGCACTTGTCCTGTTATTCTTGTTATATATAGTCTTCCTCCCTGGTTGTGTATGAAAAATATGTACGTTATGATGTCATTGTTGATATCGGACCCTAAACAACCTAGAAATGATATCAACATTTATCTTGAATCTCTGATTGATGAATTAAATAAACTTTGGGGTGAAGGTGTGATGACCTATGATGCTTCACGTAGAGAGACATTTTGTTTGCGTGTTATGTTGTTTTGCACTATTTATGAATTTTCTGTATATGGGAATTTGTCTGGATATAGTGTAAAAGGATCTAAAGTGTGTCCTATATGTTAAGAGAACATTGATTCAATACGACTAAAACATGGTGGAAAGATTGTATATCTTGGTCATCGAAGGTTTCTTCCAATAATTTTGGGATCTTATGTTAGCTTGGGGACCCATTTCATCTTTGGGTTGATCCCCTTAGGCTTGTAAGGACAATAAGTAGAGTAATGATCGTCACTTTTGCAATTAGAGCAAATCATATGGTTCTTAGAGTTAAAAGATTCTCCAATGAAAAGAGGAGTTTCCTTAATCTTCTTCTTACCTTTGACCTTACTCTTGCCCTTAAGATCTCCCCTACAAATCCTAAACCACTAGTAACACTTTTTTTGGTAGAATGGTCAAGGATTTTATTTAGGGAGTTTTTCTCTTTGAGGAATTTCTATAGAAAGGCTCTAAGTCTATGATTGTCATCAGTGAGAGATATAATAGTAGAAGATGAGATAGCAAGATCATCTCTAGCATGAAAAGGTTAGCCTCTAAATAGAGGGATTTAGTCAAGTAAGAATCCTTTTCAAGAGTGATAGAAGCAACATCATTACTAGGCAACATAGGTCTAGAAGATTAATCATTAACTTGAGCACGTAACCTAGCATTTTTAGATTTAAGCAATTGAATTCCTTTGAGATAAAGATCCCTCTCATGTCTATGAGCATCACTAATAAGCTTAACTTCAACATTTTTACTTTTAAGTAACTCAAGCTTTTAAGGAACTTTTGGTTGTCTTCCTTAAAAGATGCAATATTTTTAAGATAGACACCATTCTCTACTTCAACTCCATTGTATTGGAGCTCAAGATGAAGAAGTTGGCCTTACAAGGAATCAATTCTCTCAAGATGAGTTTTATCGTTTTGCTCAAGAATATCAAGTTTCGCATACAAGTCAACAATGATTTTACGCAACCTCTTCTTTTTAGATTTACATTCAAAATAAGAAGAACGGGTAGTAACAAGCATGTCAATAAGCGTTTATTTAGCTAACTCATGCAAACTTACCTCACTTACTTCACCAATGTCTTCACTTGTGGATGCCATGAGTGTAAGGTGACACTCTCCATCTTCATCAGAGCTTGAGCCACTAGAGGATGATCCTTCTCAAGCTGCATGAGTTGGTCTTTGTGCCTCCTCTCCTTCTTGTCATTTCTCTTGTATTTACTATCTTTCTTGTACTCTTCCTCCTTCTTGGAGTTGCTCTTATGGTATGATTTTCTAGCCTTGGGACATTCACTCTTGTAGTATCCTTTTTTACCACACTTGTAGAACCTTAGAGAAGATGAAGAAGATTGCTTTCCTTTAAAGTTTTTTCCCTTGGAGAAGTTGGGTTCATGCTCACTAGGGACATCACCTTCACTAGAGGAGGAGGGAGAGGTTTGGCAAGCAAGTTTTTATTGAAGGATGAGAGCCTCTACTTGATCTTCGAAGGCACTATCTTTGATCTTCCTTGATTCTTTTTTGTTTCTCTTCTTGCTTGTCAAGTCTTGGCTCATGAGCTTGTAGATTGATAATAAGCTGCTTGGTTGGAAGATCACCAAGACTTTTTACTTCTTCAATGGAGGTCACCTTTGAATCCCATCTCCTTAGAAGAGACCTCTAGATCTTTGAGTTTATTGCTCCTCTATCCAAAGTATGTCCTAAAGCAACTAGGCCATTGATGATGATGTTGAGCCTTGAGTACATCTCGACAACTCCTTCTTTCTTCCCCATCTTGAAGTTCTCTAGGAGGCTATTTGTAACGCCCGAGCCCACTGCCCAAGGCTCTAGTAGAGTTTTAGGAATGACGACTGGCCTCACAGACCACCACTAGCCTTAACTGCGTGGTTTTTCCCCACTCACGTGCATGCCAGGATCAACTTCCCGATAGGTCACCCATCCCAGTACTACTCCAAGCTGAGCACGCTTAACTATGGAGTTCTTAGTGATGGGCTCCCGGAAAAGGAGGTTCACCTTGGTGAAATGGGTAGTCCAATCATTCCTTTTAAGATCATGTTATCCGAGGCCTCAAATCCTGGGACATTACAATCTCCTCCACTTAGACTCTTGGCGTCCTCATCAAGGCTCAAATATAAGGCCTCATAATCTCTTCCCCATTTCAGTACATACCCATAATGGCCCATGGACACCCCGCTCCTGATCACAGAATACCAGCGCAAAGGTGGCTATATCAACCATGGACAACCCTTTCCTACATGCCTGGACCGCACGGCTTAAGACTGGCATGCCATGCCCATGTGGGCCCCATGCACCTACTAGAGGGGAATTGGCTCTGATATCATTTGCAACGCCCGAGCCCACTGCCCAAGACTCTAGTAGAGTTTCAGGAATGACGACTGGCCCCACAGACCACCACTAGCCTTAACTGCGTGCTTTGTCTTCATTCACGTGCATGCCAAGATCAACTTCCCGAGAGGTCACCCATCCCAGTACTACTCCAAGCTGAGCACGCTTAACTATGGAGTTCTTAGTGATGGGCTCTCAGAAAAAGAGGTGCACCTTGGTGATATGGGTAGTCCAATCATTCCTTTTAAGATCATGTTATCCGAGGCTTCAAATCCTGGGACGTTACACTATTCAACATGTATATATTTTCCTCATTCACTTGCTTTGTGCCTTCATAAGTGATGTACAACCTGTCCCATATCTCATAGGATGTATCCCATGAGGAGATGCGGTTGAACTAGGATGGAGTGAGGGCTGCATAGAGGATGCTAATGGCTTTGGCATTGAGTTGTGCATTATTTAGGGATGCTTCATCCCAAGTTGATACAGATCTAGTTGGATCCTTATAGGGTGCAATCGTCACTTTTCACATATCAAAGTTCATTCCTTGAATGTAAAATTGCATCTGCTGCTTCCAATAGAGGAAGTTGGTGTCGTCAAAGACTAGGGGGTGCATGGAGAAGCCCCCTCTAGGTTGAGGGAACCAAGTAGGTTTTCACCCATTTTCTTATCTCGTAGGAGATTTATTAGAGAAGATCCTTGCTCTGATACCACTTGTTGGATCTAGGGCTCTAGATGAGAGGTGAATAGATCTTAAAAACTTACACAAGAATAGTTAGACTTTCAAAATATATCAATTGAAACCAAATGCTAAAATTGAATTTGAGGTCCTATCTAAATTAGCATAGCAAGGATGAGAGAGATTGAAACAAACTCTTGGACAAGGTGTTTAGAGTGGTTCCAATCTTCAAACTAGGAGATTGTCAATCTACTACCTGGAGAGGTCAACCTCTAGGACTTTGCAACCCATATATACATATATTCTATTACAACATATAAGAAGACCACCTTAAATTCTAGAGCTTGCCTATCTAAGAGCTAGTCTTCTATCTCATAACATGGCTTACTCACTCTTGCAAGCAGCTCAATTCCTTCTCCTAGGATATCTCCTCCTTGCAACAAGTCTTCAGTCTTGAGGATTTACCCATCAAGCTCCTTAGATCTTTTGCCTTGTCCTTCTCCTTCACCTGGAGAAGATCTCTACACCTTCTTCAACCTTAAAGAAGAAGAACAACTCCTCCTTCACTCAGAGAAGATCACTTCAGTCTTTTCTCTTTGAGAAAGAGGATTGGAAAGATGAAAAGATAGAGAGCTTTACAAGGTAACAATGAGGTAGCTCTCTTACAACATGTGTAACTCACTCATAATCATGAAATGTTGTATAAATGAGAGAGCGAAAGGGGATCGAAGGGTTGTAGCATACTTGACTATAGCAAGAACCAAGGATAGATTGAATGAGCAATCTTAGAATGAACTCCAAGAGGTCCTATTTATCACTGGGGGTGTTCTTTGAGTGTGGGATCACTTAAAAATAAAAAACAGCCATTTTACAACTTACAACAGATCTATTTTCATTTCTAAAAACTCTCCAACGATTGGAATCACTTTTTCTGCATTTTCCATACAGTGCATTCTGTCGAATTTCAATGAAGGTAACTTGACCGATCCACTATCTGAAAAAGCTAATTTTCAAACTATCGGTCGAGTTTGTCCTGGGGTAACTTGACCAATCAACTAAAATCAACTTTGGTCAGAAAGTTGGTTGGTCGAGTTCTGTAAGTGTACAACTCGACCGATGCAACCATTTCTGAAAATCCATGACAGATCGATCGAGATTCAAACTTGACCGATTAAACCGTTGTGACAAATTTTTCAAAATGATTTTTAAGTGATCAAATGATGGAATTAAGTGTCCCTGATTTTTTCTCATCTTAATTACAAGTCATATCATCAATACAAATGATTATAAAAATATTCTAAGGTGATTTGGAGTGTTTTCCCAAATTGCACATTTGCATTGCTTTTGGCTTGAACTTGGACAAGCTAGGGTTTGTGTAATTTGATCCTTTTCATGTACCTAATGCCTGAAATTAATCTTAAACAAACATATTAGATACATATGAATGGAATAGTTAAGTCATTACCAAAATATGGAGAATGTATAACTCTCAAGTCAACAGTTTCGACCTTGGTTACTCTGGGTTTGATGATCGCTCTTTGCCTTGATGGTTGCTTGACCAATAGTGGTCACAACACCTTGTTTTGCTTTGGGTCGCGACACCTTGTCATGTGTGGTTTTGGTCGAGACACATGACTTGGTTACAATCACGACATCCTGCTCTATGATGTTCGCGACACTTACCTCTATAAGGTTTGAAATACCTACTTGGGTTTGGTCGAGATGCTTCCCTTGAAGTTTGAGGTCATGGAATTTTGTTTTGGGTGGTCACAACACATAGGTGATGGATGGTTGGGATCTATATTTGAACATATAATCAATGCACTTGTATGAGTAATGAATCAACAATGCATGGTGTTGTTTGGTTGAATGTCTAATCAACCCTAATCATAATGCTCAACCTTTATGTGCTCCAAGAATATGGGAGGTGACACGAGTAGGGTTTAGTATTATAATCATGTTATAAACCCAAATTGGTTAAGTATGGAACCCTAACCCTAACCTATGGACAATTGATGTGTTTACTTCTTTGCCTTAGAATGTCTATGATGTTATGATGTTATCTCTCTTTTGGTTATGAAACCCTAACCTTACATGTGATATGAGTTTGAATGTCATAGCTAGTTTATGCTATGGTGAATAAGATATGACACAGGTTGAATGAGCCTGGATGAGGCATTATGAGATACTTGTAATGCAGGATTGATGTGAATGGGTCAAATGACCTAGAAGGTGACTTGTGCATGATTAGAGGTGTGATTGAGGGATTGATATCCCACAGTGATGTGACATTGGTGATAGCATTGGTGGATATGTGACAGTGATGATGGCCTTGTGAATGACAGTGCTACAATGCTATGTGATGATGTGACAAGTTCACACCTTATACATTTTATATCTTCTGAAATTGTACTATACTCTTATTCTTGTAGATCTTGTTATGGATTTATACGTTGTAACTTTATTGATGCTAGAATATATATAATTGGATTAATTAATCAATTGAAACCTAATTGTAATGCCTGGGCCCACTGCCCAAGGCTTTAGCAAAGTTTTAGGAATGATGACTGGCCCCACAGACCACCACTAGCCTTAACTACGTGCTTTGTCCTCACTCACACGCAAGCCGAGGTCAACTTCCCGACTAGTCACCCATCCTAGTACTACTCCAAATTGAGCACACTTAACTATGAAGTTCTTTAGAGATGGGCTCCCTAAAAAGGAGGTACACCTTGGTGATATGGGTAGTCCAATAATTCCTTTTAAGAGTGTTGTATCTGAGGCCTCAAATCCTGGGATGTTACAATTTCCCCCACTTAGACTCTTGATGTCCTCGTCAAGGCTCAACTATAAGGCCTCATAATCTCTTCACCATTTCAGTGCAGATCCACAATGGCCCATGGACACCCAGCTCCCGATCATGGAATACCAGTGCAAGGGCGGCTACGTCAACCATGGAAAACCCTTTCCTACATGTCTAGACTGCATAGCTCAAGACTGGCATGCCATGCCCATGTGGGCCCCACCTACTGGAGGGGAATTGGATCTGATACCATTTGTAACACCTGGGCCCACTGCCCGGGGCTCTAACAAGGTTTTAGGGATGACAATTGGCCCTATAGACCACCACTAGCCTTAACTGCGCACTTTTTCCTCACTCACGTGCAAGCCGAGGTCAACTTCCCGACTGGTCATCCATCCTAGTACTACTCTAAGTCAAGCACGCTTAACTATGGAGTTCTTCAGAGATGGGCTCCTTGAAAAGGAGGTGCACCTTGGTGACATGGGTAGTCCAATCATTTCTTTTAAGAGTATTTTATCCGAGGCCTCAAATCCTAGGATGTTACACTGATCATGTAGGTTCCCTGTACCATAGATCCATTCCAGTGTTAGTGTTAGTCTTAGTGCTAGATGGTGAAACGAGTTCTTCCTTAGTGGAAGATCGGAGTCATATACTATTGAGTATATGCATTTACATGATTGACTGCGAGCCATATCCTGGAAGAAGTGTGTCTATGGGTCGTAGCTCAGTGATGTGACTCAATATATACTTTCATGGGATTGGTTGTGGGCCATACCATGGATGGAGTGTGACTTCGGGTCGTAGCTCAATTTCACTAGCGTTGTGCCTATATACCAAGGCAGGCTAGGCTATTTTGCAGATGACTCATATGTTATGTCACTACGGTGTTTCTCTCATGCTAACCGAGAGGTGTGGAGGTCGTAGATTCCGGCTCTTCTATTGACCTTGTATGGCACCGATTTTGACTTAGCAGTGGTCAGTTGGAGTATGAGTGGTATACCTCATCTCCTCAGGGCATAATAAAATACATAATACAATTGTGTAGTGTATTTGCATAGGGATAAATGCAGATAACATTGGTTGAAACCCTACCTTGCTTTTGTATAGTTTAGTTGATAAATGATATACATGTTCTTCATATTCCTTCTTAGAATATTAATTGTTCTACTGCTCAGTGATAACTGCCTAAAATTGCTTAACCTATTTTACCTGTTGGATACATTTCATTTAGTTGAATCTTCTTAGTTAGTAATTATATTACCTATATGCTTTAGTTTATCTATGCTTTAATAGATGTTGGCGGATAGTTATATCTCTCCCTAGGATATTTGGTCTCACTCCGTGGGTTTCTACATCTTTTAAGTGGCCGTGTACGATGAGGTGGTGACCGTGCAACTGAGGAAGAGTAGCAACATGAGTAGTAGTTGATTAGGTTGGAAGTGGTGCTAGTCTTTTAGTGATAGAGTCCTAGAGTCATCCTTATATACTCAGGTCTTGGGGGTATTTTTGATGTATTTTGTAGAGATGTTACCCATATGAGGTTTTTGACTTGTGTGCCTTTTGTTGTATCGTCTTGACAGTTGTACATGTATATATATGTGGAACATGTTCTTCATGTAACATGTTGATGACGAAAATGTTGGAGAACAATGATGTAAGCACCTTGTGATATATAACATGTGTCTGTTAATGACTTACATGTGAAAGTTTTAAGCTTGTGGTGCTCTTGCGAAAGTGGTTTTAATTTCTTATTTTTTCTGATAATCCGCTTGTTTAGTATTAATTTCACATTTGGTTTTAAGTAATCTCACTTGTTGTGGCACGGGGCGTCACAAAGAAGGCATGCACTGAAGATGTTGAAACACACTCTCCAATGTCGGTAGTGGATCACCGGTAAGAATATGATCAACCACCCCAGCATACGACTCAGGAAGTCCACATAAGAACTGAACCACCTGAAGTTCCTGACGTTGTTGTTGCATTGTAGCTAAGTCAGTAGACAGAGGATGATAACTCTCAAGTTCAGCTTCTATTCCTTTGAAGGAGGAAAAGTAATCAACAATGTTGAGCCAAAAAATTGTAGACGAGTCAGTTGTTTGTTCAAGTCAAACACCTTCTTTGGATTTTTACTGTGAGAATAAGTATTGGCCAGTTGATCTCACATTTCCTTAGCATTCAGGAGACGAAGTAGAGTAACATTGATGCGAGTTTCACTAATGTTGAAGATCTATGTCATCACATTAGAATCATCTTTGACCCAATCATAGTAGACCTTTATATCCTTGGACTCAGCAGTACTGGATGGAGTAGGAGGTGCATCACATATCATATAGGAATGCTTGCCTTGAGATTTGACGTAATTGTCCATGGAGCAGACCTAGTGTTGATAGTTTCACCAATCTAGTTTCACAGTTTCACCTGTCGATGGTAATCAACATGGGTGGAAGCTATTATAAAAACCAAGCCCAACACAATAGATAGAAGCAACAGTAGAGAACCGCCTAGATCCTCCTCCTAAGCGGCAACAGACACAAAAGAGTGAATGGATGAACGAGTTACATGAAGACTACACCAAGGCGCAATAGAGAACCTGGAGGCTCAAAGGATGACACAAGAAGACCGGGAAGACGACTCTAGAGGCTCAAGGCTTGCAGCCAGCGGCGGCGAGTAGCTGCTAGCGGTCCGACGCTCACAACGACAAGGGCTGCGGCTAGCAACAATGGTGGCTAGCGGCCAGGCCGCATGAGAGGCAGGCGACGGCGAGGAGAGAAGGAGAGAGGAAGAGAGATGGGGGGGGGGGGCGCAGAGAGCGACAACGAGGAGTCCTGCTCTGATACCATCTTACAAGGGTTTTGAGGAATCATTGAGGACACAATGTGTGTCCCCTCATATATTTATATAAAAGCTTAAGAGAATAATTATATGTAGGTCTGTATAGAATAAAGAAATAACAAGATAAATACAAAGGATTAAATAAGACTAATATTTAACAACACTGAAAATCAAACTTTTGAATTTATGAATCATTGACGAGACCAAAACTGAATCAGACCGGACGGAATCGACCAACTTAATCCAATTTAAAAGTATAGACCGATAAGTTTACTCTCCTCAATAACGTAAATATTTTCTATTTCACATATATATTAGAGATAATCACATGCTAAAAATAAATACACATAATAACTAACAAACTAGCTGATAGAGAAGCAACAGCCAGAAGAAGAAAGAAAAGTCGCCAATACACTTGTTTACAGTAAATCAAACATGTCCTTAGAGGGTGTTCTTTGGATTTTTAAAACTGAATTTCTAGAAAAGAGAAGGGGTTTTCGAGAAAGAAAAACCTCCAATTAATTTTTCCCTTTCACAAATGATGCGCGCCTCGCTGGTTATCATATCGTCATCATAACAACCGCAACCGATCCATATTCTGAAAAGAAAGTTGCACCAACCACACCCATCGCATGGCGTCTCCAATTCCACTTGCCTCCATTCGGTGTGATGTGATGCGTTTATGCCAGCATTTATAAATGTGGAGGCGGAAACATGGCGGTGACGTGAGGACGGACATGCGATAATTGCACTCAACCACCAATCCGATACTCGAGCGGGCCGCCGGCGAGTATTCTGAGTTTGATCGTCAAAGAGCGGTGGAGTCGTTCCGCTCCGGCCGGTGGTTGTTTCGACGGTCTCGATCAAAACAAAGGAAGGCAGAGAGGGTTGCGGGAGAACGGAGACGATCAGCGGCGAGTCCGGGGGGGGGGCAGAGTAGGGCAGGGAGAATTAGCAGATGGATTGCTGCATCTGTAGTCCGGTGGCTTTGTTGTTTAGGCCACCCAGGAATACCATCTGCCTCCGCTGCTATGAGGCCGCCAAGGGCATGTACGCCGTCCTCAACGGCGACAGTGATCAGAGGATGATCGTCCAGGGTGGGGAAGGAGGAGGTGATGCCGATTCCAGACCAGCCGCTGACAATCAACCCCGGCCCAGGCAACAACCAAAGGCAAGCAACTTTACCTTATGCTTGTTTCTTCTTCGAGTCGTCACTAGATGGCGCTAATACTGATCACACCGCCCACTGCAAATTCACATACACTAATAAATTCAAATTACTATCCCCAGTTTCCGGTATGTTGAAAATTTCCGCTGATTATTTCATTCAATTGCCCTACCAGAGCTTGGCGGAAGCTCTGAGGTGGATGAAGCAAGCCAAGGCGGCGGAGGACGCGCTGCGGGAGCGACTCAACTTCCTCGAGAGTTTCGCGGCGGCGTTTGGGGACGGACTCCACGCCGATATCCTCGTCCACCCCGGATCGGGTCCTCCGATACCCGCGCACAGGGCGTTGCTGGTATAACTAACTAACTTTCTCAACTTCATCCGGGCCCCACCTCTATCCCCCTCCCTCCATATTACATTTACAGACTGTAAATTTATGCACAATTATGTTTAATATACCATTATTTTAATTCTCGCATTCATTTCTGCACAATTCTGTTTAATATACCATTATTTTAATTCTCGCTTGAATGATAGAAACAACAAAATACGAGGCATGCTTGCTTGGTTGTCGTTACCACCAGCTGGGCTTAGCTTAGCGTACGTGTGTTCGTACTCAACCAATCTACATGGAAATTCATAAACAACATGCCTCCATCCCATTTGCTTCCCGCAATCAATTCCCCACACGCACGCGTGCTCATTTGCTACGGCAAATTGCTTGCTTGGCATGTCATCGCCACACTGCCCAACCCACTTTTATAGTTTCATATTCAGTTTTTTGATGTTGTAAGCCTTTGAGTGGAAGAGAATAGAAAACAATGCTTCAAGAAATGCTCAAAGAGACACATAATTTAACATGTGGTCAACCCCCATACACTAATATCCCCCCCCCCCCCCCCCCCCCACACACACACACATCAAAAAAGAAAAAAAAGATGATGATGATGAAAGAGAAATATGAACCATGCTTTATGAGTATCTAAAAATTTATTCTTGATGCATATTTTCACGCATTTATGAAATCTACGATTTTGTTGGAATCCATGTTACTTTGGCATACAAGCTTTTAAGCAATGTGATGAATGTGGACATCTTGGAAGCCACAAATTCCAGCTACAAGCGCAACCAATGACCCCTTTTGAAATGGATATTGTATCCTAATGGTAGTGGAAATAATTTTATTTTTGTGTGTCCTATTTTTGATTGCCCAAGTTGTTGTCCGTCTTCTTTCCATCTCGATATAATTTTTTATTTAAAATTAATTCATTGGGCCTTCATCATTTTTAACATGAAGAGTATATTATCAATACGCTATTATATTTGGTGGGAAAGTAAGAAAGAAGCCAGTCTTAGTCTTACAAGAAAAATTTGGCTTTTTTTACCCCTCCGGCGTTCCATCGGCCCATGGGCCGGCTGCTATCAACGTCCCCGCCGAGAAACAACACGTCACTAATCTGGCCCGTCGCTTATGTTTTTATGCAGGCCTCCAAGTCTGAGATCCTCCGAACGATGCTGGGCGGCTCAGACGACGACCCTTGCAAAGCACCCGCGGGCGCATCCATCTCCTTGCCGGACCTCACACACGCCCAGCTCCGCGCATTCCTCGCATTCCTCTACTCCGGAACGCTCCCCGACGCAGAAGCGGACCAGCACGCTGCGGCACTCCTTCTCGCCGGCGACAAGTACGACGTCCCCGCACTGCGCCGGTTCTGCGAGCGGCGGCTTCTGGCGTCATTGAGAGCGTCTAACGCGCTCGATGCGCTCGAGACGGCGGACTCTTGCGCCGAGGCCGCTGAGCTTAGGGAGGAGGCCATGGCCGTCATCGGAAGGTATGCCGAGAGCGTGGTGTTTTCAGAAAGGTATGAGGCTTTCGCGGCTAAGAACGCGCACCTTTGCGTGGAGATCACGAGGATGCTTATAAGGCAGATGGGGCCCAACAGTAGTGTGGAGATTAAGGAGGAGGAAGTTGTCAAGAAAACTGGGGTCTTGGTGCCGACGGTTCAACAGCAGAATTCTCAAGGGGTGTTATCACATACGTCATTGTGACTCGTGTGACTGTATGCGGCGGATGATACATTGTTTCATTCAATCTTCAAATAGTCTGTAATTAGCTATTAGCCGCTGGTGATCGGTGAGTTTTTTTTAAATTTCTTCTGATATGATTCATGTAAATTCTATTCTACCTTGAACAGGAATGTATACTCCTTACTTTGTGATTTGAGAAACTGACTAATTAGTCCGGTGTCTGAAACACGGTGTGTTGATTTTTACAAAATCAGTGAATGGAGATTACGAATGCTTACGGAGTCTTATTCGCCCCTACTAAAAGACTTCATTTTTGTTAAAGGAGAAGGCAGATTGTAGCCTCTCCATTCATTTGCTTTCCCACCATATTACCCAACAAACACCTTGATACAGGAGAGAGATGAAAGTGAGGAGGTAAGACAAGAAAGAGACAAAGATGAAGATGGTGCACAGCTGACACGGTTTCTTGTTCGAGTGAAAGAGTAGCTAGCATGTAAGTAGCAGCAGGGCAACGAAATGTAAACATATATAGTCAGTCTTCTTCCTTCATACTCCCTCTGCAGCTGTTTATGGCTCGGATCACGGCCTGCTTGACCATCTGAGCATCAACACTGTCTGTTTCGTGCTGCAATTGTAGAAGCAATATGAGTTCATCTGTAACTCTACACGTTTACGGTTCCATGTATCGCTATGAGCCTACGAGTCACATTTGAAGGCGAGATTGTATGCTGTCTTCTTACCTTGCCGAAAGCTTCTAACCGGAAGGAGTCGATGCAGGACACCCTTGCCTCGTGCACATTGAGCCCAAGGCCTTCAAAGGCTTGAAGTACGGAGACGAGTTGGCCAGGGCACCTCTTCTCGGAGAAGACGTTGATCAAGAAACCTCTCTCAAGAGTTTCCACAGTCACCTGATTAATCATTCGAGTTGAGATGGCAATAAACTCCCCCCATTCATGACCCCGGAAAACATTTGTATACCAACAACCGAAGAAGAAGAAGCAAGCAAGCACGAACAGAAGTGCTTACAATGGGCATAGGAGTCTGTTCAGCACCGTTGATCTCTTGGTTCAGCTCATCCACTTTCCTTTTCAACTCCCTGATGTAGTTGGATGCTTCTATGATGATGGAGGTCTTGGTTACCTACAAGGTAAGAATTCCCGTGCATATAAGGTATATGTGAAAATGTCAATGACTGGGATGTTATGCGCTATGCAGCGTGACTTCCAACATGTGGGTTGGTTAGCAAAGATACGGGTTGCATCCATGTATAAAAGATTTTCACATGACACTACAAAATGCTGATGACGTGAGAAGGATTCAACAAGAGGCTGCAATCAGGGGAGTAATCAGATGCTTTGGATATAATCCCGAAATTGGAAAATGGGGGTGACGAGGATGCCTGGACAAAGGAGCAGTTATAGGAATCCACGAGCAAGTTTAGTGAATGCGTAAGTTACACCAATGATATGTAGCCTGACTGGGATTCAACAAGAGGCTGTAACATCCACGTGAACAACAAAAAAGAGAGAACAGAAATACGAGACAAGTTGAGAAGAGTTGATACTAACTGCTTTGGAGTTGGTGACAGAGCGGAGGAGCTGTAGCTTGTCATGAAGGGCCGAGGTATTGGCAGCAGCTGCTGCTGCTGCTCCTTTCCTGTGGTGCTGCTTCTCTTTGGAGACCATGTCTGAGCTTGCTACTGCTGCCTTCGTTCGAGGAAGCAAGAGGGACAGGGTGGCTGGGGTGAGCTGAACTCTCTCCTTCCTTCTGTATTGGACGACGCTCAGTCTCTCCTCCTCTCAACCTACCCTACATATCAACAAGAAGCTGAACTCTTGTTGCTCAACCCCTCTGTGAGTCTGGTGGGCTGGTCGAAGATGATCTGTGGATGGTAGGAGGATGTTACATATATATAGGCCGATACAAATTTGAAACATGAACATCACGGCGGGTTGTGGCAGGCTAAGTCTAATCTCTCATCCACATGATCCGAGAGCTGACGCCAGCCCCCCCCCCCCCCCCCCCCCCCCAAAAAAAAAAAACACCCTCAAAGTCCTCAACGGACGTCTAATTGCAGAGGGAGCTAGGGGATGGCGATGGATGGATGGATGAATGGATGGGTGTTTCGTGTTTTGCTGTGCACGGCAGGGGGATCATATGTGGGGGAGAGAGAGGTGAGGACGGGAGAGTGAGTACTCCAGCTCTCGTGACCGGAGGACGACGGAGCAGCTAGCTAGCCCGGTAGCGCACAGGGGCTGAGCCCTCTGGTTGGAGTTTGTCGTGGACGGAAGGCGGCAATGCGTGTCCTGTGTGTGACACTACTGTGTCGTGCTGTGCTGCTTGCAGCTGTGTATGTGTGTTTCGTTCTGCTCCCCTGCCCTGCGCGTCTCCTTCCCATCATTTTCTTTGGGTTGGAGAGCTAGCGCTAGCTCCCAAACAAACGACACACACACCGCTACCCTCCCCGGTCACGGGAAATATCCCTTCCTCCTCCTCCACCCCGTGCCCGCCCGTCGTCGTCGTCTCCTACCTCTCGACACACGTGCCCGGCGTACTTGCAGCAGGGATTCTGTTTGCCTGCCTGGTTTGGCCGCTTCTATCGACTAGCAGCCCACTAACCACTGCCCACAAGGATGGGGCATTCGCCACGCCATTTGGAAGTTGTAATTATTGGTGATGCACCCTGACCCGGCCCGTCAGCTTCGCCTGCTAGTCATCCATGGCCTGGCGACTGTAGCTGCTTGCTCCAGCCATAAATTGTTGTCCAAAAACGAGGCAACTATCAACTATGGATTTGCATTCTGCCTGGTTTTGGTTTGTGTGGTTGCTGCGGTTTGCTGTCCAAGGTAAAAATGCATTGTAGTAGTAAAAAATACAATGCATTGATGCTGGTCGGGGGCAGATACAAAGTTTATAGAGTTGTAGTAGAAAACATGATACAAGGAACACATAACATAATGTAAATTGAAGTAAAAAATACAATGCATTGATGCTGGTCACGGACAGATACTAAGTTTATATAGTAGTAAACATGATACAATGAACAAATAACACTGAATTGAAGTCAGTGCACATGATTATAAATCTCACTATTTTATAACACTTACACACAAGTCTGTATCCACAGGATCAAACAAGTTGGGTAATTTCTATTATTAGACTTGAGATCCTAATCAGAGGTACACAATTTCAATCAAGTCTACATTTTTTGATTTGTTGACAGAATGGACAAAAACTATCCATAATAAATATCATCTATGTATTTGAAAGAGAAAATATCTACTAATGATCGTTAAGACTGGAAAACCTTAAGTTTAACTCTTATTGTTATTTGAAATTACAACTAAAAGATAAAGTTACTATGAAATATTTCTGTATGCTCTCACCAAAAATATGACCCGGCAACACATTGGTTGTTGCGCGATTGATTGTTAAATAGATGACTACGATATGTGACCATCACAGCCGGTTTAGACATGCTATGATTTGTTTCGCGTATACGGAGATGGCTTTTGTTAAACTCAATACCATAGAATGTTGTTTTAAGTGTTCGATAAGGTTGCACTATAGAGTGATATCATACTTAATTGTAAACAACATATATCTGATAAAAAAAGTCTTGATTCTTTCTCTTATATTGCTATTAGTTTCTTGATACTCTCATTATGTAAAATAGAGCTATTTTCGAAAGAAATTTTCTTCTAAAATCAAAGATCTATGATATTTGTGTCAAACATAAGTAGATAAGGGTAGACTCTACAAAGGCAACTCATCCTCTTTCACTCGGTTCTTCAAATGTAGAAAGAAGGGCCACTTCTAGGAAGATTGTCCACAAGACAAAAAGACTCATCATCACAAGAGAAGAGAAAAAAAGTACAAGAAGAAGGAGAAATGACACAAAAGCTCAAGTGACTCTTCCAACTCAAGCTCAAGTGAAGACTCAAATGGAAGATCTAGCTCAAGATCTAGTGATGAATGAGAATGTCATTTTGCTCTGATGGCTTCAACAAGTGAAGAATCAAATGATGTAAATATAAAATATTTAGATAAATAATCTTTAATTGATATTATTCATACTACTCGTGCCTCTCTTAAGTCTTCTGAAAAGAAAAAGAAAAAAAGAAAAAACTTGTTGGAATTGTTGATAATTTGCATGTTGAAATAGATTATCTTGAACATGTGAATATTTGCTTTCTTGATGAAAGAAATGTTTATCTTAGTCAAGTAGATTTTCTTAAAATTGAAAATGCTAATTTTCTTGATAAGATTAGATTTCTAAAAGCTCAACCTCTTGTGCCTAGTTCTAGTGAAAAACATACTAATATTGTGCATTCTCTCATGCTTGATTTTGATGTTCTTAAAACTGAAAATGAGTGCAAAGATTTTATTTTGCAAGGATTAGAATATGCAAATGGTGTTTATCTTTCTAAGATTGCAGAATGTTTCCTTGTTTGGTCAAATCAATGTTCTTGAATTTTGTTCTAGTTCTACTAGTAGAGAGAATAGTGTTACTTCTCTTCATATTGAGAAATATTCATATATGACCAAAGATCTTTGCTTAGAAACTAACCTTTTGCATTTTAGAGATAATATCAATCAATTATCTTCCACTATTACTTATCTTATGCATGATAGTCATAGTTTGAGATCTTTTATGTAAAGATTCTTAGATGATAAAAAGAATTTTAATCAAATCCTAGATCATGCTACCAAACAAATGGATAGAAATAGTTTTGGACTTGATTGTAGCCAAATGAACAAGAAAGATAAAGGACCTTCAATTTTCAATGACGAATCCTATAGTTATAGGGCTAGGAGATCATGTAATCATTGTAATGAAATTGGTCATTATTCTACTTATTACCCTTTTAGGAAAGCACCAAAGAGAAATATGACTTGGGTTACTAAGATAACCCCTCCAGAACCAAAATTATGATTGAGGATCATTTCATCTTTCTTCTTATAGGTCAAGTACAATTGGATTGACATGAGCTATTGATTTGTAAATTGACTTCTTAATCCATATGAAAGAAGAAAGGTGAGATATTTATGGGGTGGAAATAAGTGAAAAAGGAATGGCAAGAACAGAGGTAAAAGTTTTCTTAATCATATCCAATCCTAACTTGTTTCTGTCAAGTTAGTGTGTACTATGCATGTGGTTTTGAGTCAAAAGTGGTATTTTGTGATTCTCTTCATACACTTGCTCAAAAGTTATTTCTAATACTTTCATAGTGCATTACTAACTTACTTACACATGTTTGGATATGTCTTATATATTTAGCATATATCTCCAAATATGTTTCTATGAAATATATGTACTTCTTGACAATATTTGTATCGGTCAAGTTCATCATGTTAGAAACTCGATTGACTAGCACCAATGGGTGTTTCCAACAACTGTTGTTGGTCGAATTTCCAAAACACAGAACTCGATCAACAACACTGTGCACAAAATATACATTTGGCTTTTTAGATGAAAATTTTTCATATCAACTAGACTTTCTCAACCATTATCCTTATTCTATGGCACTCCTCTTGGTATCTTCATATATGTATTTTGACCTTCCTTAAATTACCTATCTTACATACAACTCTATTTTCCAATTTGTTATATTTTGGTATCCTACAAGTGGTATCTCTATATCTTGAAATCACTTGCTTTGAGTTGTTATGCAGGTCTTGATGATGATCTCTTTGGATCTCTTGGTTGTATCTTAAATTGCTTCCATTTTTCTCTAACTTGCTACATCTATCTAGTTGTATATCTTGTTTTGATACAACCTTGAGGTTCTTAGTGATAATCATCTTTTAGCAAATGATGCATGTCTGCTAGTGAGTTATAGACTTTCTTGCTTATGAAATTGCATATCTTTTTGTTTGGATATATCTCTACATCTACTCATAGATTTCTCTTTAACTTGTGCATCTCTTTCTATGATCTAGATCCTACTAGTAGTGCTAACTTGTGATAACATTGTTGTGTGATTTATATATCATCTTTTCACATATTATCACACACAAATTTGGTTCATTCTGATATACTTCAGTCTCTTTTTATATTACTTTTGCCATCTTTTTGTTATTCTACTTATTCCATAACTTGCATTGCAGATTTGCCACAAAAAGAACTGAATTCAGATGTTATTTTAGCTGAAACAGCAGAAGAACGCATAGCAGAATGCACGACGTGCAAGACAGACGCACGACGTGCACATTCAGCCAGAAGAACGCATGGCGTGCACGGAGTAAACGCATGGCGTGCACGGAGTAAACGCACGACGTGTGAGTTTACAGAAGTGCACAGAAGGACGAACGCACGACGTGCACACCTATGCACGACATGCACCTGGAACACAAACTACTGAAGAAATGTTCTGGAAAGTCGCACGGCGTGCATATCCGCAGCGCACGCCGTAGACAGATCAACCTGATGCAAACTGCACTGCAGGTGCACGGCGTGCACCCAAAATGCACGGTGTGCACCTGACAGTTTAAAATATATGAAAATTCAGAATTCAATTTTAAAAGAAAAAGGGAAGGCAAGAGACGGTTATGTTCGGTCATTTGAAGAGTTTATCTTATCCCAAAACTATAGGAGAGCAGAGGAGGGAGATTTGGAGGGATCCCAGGTGGTTTCTTGCATAAGGAGACCATTTCTTCTTCTCCACTTCTCCATTGTCTTCTTCAAGGTGCAGCCAAGCTTCCCCAACTCCGAGCAGTTTCTTGGGAAAGGAGCTAGTTCGTCTTGGAGCAGCTAAAGAAGGGGAATTTCGTTCTCAAGCCGGAATTCTTTCTTCTTGTGGTTACATCTTTAGTTCTCTTTATCTTTTTCCTTCTAAACCATGTTTAGAACTGAAATTTCTGTAGAAAATCTGCTGTACATCATTATGGATGAGCAAACTCTTTTTTCTTGGGCATGGGAGAGTAGCTCCCATGTCATAGCATGTATGGAACAAGTAATTTCGTACTAAATACTATGTTTCTTGTTTCTTAACCATGAAAGTACCGGTTTACTCTTTTCTTGCATGTATTGCTGGCCACCTTATGTGCATGTTTTCTACTTTCTTGCTTGATCTGAGAAGATAAGTAGGAATGTATGGAGGTGATCTTCTTGGCAACTCTTCCTCTTCTACGAGAGTAGAGAGGAATGAGTTGAGGAACAGTTTGTGATAAAAAAACGAAATTCACACACGAGAGTGTTGTTTTAAGTTGTGATCGTTGAAATGTAACACAACCTTTCCTTGATACAAGAACTTATGTATGTTTAAATTATTGTGTTCCCTTGATTGCTATGATATGTGAATGAAATCCTAATGTCCAAGATTCTTAATAATTTTGAAATCGAACTTCTTTTCGTAGTTCTTGCTTGCTAGTTAAAATCTGAATTTTCTGTTGTTAATTTCCAAATTTTATGCTTTTAGACAAACCTTCTATACTCTTTAAAACCGATCTGGATTGTTGAACTTTAGTACTGTTGCGCTCGATTAAGTTAACTAAGCTCCTTGTGTTCGACCTCGACTATACTACCTCCGTATACTTGTGGAGTTTGGTTAAGTTGAGTAAACTATCATTTGTTTGGATTGAAACTCGTTAGTGTAAACAACTAATAAGTTTTTGGCGCTGTTGCTGGGGAGCTACGATAATTTAATTGGAGTAATAAGTTCTAATTAGTATTCGAGACTAGATCACCATTCATAATTTTTAAGTTCCCATATACCTCTTAGTTGTGTTCTTAATTTCTCTTATTATTTTTCAGGTTGTATGTGTCGCTCACAACGAGGTCTTCAAACATCCGCTTTGTTAGACCTTGAAATAGAGCGAACTCTTTCAAGTTTGAGAAGAACAAGAAGAGTGGAACAATCACTATTTGGAGGTACTTCACCGTCACCACCACCATCATCACCACTACCGTCTTCTTCATCTTCTATAGTAGCTACACCAAGCATTTCAACCATGGAAGACGATCATCCTTTAAAAGACTTTGCGATGCCGGTTGCCACAAACATCTATGGAGCCATTGATTTACCTGCTGTAGAAGCAAACAACTTTTCAATTACTCCTTCTATGATGCAAATGATATAGCAGAATCATTTTGGAGGTACAACCAATGAAGACCCAAGTTTACATGTTGTTGAATTCCTGGAATATCTGAATACTTTCAAGATTAATGGGGTATCTGTTGATGGAATTAGACTCATGCTATTTCCCTTCACCTTAAGAGATAGAGCTAAGGCGTGGCTTTTGTCTCCTCCCAAGAAGTCAATTAAAAGTTGAGACCAACTCCTTAATGCTTTCCTTGCAAAGTATTTTCCGCCAAGCAAGACAACCCATTTGAGGAACCAGCTCACCAATTTCTCTCAGAATGAAGGAGAAACTCTATATGACACATGGGAACGGTTCAAGGATCTTCAACGCCTTTGCCCGCACCATGGTTTGACAAACTGGCTTCTACTGCAAACTTTTTATAATGGACTGTTTTACAATACCCGATTGACTCTAGATACCGCAGCTGGCAGTGCATTAATGACCAAGTCTTATAGAGAGGCTTATGATATTATTGAAGATATATCACTAAATCACCACTAATGGGGAGGAGATAGAGGAGAAAAATCAACCTCTACAGTAAGCTCTTCAACCGGAAAATAAGAAGGAAAACACACTGTTTATGTTGTTGATCTTATTGCTGCAAAACTAGATGTGCTTACACTAAAATTTGAGAAGATGACCACTTTGCCAATTCAATCCGCTGAAGCAACATGTGAAGCTTGTGGTAATGCAAGACATACTTCTTCTTCATGTTTTGCCCCTAATGCAATGGAAGGAAACTTTGAACATGTTAATGCAGTTGGGATGCAAGGAAATAAACAATACACTCCTTATTCCAACCAATACAATCCTGAATGGAGAGACCATCCTAATTTCTCTTATCGGAATGCAAGCAACACTCAAAACTTCCATCAAGGACAGCAACAACAACAACATGCTAACCGTCAAGGAAATCCACCGGGTTTCAACAACAGGGGTTACCAATAGCCACAACAACCCCAAGGTTCTTCTCTAGAAGCTATGATGGAAAAATTCATATCTACACAAATGCAATAGAATGAGGAACTCCGGGGGAATGACAAGCTTTTAAAAGATGCTATTGCTCAACTTTCTACTAAGGTGGATGGAATTTCCACTCACACCAAGATGTTAGAAAACCAAATAGCACAACAAGCTCTAAATCAACAAAGGACTCCACAATCCAGTTCTCTTCCAAGCCAACCGGAAGTGAACCCAAGGCAACAAGCTCATGCAATTATCCTAAGAAGTGGGGCTGAGATTGAAATACCTTCTCCATCCAAGGAGAAGAACATGAAGGAAACTGATGAAAAGGAGGCCAACACCCCAAATTGCAGCAAGGAGAAAGGTAAAGCTGAAATACCACCTTCTTTCAAAGCTACTACACCCTTTCCTCAAAGATTAGCCAATAAGAAGGAAGACCAGAAATTCAGGAAATTTATGGACATAATCAACAAATTGCATGTAAATCTTCCTTTTGCTGATGTTATTGCTGAGATGCCTTCTTATGCTAAATTTCTTAAGGACATTTTGACTAAAAGAAGAAAAGTTGATCAAGTAGAAACATTGATGCTTTCAAAATGAGTGAGTTCTATTATTCAAAATCATCTTCCACAAAAGCTTGATGATTTGGGAGCGTTTACACTACCTTGCAAGATTAATGACACCACTTTTGATAAAGGTTTAGTAGATCTCGGTGCCAGTATTAGTCTCATTCCATTTACCTTATGGCAAGAACTAGATCTTGGGGATTTGAAGCCCATAAGGATGGCTATTGAACTAGCTGATCATTCTATTAAATATCCAAAAGGTATGGTGGAAGATGTACTTGTACAAATCGGGAAATTCTGTATACCCTGTGATTTTGTTGTTCTTGACATGGCGGAAGTTCCTTCCAACCCCTTTATTTTTGGGAGACCATTCTTGAGGATTGCCAGATGTCTTGTTGATGTTCGAGAAGGAGAGCTCACTCTACGTGTTGGGGAAGAGGCTATGGAATTCTCTATTTATGAAGCTATGAAAGCACCCACACGTGTTGAAGAAATATGCTTGCTTGATATTATTGATCCTATTGAGAATGATAATGAAGATGATGTTGATTTGATGGTTAGTCTTTATGATTATGATGCAAATGAAATCAACAATTCTGAAATTTCTGGAGAACTTTCTATTTCTAAAGCAGCAACTATCAATGAAGATGCTCCACTTGTTGAAGATAAAGTTGAGGAAAGTACAACAGGAAAAAAGGTAGAACTAAAAGTCCTTCCACCTGGGCTAAGGTATGCATTTCTTGACCCAAATTCTACATCTCATGTTACAATAAATAATGAATTAACCAATGCTCAAGAAAATAAATTGCTTGCCGAATTGCGTTTGTATAAAGACGTCATTGGTTATTCCATAGAAGATTTAAAAGGCATTCATCCTTCAATTTGTATGCATATAATAAATATGGAAGATGATGCTAAACCAACTATTGAACCACCTAGACGCCTAAATCAAAATATGCTTGAGGTGGTAAAGAAAGAAATTTTCAAGTTAATTGATGTTGGAATCATCTATCCAATAAGTGACATCCCCTGGGTTAGTGCCATTCACGTGGTACCTAAAAAGGGGGGGTGCAACTGTCATTAAAGGAGACAATGATGAGTTAATACAAACATGCATGGTTACCGACTGGCATATGTGTATTGACTACTGGCGTTTGAACAAGGCAACCCGCAAAGATCATTTTCCGTTGCCTTTCATTGATTTGATGCTTGAACGTCTTGCCAAGCATTCTTATTTTTGTTACTTGGACGGGTATTCCAGATTTTTTTCAGATTCCTATCTATCCTCCCAACCAAGAGAAAACCACTTTTACTTATACTTATGGAACATATGCTTATCGTCGTATGCCGTTTGGTCTTTGTAACGCTCCCGCTACTTTTCAGCGGTGTATGATGGCCATATTCTCTGATTTTATTGAAAATATAATGGAGATTTTTATGGATAATTTTAGCGTGTACGGTGACTCTTTTGATCAATGTTTATTGAACCTGTCTCTAGTCTTAGCCCGCTGTAAAAAGGTTAACCTAGTCCTAAACTGGGAGAAGTGCCATTTTATGGTACAATCCGGTGTTAGTACTAGGACATGTTGTATCTAACAAGGGTATTGAAGTGGACATGGCAAAGGTCGAAGCAATTGAGAAAATGTCTACTCCATCTTCAGTTAAAGACATTCATAGTTTTTTAGGACATGCAGGTTTTTACAGAAGATTCATTAAAGACTTCTCAAAAATTGCAAAGCCGTTGTGTTTCCTACTTGCAAAGGATACAAAATTTGTGTTTGATGGCGATTGCCAAGCAACCTTTTCCAAGCTCAAAGAGGCTCTCATTTCAGCCCCAATTATTTAACCTCCGGACTGGGATTCTCCTTTTGAACTAATGTGTGATGCAAGAAATTATGCAGTGGGAGTTGTTTTAGGACAACGGAGAGACAAGAAACTCCATGCCATCTATTATGCCAGCAAAACTCTCGATGAAGCACAAATCAACTATACAACCACAGAGAAAGAAATGCTTGCAATTGTATATGCATTTGACAAGTTCTGACTGTATTTGGTAGGGTCAAAGCTGATTGTATATACTGATCATGCTGCCATTAAGTATTTGCTGAATAAAAAAGATGCCAAACCATGACTTATTCACTGGATACTACTCCTGCAAGAGTTTGATCTTGAAATCCGAGACAAGAAAGGTACCGAAAATAGTGTTTCCGATCACCTCTCTAGATTGACCACAGAGGCTAGAGACCTATTGCCAATTGAGGATCTTTTGACTATTGAAAAACTCTACGCATTGCCATCCACTCAAGCACCATAGTTTGCAGACATCACTAATTTTCTTGCTACTGGACAACTGCCACCAGACTTGACATATCAACAAAAGAAGAAATTCTTTCATGATGTAAAATTCTATTACTGGGATGACCCGTTGCTATTCAAGCATGGAAGTGATGGGCTAATCCGGAGGTGTGTTGTTGAAGAGGAGGTCCCAAGCATCATTGCTGAATGCCATGCCTCTACTTATGGAGGACATTTCAGAGGAGAAAAGACTGCTGTAAAAATACTTCAAGCTGGTTTCTATTGGCCCACATTATTCAAAGATGTCAATGTATTCGTCAAATCTTGTGATAGGTGTCAAAGGATAGGAGGCATATCCCGCCACGACGACATGCCACTCAACTCTATCTTAGAGGTTGAGGTGTTTGATGTATGGGGAGTGGACTACATGGGACCATTTCCATCTTCCTGCGGGTATCAATACATTCTTGTTGCTTGTGAATATGTGTCTAAATGAGTTGAAACCAATCCAACCCAAGCACCGGAAACCAAATCTGTAATTAAGTTTTTTCAAAAGATTATTTTCCCTCGGTTTGGAGTTCCACGTGCTGTAATTTCTGATGGAGGCACACACTTTGCTGAAAAACAATTTAAAAATCTTCTCTCCAAGTATGGTGTGACTCATAAGATCTGTACACCCTACCACCCCCAAACATCCGGGCAAGTAGAGATTTCAAATAGGCAACTGAAGAATATTCTTGAAAAGACTGTCTCTAGTTCAAGGAAAGATTGGGCATTAAAAATAGATGACGCACTATGGGCATATCACACAGCCTACAAAACCATCATTGGGACTACTCCATTCAAGTTGATCTATGGAAAAGCATGTCACCTTCCAATGGAATTAGAGCACCGTGCTTTATGGGCAATTAAGTTCTTGAATTTTGATATGAAGAGAGCAGGAGAAAAATGTCTTTTGCAGCTGTAGGAGCTTGAAGAACTTCATCTTGATGCCTATGAAAATGCAAAGTTATACAAAGAAAGAACAAAGGCCTGGCATGATAAAAGAATTTGCAGGAAAGACTTCCAAGAAGGAGATAGAGTATTGTAATTCAACTCTAGATTAAAGCTTTTTCCAGGAAAGTTGAAATCAAAATGGTCCGGCCCATTCCTTGTACTAAATTTTTTTCCATATGGAGCAGTAGAACTCCAAGGCAAAGATGGAACCTTCAAGGTCAATGGACAACGTTGAAAATGCTACTCTTGTGGGGAAGAAGTGGAGTAAGGAGCTTCTTGCTCCCTCCAAGATGCTTGAAGATTTAGAAGAAGTCTACTCCAGACTCTAAATGGAGGACCTCGTGGGAGTTGACCCCACATTAGGATAGTTTTTTTTTAAGTTTTTCGAATAAAAAACACTCTTTAATTTCGTTAATAAGCCTGTCATGGATGAATGTAATAATCTAGACTTGATTTCTACTCTATCCGTCATAGTTTACTGCTGACTGACTGCAATTTTCTGTAGAAATCGCAAAGTGCACAACATGTCTTTTGAAGACACGGCGTGCACTTCAATACAAAATGCAATAGAAAGATGTTCTGGAAAATGACACGCCATGCGTTGTCAAGATGCACGACGCGCATCTGGAAATTGGAAATTTCGTCTACTCTCTGGAAACTGACACAATGTGCATTGTCCAAACGCACACCGTGCACCTGGGAAATGGAATTCAGTGAATTTTCTAGAAACTTGCACGACGTGCATTTCCTCAACGCACGCCGTACACCTGGACGTAAGGGAGAACTTTAAAAACAAACTTTAGAGAAGTGCACGACGTGCAGTTCAAACGCACGCCGTGCACTTACTCGTAAAGTTTAGACAAAAAGGGCCGGAGTGCAAGACCTAATCACTCCAACCCTAGCAGTCGTGCACCCCGACCCTAAGAACCATGTGAGCCGCCGTCCACCGGAGCCAGAGAAAACGCACGACGTTCTGCCAGCCGTGCACACGCCTTCTTCTTTCTCAGCAACCGTGCATCCTCAGCAGCAGTCGTGCGTCAGTTTCCTTCTCCACCTCAGCCGCTCCATAGGCATCCCGCTGCTTGCCACCATCTTCAAGCTGAGCTCGGCAGTAGCAACGCCGTCGTGCCACCAGCCGCCAGCCGCCATCGCCGTCCAACAACTAGCAACAGTAGCAGCTACGCCTTCTTCTCAGATGAAGCTAGCAGCAACCACTAGCCGTGCAACCGCCATCGCTGTCCAGCAGCAACTAGCACTAGCAGTAGCTACCTTCTTCTTCTCTGATGACGCGAAAGCACAACAAATCTACACCCAGCCACAATCGCCATCATCCCGTGCTCGGTAGCAACAACCTTGGCCAAAATCGCAGCCGTCAATGCAGATTTCTGAACTGCCCCAAATCTATAGGTGAACACCGTGCGTTTAGCTGTCTGAAGAAGACGAACAGTACAGTTGCATGCCGTGCACCATCTATACACACCGTGCACCAGTTATAGATTGAATGACACCTATCAAGCAGAAGTCAGGCCGACGCCATGGAACAACTTCCTCTTCTTCTGCACCTCCCGCTACTGAAGCACAACCTTCCGCACCAGCACCTACGACGTTTGTACCCTCTATGCAGTTCAGGGTCAAACCCGAGGAGGACGCCGACTACCAGTTCCTCATCACAAGGCGTGTTTTTCCCTCTCGATAAATGTGTGATGAAACCCTTAACAAATTGGGTTTCAAAAATGAGGTAGTAGATCATTTAACGTTTTTGGGTTTACACTACCTCTGCACCCGAGTTACAAAAACCTATCCCCACCTTGTCTATGAGTTTCTCACTACTTTCAAGGCTGAGAATGACCCACATCACCGCAACACACCTTATTAGAAAATCAGTTTTCACCTTTTAGACAAATCATTTTCTATGGATCTTCAGCGGTTTTGTGTTTTTCTTAAATGTAATTTCGGCGGTTACACTGATTATCCTCCCGCTTTCAATAGCGATGCTTTTGGTCTGAAATCACGTCTGAAATAGTGCATAGAGTAAGGAATGCTCGAGCTTCCAGCATCCACAATCCAGTTTTCTGAGTTATTCATTATCTTCTTAGCACATGACCTTTTACCAAGAATGAAACTCAAGGTGTAGTAGGAAAGACTGACCATTTCTTCTTATGATGCTTGGTGAACAATGAGCAAATAAGTTCTGGCTACTACATTATTAATAAGCTTCCTGACACAAAAAAGCAAAAGAAAAGGGAGGCAGGTGACATTATGTGCGTCAGGCTACTAAGCATACTTGCAATGCAGTTGGGTTTAGATGTGGGTTCTCTAGAACCTGAACCGGGGAAGAACCTTGTTGATATCAACTATCTCATCTCTTGTTGTCTCATCTCCAGACATGGCAACCACACATCTAAATTCAAGGTTTTTATCACAAAGAAGCAGTTCATCACCATACCCGATGCAGCTTGGAATGACATCAAGAACAAGGCTACCTGGAAGGTAGAGCTACAGCCAGAGACTGACGAGGAGACACCCACTCGGGGTGCCAGCAGCTCTACACCAGGGCCTACACCAGCAACCCCTACTCCACTCCCACCGTCCACCAGTACTCAGACAGAGTACAGCTGGACAATGCCAGATGTGAGTCACCTTTACGACTATGTGCAGCGGAGATTTGATCACCTCGACACCCGCCTTGACCAGATGGGCGCGCAGTATGACACCCAGTTTGACCATTTGAGTGCACAATACACTACTATGTATGACATGGTCAACAGGATGGATGTGTGGCACATCTCGCAAGGCCACTACCCTGCACCGCAGTCTTTCCAGACTCCTCCCCACTAGGAGACCGCAGTTCCAAAAGTTCCATAGCACGATTTTCCCCAGCAATACCCACAACAGGACCAACAGCAACAGCCAGACTCATCCGCCACGCCGATGGACATCCCTGACATCATCGGTCAGTTCTTCCCTAAGCAGGGAGGCGGCGGATCCTTTTTCTGATTTCTTCATGACAGGTATCCGGTTGTGAACTCCATAAGTTTGATTGAAGCAGTGAGGACACTGCTGATTTCAAGCTTAGGGGGGGCACAATCGACCAATAGTGGTAGTCATTCAGCATTTTCCTTTTTTGAGTAAGTAGTGTTAGTTGTTTTTCCATTTTTTCCATTTTATTCCATGTTCTTTTCCATGATGTCAATATCTATATGTTTCGAGACTATCTTATTAAGAATGACCCCCCTCTAGCATGCTGAAATTTTCTGTCCTCTATATGTTTTGGCTATATTTAAGAGAGAAAAATTAAGAGCATGTTTGAATGAAATGGAAGTTGAATTTTCCCATGTACTTGATGTGATTTGTGTTTGTAGTTTGATATCTCAAATTTTTACATATTGGACTACTCAATACATGTAATGGTTTCAAATTCTTGCGGAATAATTAACTTGCAACACTTTTTAGAATATGAGATATTCTTGCCAAACTTTTAGTCCATTTGCAAATTGACTTTTCAGTGAAATTTTTTCAAAAGAATGATCAAAATATTGCTAACGTTTACATTCTAACTGACTCTTTGGTGTTGCAAAATCAATAGTTTATCTTCACCCAATAAAAGATGGCATATGGCCCACATATTATGCTAGCCTAGTGTGAGTCTGATCTGGCAACGATGGTTAGGTGATATGAAAATCAAAAGAGGGTAAAAACAACACCCCAACCGACATTTCTTGTGAGCATAAGCCTAAACTAGCATCCGAATGTCGGAAACCCAAAAATCTCATCATCATATCCATATGAAAAAGAGTGCAGCTAAGTTTTGTTAATGTTAACATCAGTTTGATCATCTTATATCCATACTAGCTAAAAGCTTGTAATGTACATGCACTGACTGTTTGGCTTGATTATCCAAACTCTATTTAGTGTTGTCTTGTTGAACTTTTCATTAAATTTGAAACCAACTATGCTGAACTTAATTTACCTATCTAAGATGTTGAAAAATTTGAGATGATAACGATGAAAACAAGCACAAAGTACATAGTTGACTGAGCTGATTGCATATTCTCTTTTCATTTCATTCATGCATGAACTAATTTTTCCTACTTAAATATAGCCATGTTCCTTTTTTCTTGAGGACAAGCAATAGTTGAAGCTTAGGGGGATTTATTGTGTGATTTATATATCATCTTTTCACATGTTATCACACACAAATTTGGTTCATTATGATATAATTCAGTCTCTTTTCATATTACTTTTGCCATCTTTTTGTTATTCTACTTATTCCATAACTTGCATTACAGATTTGCCACAAAAAGAACTGAATTCGGATGTTATTTCAGCTGAAACAGCAGAATGCACGGCGTGCAAGTCAGACGCACGACGTGCACCATTCCAGAGAAAGATTGGTTCGTTCAAACAACAGAATGCACAGCTTGCAAGACAGACGCATGGCGTGCACATTTCCAAAGAAAAATCAGGTCGTTCAGCCAGAAGAACGCATGGCGTGCACGGAGTAAACACATGGCGTGCGAGTTTCCAGAAGTGCACAGAAGGACGAACGCACGACATGCACACCTATGCATGACGTGCACCTGGAACGCAAACTGCTGAAGAAATGTTTTGGAAAGTCGCACGACATGCATATCCTCAGCGCATGCCGTGCACAGATCAGCCCGATGCAAACTGCACTGCAGGTGCACGGCGTGCACCTGGTAGTTTCAGAAATATGAAAATTCAGAATTCGATTTTAAAAGAAAAAGGAAGGCAAGGGACGACTATGTTCGGTCATTTAAAGAGTTTCTCTTGTCCCAGAGCCAGAGGAGAGCAGAGGAGGGCGATTTGGAGGGATCCAAGGTGGTTTCTTGCATAAGGAGACCATTTCTTCTTCTCCACTTCTCCATTGTCTTCTTCAAGGTGCAACCAAGTTTCCCCAACTCCGAGCAGCTTCTTGGGAAAGGAGCTAGTTCATCTTGGAGTAGCTAAAGAAGGAGAATTTCACCCTCAAGCCAGAATTCTTCCTTCTTGTGGTTACATCTTTAGTTCTCTTTGTCTTTTCCCTTCTAAACTATGTTTAGAACTGAAATTTCTATAGCAAATCTGCTGTACATCATTATGGACGAGTAGACTCCCTTTTCTTGGGCATGGGAGAGTAGCTCCCATGTCATAGCATGTATGAAACAAGTAATTTTGTACTAAATACTATGTTTATTGTTTCTTAACCATGAAAGTACCGATTTACTCTTTTCTTGCATGTATTGCTGACCACCTTATGTGCATGTTTTCTGCTTTCTTGATTGATCTGAGAAGATAAGTAGGAATGTATGGATGTGCTCTTCTTGGCAACTCTTCCTCTTCTACGAGAGTAGAGAGGAATGAGTTGAGGAACAATTTGTGATAAAAAATGAAATTCACACACGAGAGTGTTGTTTTAAGTTGTGATCGTTGCATTTACACCGAGAGGTGAAATGTAACACATCCTTTCCTTGATACAAGAACTTATGTATGTTTAAATTATTATGTTCTCTTGATTGCTATGATATGTGAATGAAATCCTAATGTCCAAGATTCTTAATAATTCTGAAAGCAAACTTCTTTTCGTAGTTCTTGCTTGCTAGTTAAAATTTGAATTTTCTGTTGTTAATTTCCAAATTTATGCTTTTAGACAAACCTTCTCTACTCTTTAAAACCGATCTAGATTGTTGAACTTTAGTACTGTTGCGCTCGATTAAGTTAACTAAGATCCTTGTGTTCGACCTCGACTATACTACCTCTGTATACTTGCGGAGTTTGGTTAAGTTGAATAACTATCCTTTATTTGGATTGAAACTCGTTAGTGTAAACAACCAACAAACAACTACTAATAGTTCATATACATGTAGTTCTAGCCTTGTTCATCTTTTAATCGAGTGGTATTCTACTATATTCTATGCTTATATCTTATTTCATACTCAAGCTTGTTTCTTAACTTGTATATCTTAACTTGTTTTACAAGTTAAGAACTACATGTATATCTTAACTTGTATATCTTAACTTGTTTCTTAACTTGTATATCTTAACTTGTTTCTTAACTTGTATATCTTAACTTGTATATCTTAACTTATTCAATGCATGTCTTAACTTGTTTTACATATTATGCTTGGACATGCCCATAGTATTGCTCTTCTACTCTCCTTTCTAACTTTTGGTATCTCCTTTTATCTAAAATGTTTTATTTTATCTCTTCAAACCCCTAATTTTTGAAATGACAAAGGGGGAGAAGGTATGTCTTATGTTATACAGGGAGAAGGCATGACCGAGGAGAAGGCATGTCTTATGTTAAGGGGAGAAGACATATATCTAGAACATATATGAGTAGAAGACATAGTTTCTATAAATGTTATTAAAGCTAACTATGTAAGAGAAATATCATCAATTGAGGGGGAGTATGAGAACTCCATGAGAATCAATTGAGGGGGATCATTTGAACTCAATTCTATTAAAACTCCTACGTTTCTCCAAAGGTGTGATTATACTTAAAAAGTTTTCAATACATTTATGGAATGATTTGTCATATTAAAAAGGGAGAGAATGTTGACTCAATGTCTAAATTGACTAAACCCTTATTTTGATGATGACTAACCATTCCACTTATTTGTGTCTAATACTTCTACTTAAGTGATTTCAGATTAGGTATAGACACATTCCAAATACCCTAGCTTGTGCATCCTAACATGGAGAAAAGACAAGTCAAAATCAATGCAAGTGCACTTTTATGAAATATGATGTATATATATTAGAATCATGTTGTACTCACTTGTAATGATTGTATAACTTGAAATTAAATTTAGAAAAATTAGGAGCACTTAAATATAATATTTAAGCATTTTAATGTCATTTTTCAAAATTCATTGCAGGTTGTTTTTTAGTTGAATTACAAACTCAATCGATCACTTGAAGGATTTTGAAAATGCCCAGGTTCAGTCGAGTTACAAACTCGAGAGATTGATGCATTGGAGAAAACTGATTTGAGTGATTGGTCGAGTTTCATCTAGGATAAACTCGACCAGTTCTTCAAATATGCTTTGTCAAATAGTGAAATCATTCGAGTTTCCGACACACAAAACTTAACTGTTCGCACTGTATGGAGTGTGTAGAAAAGGTGCTTCTATCCGTTGGAGTATTGAAAAACTCAAAAAAATATCCCTTACAACACTTCAGATGCCTAGAATTCATCCTTGAGTGTTCCCACTGACTAGTAGGCATCTCCAACTATAAATACGACCCCTTGGGCTTCATCCCATGGTTAGCCAAGAACTATGAAGGCCCCTATACTATAGTTGAGTGCATTCTACAACCTCCTCTCTTTCTCTCTAAGCTTAATCACTTGCTACATCCATTAGAGTGAGTAGGAGATTTATAAGAGAGCTAATCCTACATGTATATCATGTGAGGCTCTCACTTCCTCCACCTCCCAATCTCTCATTTCTACCATGAAATTGAAGACGAAGATTCTCTCTCTTAGCTAAAAGAGGTGAAGAAGAAGGGAAGGTGTCCCTTGGTGAAAGCTTCTCCTTGGTAAAGGTGAAGCCAAAGGAAAAAGATCCAAGAAGAGTGGGTAATTCCTCGAAGTTTGTAGACTTGTCCAAGAATGGATAAGTCCTTAGTGAAGGCAGAAGACTCAATGCAGAGTGGGTAAATCCTTGGTGAGGTAGAAGAGTCTTGGTTGGATAAGTAAGTCCTTTGGTAGGTTGTTGGCTCCCTTCCTCTCAAAGGGAAAGTTGGGTATCCTTGTCCCAAAAAAAGAAGGTCATATGTTGTAACTCTTATAAGTGAATATAATGAGGGATACATGGTTAAGAAATCCTATAACTTGACATATCTAGGTAGTGGACTGACTTACTCCTAGTTTGGAGTATGAAACCACTCTACATAGCTTGTGTTGTCATGCTTGTTGAATCTCTCTCATCCTTGTACTCAAAGTTCATACTTCCCATATTATCTTAGAAATATCTTGAAGTTCTAATGAATTTAGCTTAAGTGCTTTTAGCTCTATTCACGCCCCTCTAGAGCAAATCGTCCGTCTTAGATCCAACAAATATGTCGTCAAGCAACATATAATAAAAAGTAAATAAAATAATATATTAATTATAGGAAACAAACTAGAAATAATACAAACAAGTTTTTTTTTCACTAAAATTTCATTCAAGACAAAAAAATTACATGAGAAACCACACATCATGTCACACATTACAACATTATTCTACACGAATTTTATATAAAAGATAAAAAACTTGAATTATAATAGGATAATAGAATAAAGAAAAGTCAAATCAAAGAACATTACATGACATACAATAACATCAAATGACTTGATAAACAAACATAACATGGGAAACAGAATGAAGATTAAGTGAATGAAAACAACATTAAGGGTAGGTACATGTTCATCTGTTACGACCTTTCTCCCACAACAATGAGAATAGTATAATTCTTGATTTGGATCAATATCCATGGTTGTACAAATTCTTTGTTCTAGGGTCAACCTTCATGCAAAATTACAAATAGGGTAGTAGTAAGTAACTTTCTCTTTCTTTCCTTGAATGGGTCCAATATCTCTTATCAGGAACACCATAAAATTTAGCTTTACATTAGCAATAATAATTTTGGCATTTGAAATGCCCACTTACAAGTTGGTTTCAATTCAAGTTGACCAAATTAACATTTTCCAGAATATATGGTCATGGAAGATGCCACTATTAAGGATATAAACAACTACAATGACAAGTACTATATTACTCGCACAGAGAAAAATGTGTGAAAAGCTAATCTCGTGCAACCACTTTATCACTAAAAAGGGTTAGGAATTTCAAGTCTCAACTTTTTTTAGGAGGACAAGAAGTAAAAATTTAGATGTTATTTAAATCAATGAGAAAAAGCAAAATTGACCACAAATGACTCCAACTAAGGGCATATAAGACGAAGAAAACATAGTCATTGAAAATTAGAAATGAAAATCCTATTATGACTTGGAAGGTGTTAGACACCCATGCTTCTCTCGATACATCAATTTGTGTGTAAATTTTGAGTTCAATTTTTTTGTTAGGTTTATATTTATGGTTAAAAAATGAAATAAGATGATAAAAATATGATCAGAGGTATGTGATTTCTTGGATCCATCAATGACTATCAAGCATTTCATAATTTGCCATAAGTACTTTAGTCAATTAAGGGATCCCAATCACCTTAGGATCTTCCATCGTAGAGATACATCCGAGTAAAAGGGATATACTTAGGGAAATACAGATAGAAAATAGATAGATTGTGAGTGGATCAAGCAATATTAGATGTAAATTATAGAACCAATAATATTGTTTATCAAATTATGTGATGTGATTAAGATGTATTTAAGAGATAATGATTATCAGAATTATGTAATACACCAACCAAGCAAATATTAAGAAGATAGTCAATTAAGCATGATAAGATCTAGTATACTTTTAAATCAACATGAAAGATGTGACTAGATAAGAATGACAAGATCTATGTTGACTCAAGCTCAATGATGTTATAAAAATTATATTTCTAAAGCAAGTAGACAATCAAGAGAAAAAAAACATATGTGTCTCAACATTAATAGTTATTGAAATCAACATGAAAGATGTGACTAGATAAGAATGACAAGATCTACTTTGACTCAAGCTCAATGATGTTATAAACATTATATTGCTAAAGCAAGTAGACAGTCAAGAGAAAAAAACATATTTGTCTCAACATTAATAGTTGTTGTATGATGAACGAGTGGTTAGATGATTGATTAAGCAAGTAGTCCTAACATGAAAATTTGCTAAATTGTGAACAAGAAGATAAGTAGTCAAAGAATGATCTAGCACGTTCTTTAGGTAAAATCCCCAAATTTTTGGTTACGTGGAACCTTAATTATTGATGAATTAGGATTTTAGAGGTATATTGGTCATTGTACCTGTAGAACAAGATCAGTTATAATATATATATCCTCCCTTAAGTTTCCTTAGTGTGTACACACACACACACATATATATATATATATATGTACATATATATATATGTACACACATATATATATATATATATATATATATATATATATATAGCAATCTGAACTTTAGATAGGATTAGAATATCCTTAGTATCTCTAGAGGATCCTTAGTTTTTTATAGCATGCTTGATGTCTTGCCCCTTAGTCGGGTTAATGTTTCCCGTAGTCGCCCTACTAAATAACCCTTATTTGATACCCATCACTACATTTTCATTATTTTCTATGCGTTGTTAGTTGGTTGAGTAATCCTATACTCATACCAACTAACATGGTCCTCTAGAAGAGATGAATGGTCTCTATTTGGCCCATACCCTCACTACTAACTTGACATCACCAAAAATTTAGAATGTAGTTAGGATGACTGAAATCTTTGTTTGAACAACCAAATAAACTCACGATGCAAAAATATATGAAATGGACCTAAATACAAATTTACTAAGAACCTAACCTTTATATAAGGCATAATATCAATCCTAGACTTTTTCCAACACCTCAATACAATCCCATGCTCAATTTCTCATGAGAAGAATAGATTTGGAGGTGATTTTAAAACATCTTGGATTCAAGTTAGAAATCAAATTCTCATTAGGTTTATATTCTAATTCTTTAGTAAGTTTATGGTTATTGAACATATAATCACTTGCCTCTACGATACCCTTCTAGATAGTCTTTAGGTTTCCTTGAGAAAGACCTAGTTCTTGTTCTATTCCTCCTTACTCATCTCTTTTACCTTGTTTGAGGTATAGTTGGTGGGTTTGGTGGCATAAATTAAACATGGAGGAGATTTGGAACATGAACTTTGTTTCCAACATTGTTGATATGTATAAGACTTGCTTACCTATAGAATAGTGATGTAATGCATGTTTGAATATTTTTTTGAATTCTGTTATTATTCATTTGGTCATAATATAACATGCAAATTGAGCCACAAATGAAAAATGAAGTGAAATTTGGGTATGGAGAAAGGAATTATTCAAAATAAAATATTCTTCTACAATATCTTATCGACACGTTCTACAAAAAAGTTAAACTATCTAATCTATGGTTGAACTTGCATGAAGATACTCATCTCAATGTGCAAATTTAATATTTGAATTTCATTTTTGATTTAATTGAGCTAAACAATGATGTTTCTTATTGAGACTTTCTAGATTTCTTTATTATTAGTATAGCATAATATTCCTATGCAACTCATTATTCTCAGTACTTACATAGGTCCACAACATGACGGTCAAGAATAATGGAGTACGTGGAATATGACCAAGTATAATATAAATGAACTTCAAGTTAGGGTTTTATTAATGCTTATAGAATTCAATTTCTTATAGGACATGTTGGAAATGATGCTGCCATATGATGAAAGATGAGTAAATAGACTGATTAAACACGTAATCCTAATTCACCATAAATTTATTATGTCCTAAGTATCATATAACATCCCTACTAGTGTGAATTCACGGAAGGGGAATATGATTAATGGGGTTACACACCCAAATTGATGCACTTGTCTAACCATTATCATAGATACACAAAGACACTGGTTGATCATCTATTAGATATAGCCCTACCCTCCTACTCTTGAATCTAGGTAGAATATAGATCTTTAGTGATCAAACTGAGGAATGCATTGGCATCATGATTTTTAGTCACCTTTTTGGGATCATTTTGATTCAATTCATCCAATTTCATTTACTAAATATCAAAATGTGCAAAATTTCTTAATTGGTTCAATTATCAAGGTTTCAACTGAGTTTATGTTGATTTTATGTAGGTCATTATGAGGTTCAACCATCATATGTCACCCACCTCCATTCAACCCTAATCCACAAAAATCACCACCATTCGATCCTCATCTCAATCAACCATCATCCATAACAAACCCTAATGAGTGGGACCCACCTTTCTCAACCATAGATCTACCTTCACTCATCCTTGGTCTTGACCAATGGGTTTTGACCAAATGATCTTGATCAAACGGTCTCATCCATACAGTTTCATCCAAACGGTTTTGACCTATCAGTCCTAGCCATTTCCTCCATACGGTCCTAATCTATTCAGTTTCATCCCATTCAATCCTAGGCTTTCCCTTCACCACACGATCACGGATCGACGACCCCCATCCATCCCACCACACCGTCTTAGCCCTCCATTTCCTAAACGGTTTTGAACTCTTTCCCTTCCATACGGTGTCAAGACCGTATGGGCAACCTCTACCCCAAAACCGTTTGGACTTTACTCTTCTCCAAGACCATTTGTTGCCATCGGTCTTCAAGACCGGTTGGGCAATCTATTCAAGACCGTATGTAAGGGTTCATCTACTATTTCCCTTCTTCTTCTTACTCCTGACATAACCCTAACTCCTACACCACCTGCAAATGCTTCGCATCACCTACGTCGCCGCCTCCTCGACATCATTGTTCACCATCACCACATGATCGCACCGTTACCTGCTCAACCTGCACCCTAAGCCTATTGTGGGCATCACTTCTTATTCACCTATGACAGTGATCACCTCAATGCCCGACGCCCAACAATCCCGTGGCTGGACCTGCTAGCCATCATCGCGCAAACGATCTCTAAGATTGATCAAGTACAAACGGTCTGCAAGACCGTTAGGTCAGCAGAGACCGCCAAACCATTTGGAGCCTGAGACACCCCGATTGTGTGGATGAGAAGAGAACAGAGATCTAAATCGGTGGAGCAGAGACCGATAGGGCAAGGTGACTGTGAAGAGCAGGGCCTGTGCAGACTGTGAAGTGACGATGACTGAGGCAGCAAACTGCAAAGGCAGAGATCGTGATCCCAAAACCGATCAGGCATGAGGATCGATCGCGTGAGACCATCCAAACCGTATGGGCGGCACCGGACTTCTAAGACCGATTGCTAGTGATCGGTCTTACAAAACATTTGAGATTAGAAGCAAGATTGTATGAGTGAGAACCTCAAGACCGCTTGGTCATTTGATTAGTCTTCGAGACCGTATGAAGGCAAAAACCCCAAGACCGGTTGAACATACCAAACCGATCAAAGCCAATCCGTTTGGAGGAAAACTAAGACAAGACCGTTTGGTCATATAAATAGACTGTGAAAATTGTAATAGGGCCCAAAATTCCCATACCCATCTGAGCCTATAAATAGGACCAGTAGGGTCCTCATTTGGGGCATCAGATCCGGGATGCCGTCTGGCTGCCTGTATACAGGTCCGATCCAGATCTGTCATCCACTCCAATATCACTTCATTTGCTGCTCTTTCTACGATCAAGGAGACCGAGAAGAGAAGGAAGGAGGAGTGAGAGAGACTGCCTGATCTATCTTGGCATCTCTCGTTCCACATCCAGGTCTACCCCCACATGAAGTAGAAGACCACATCACCTTGACCGAGCTACGACTACCTTCTGCATCATGCTCATGGAGGAATCTTCCTTCTCTCTCTTTCTTCTCATTTCTCGCATCATGTGTGAGTAGTTCCTTTTTGCTGGGGTGTGGGAACTAGCCCGCTTCCCATGAAAGCATGTACTCTTGTTAAACATTCCATGGCAATGTATATAACCTTTCATTTCATTGTTGTTCGTTAATGTTTGTAGTTTGGTTACATGCTCACTTTCATCTTGTTTTTCCCTATGTTGTGAGAACTTCTATATGTAGGGTAGAATGTCATTTAACAAAGTTGACTCCCAAACTAGAAATACAATGGGATTCCTTGAGGTCGTAGGTGTATGATCCGTGTGGGGACAAGCCATCTAGCCTACGGTGACGCTTCTGTGTGCTTAACGCCTGTATAGGGGGGCCCACAACCTTAGTTGGATTTTGTATCTTCTTTGTTAATCATCTATGTTTACTTGTAGATTAATCGACTGCTTGCTTAACGTTTAGCACGGTTGACTCCCAAACTAGAAATAGAATGAGATTCCTTGAAGTCGTAAGTGTATGATCTGTGAGGGGACGAGCCATCTAGCCTACGGTGACGCTTCTGTGTGCCTAATGCCTGTATAGCGGGCCCAAAACTTTAGTTGGATTTTGTATCTTTGGATCCATAAGTATATGAATCGGATGGTGATGAGACATCTGATGCCAAATGTGATGCTTACACAAACCTAACACCCGTATGGGGGGTTTTGCAGCAACTCTACATGGATAGTTATACCTTGCCTGGATGTTTGATGTTTGATGTTTGGATGTGTTTGCATGTGTAGTGGTGGTGAAACCCGAGACCATCCCGGCAATTCCATATCATTAATCTATATCCAACTTTAATTCTACTCTTTTCTTTCTTGCAATTAGTTCAATTAACCCCAAATCAACCCTTGGTTCTAAATATTAGTCTTATTTGAGCTTGATTCGGCTAACGATGATTCTTAAAAATATTGTCTCTTGGGATTCTATCCTTAACTATACTACGATAAGACCCATTCGCTTACGGGTGGTATTATTGCAAAAGGTTTTGGTAAAAGCTTGGGGATTTCAACCCTGAGTGAGTTTGTTAGTGCGATAATATTCCACGTCAAATTCTGGCGCCGTTGCCGGGGACAACGAAATCAGTTAGTCAAATTTAGTTCTTTTAAGGCTAATCTAGGATTTTGTTTTTTCTTTTGATATAATTGATCATCTACTTGAATTCCACTCTACTCCATCAATCTTAATTTAGATCTTTTCATTTCAAGTACCCCCAAGATTGGTGTATGTGCCGTTTGAACAGTCCCAGGCTCACCGCCAACTTTGATCCAGAGATAGACAAAACTTTTCATCGTCAGAACAGAGAAAACCAAGCAAGAATGGCTCAAGAGGAGGAAATAGCCTGAAGGGTAGTTCAAGCCCTTAATGCACAAAGAGAAAGGCTCATGCAAGAAGCCAGAGCTATAGTTGAAATAGAGATCCGAGAAGCTCAAGCATCAACACAAGCAGCAGAACTGTAGAAGGACCTTAGAGAGTTCTCAATCCCTAAAGCCGCTGACGTTCATCACCTAGTTCAACCTCCTCCCATCCATGCTCCCAATTTTGAGATAAGGGCATATTGGATTACCTTGCTTCAAAACATCCCATTCTATGGTAAATAAGGAGAAGATAGTCAGGAACATCTTCTAAGATTTATCAATTTATGTGTCATGACAAAGCAAAATGGAGTGTCTGATGATGCTATTAGACTCCATCTTTTCAAGTATTCACTTGCTGATAGAGTTATAAGTTGGTACAATTCCTTTCATTGTGATCCCATCACTACATGGGAACAACTGCAAAATGTTTTTCTGGAAAAAAATTATCCTCCTTCACTCACCTATGAAATTAGGGGACGAATAATAATGTTCACTCAAGCCCTTGGAGAAACCCTTGCTGAAGCATGGGAAAGATATAAAGACCTTCTATGCAAGTGTCCACACCATGGAATCCCTAAGAATCAACTCATTGAAATCTTCTATAAGGGTATTGATGATGACATCAAGAGGTTTTTAGACTCCTCATCTGGAGGAAACTTCATGCGTCAAAGTTATGACAGCACATGGAGAGTCGTCACCCTTGAAGATGAAAATCAAGCTAATTGGGATAGGTCTGTAGGTAAAGGAGTGTTAAAGGTGTCTATGGATGAAGTTATTCCAGAATACAAGTCTATCACTGAGAGCCTCAAACTCTTAGTCTCCAAGTAAGACCATATCGAATCATCCCTTGCTGCATTTGGAAGAGGACATTCACCACCTCAACAACAAGAACAGATCAAGCCAGCTTCATTGTTCTGTGAAGCATGTAAAGGTGTTGATCATTCCACCTTAGCATGCAATGTTCTATATTATGTGGTTCTAAGGAATGCTTATAGACAAGGAGATAATGGTCAAATGGAAAATCTTAATGCTGTCAACACCATTCCTGGTCAAGTATACTACAATCCAAATCAAAATAGAAACCATAATGGCTTTCAATATGGAAATCCTTCAGGAGCGGAAAACTCGTGACAACTTGGTTCAATCAATCAACAACGTGGCCCACTAGGATTTCAGTATAACCAACAACAAAACTTTGGAAATCAAGGTAACTTTAGGGGAAACTTTCAGAACATGAACTACAACCAGTATCAGAACAACCCTCAGTTCCAGAATCTCAATCAAATTCCTTATCAACAACAAGGACAACAAGCCGATCCCATCTCTCCGGATGACAAACTTACATCCATTGAGAAGATGTTACAGTCACAATAGACTATGATAGAGAACCAGCAAGCCCATCAAAAAGCTATTGAATCTCAACTAGCTCAACTTGCAGCTAGCATGAAGCCACCTGCCGGAGCCTTTGCTGGCCAACCAGAAAATAATCCTAAGCACCCTGAGCAACTGAAGGCTGTCACCACCAGGTCCGGAAAAGACTATTCGGGTCCCCCTGTCAAGCCACTTGTGATTATTACAGACAAGGACGACTCTGTAATTGAACAAGACTCTACCACACCTAAGTCTCAACCAAAAGAAACAACAACTGTTGATAAGACAGATGAGCAAAGCTCTGAGAAACCAACTGATGCTGAACTAGAAACACCAGAGCCAAAAGTACCCGTGTACAAGCCTCGTATACCTTTCCCAGTTTGTTTAAGGCAGACAAAGTTTGACACTCGATTCAACAAGTTCAAAGAAGCCATGAAGAAACTCCATGTTGATATACCCTTTCTTGATGCGCTGGCTGACCAGCCTGGACAAAGTACTTGAAGTCACTTCTTACCAGGAAATATATAATTGAAGAATATGAAACAGTCAAGTTAGCAACAACTACTTCAGACATCATCTAGAGTAAGATGCCCAAGAAGTAGAAAGATCCAGGATCTTTTGGGATTTCATGCCATATCGGCAATTCTTCATGTAAGAAAGGATTGGCAAATCTTGGTGCTAGCATCTCTATCATGCCGTTCAACCTTTACAAGAGGCTAGGGTTTGCTGAACTTATCCCAACCGGCATGACCATACAACTTGCAGATAACACTATAACTCTACCCTTAGGAATGATTGAGGATGTACCTGTCAAGGTAGGGAAAGATTCCTATGTTTCGTGTGACTTTGTCATCATGGATATAAAAGAAGATACTAGATACCCACTCATATTTAGACATCCATTCCTCGCCACTACAAGCGCCCTTATCGATGTTGAAGCAGGAACCTTGCTGCTTAGATTAGGAAAAGAAACCCTCGAGTTTAAAGTTTTTGAAAGTATGAGAAGACCAAGTATGCAAGAAGAAGTCTACTTGATTGAATGCATAGAGAAGATGTCACTTCTCACATAAGAGTATTATGAACAAGAAGAACCCTTAGGAGTAGCTCTAACTAATCCAAATGCAGATAATTCAACTGATGAACAGGTGAAAAGTTGTGTTCTCGACCTTAATACTTCTGGAGAAGATCCTAAAGCCAAATTTGAGGAAATCAAAGCTATGGATGTCACTGAAGAACCATGTGAAAAACCACAAGATCATGAAATGAAGCCCTTACCCGAAGGATTGAAATATGTATTTTTAGATGAACTAAAGGTCTGTCCAGTCATTATAAATTCAGATCTAACAACAGAATAAGAAGATAAACTCTTGACAGAATTAAAAGGAAGAAAGAAAGCAATAGGGTATAAGATGAGTGATCTCACTAGGGTCAGTCAAGAACTGTGTATGCATAAAATCCCCATGATGGAAGATCACAAGCCAACTGTTGAACATGAAAGGAAACTTAATCTAAATATAAAAGAAGTTGTTCGCCTCAAAGTTATAAAGTTGCTCAAGACAGGTATTATCTATCCGATCTCCGATTCACCATGGGTAAGCCCCGTGCATGTGGTCCCGGAAGAAAGGTGGAACTACTATGATTCGAAATGAATACAATGAACTCATCCCCACTCGAACAGTCATAGGGTGGAGGATGTGCATTGATTATAGGAAGTTGAACAAAGAAACACGAAAGGATCATTTTCCGATGCCATTTCTTGATCAAGTCTTAGAAAGATTGGCTCATCAAGAATATTTCTGTTACCTCGATGGTTACTCTGGATTCTATCAAATACCCATACATCTGAATGACCAAGAGAAAACAACCTTTACTTGCCCATTTGGAACATATGCTTTTAGAAGGATGCCGTTCGGACTCTACAATGCGCCTGCAACCTTCCAACGTTGCATGGTAGCTATATTTGCCGGTCTCACTAAAACTATCATGGAAGTCTTTATGGATGATTTTTCTATATATGGAGATTCTTACGACTCATGCTTGAAGCACCTCTCCCTTGTCCTCAAACGGTGTGAAGAAGCACATCTCATGTTGAATTGGGAGAAGTGTCATTTTATGGTAAAGGAAGGCATTGTCCTTGGGCATAGAGTAAGTAATCGGGGAATCGAAGTTGACAGAGCGAAAATCGAGGTGATTTCCAAACTTGCTATTCCAATGAATGTTAGAGAAGTTCACGCGTTCCTAGGTCATGTAGGATTCTACATACGGTTTATTAAGGATTTCTCCAAAATAACCAAACCTATGATGAATCTTTTGCTAAACGATGTTGAGTTCCACTTTGACGAAGAATGTGTTAAAAGTTTCAACAACCTAAAGCATGCTCTTACAACAGCACGCATCATCAGACCTCCCGATTGGGATCACCCATTTGAAATTATGTGTGATGCCAGTGATTATGCTATGGGTGCTGTTTTAGGACAATATATAGAAAAGAAACATTATGTGATCTACTATGCATCGAAGACCCTTGATGAGGCTCAGAGGAATTATGCAACTACCGAGAAGGAACTTCTTGCAGTCGTGTATGCCTTTGACAAGTTCAGATCCTACCTCATAGGTTCAAAAGTCATTGTCTACATAGATCATGCAGCTATTCGTTACCTCCTAGCGAAGAAAGATGCAAAATCCAGGTTAATAAGATGGATTCTCCTCCTATAAGAATTTGATCTGGAGATAAGAGATAAGAAAGGTACAGAGAATGTTGTAACAGACCACCTCAGTCGCATCCACACTCTGAATACTGAGAAGATCCCGATTAACGATTCTCTTCTAGATGACCAACTAATGAAAGTTTCAGAAGCTACCCCTTGGTACTCGGACTATGTGAACTACCTCGCCGCTGGTGTCATCCACCCAGGATGCACTGGAAATGCACTAAAGAAATTCATGCACGATGTGAAGCAGTATCACTGGGATGAGCCGTACCTCTTCAAGCTATGTGCTGATAGTCTTTTCAGACGTTGTATCGCTGAGGAAGAAGCCCAACTCATTTTAGAGCAATGTCACTCAGGCCCAGTTGGAGGCCATATGAGCTCTAAGAAAACTGCTTTGAAAGTCTTACAATGTGGTTTCTTTTGGCCAACCATATCCAAAGATTCCTACAATTTTGTTCTATCATGTGACAAATGTCAGAGAACGGGTAACATAACAAAGAGAGATGAGATGCCACTGAAGTTGTGGCAAGAAGTCAAGATATTTGATGTTTGGGGTGTGGACTACATGTGTCCATTCCCATCTTCTCATGGATTTTCGTACATCCTAGTCACGATGGATTACGTCTCAAAATGGGTAGAAGCCATACCAACCGTCACTAGCGATTCCAAACCCGTCATAAAAATGTTCAAAGATATTATTTCCCCCCGTTTTGGAGTCCCCCACACTATGATATCCGACGAAGGATCTCATTTCCTAGAAATAAGTTTTGAGGCATTACTGAGGAAATATGGTGTAAGCCACAAGGTAGCCTCACCTTACCATCCAAAAAAAAAGTGGACAGGTAGAGGTTTCTAACCGTCAACTCAAGGCTATTTTGGAAAAAATAGTAGGCCACAATCGAAAAGATTGGTCAGTGAAAATCAATGACGCATTGTGGGCCTACCAAACCGCTTTTAAGACCCCCCTTGGAACTACACCATTTCGATTAATATATGGAAAGTCTTGCCACCTGCCTGTTGAACTTGAACACAAAGCATGGTGGGCAATAAAACAACTAAATTTTGATATGAAGAAAGTTGACCAAGCCAGGATTATGCAACTTTAAGAGCTGGAAGAACTCCGGATGATAGCTTATGAAAATGCACGAATCTATAAAGAACGTACGAAACTTTGGCACGATGGTCATCTCAAAAGAAAAGACATACAAGTGGGAGACCAAGTTCTATTGTTCAACTCAAGACTGAAGTTATTCCCAGGTAAACTTCATTCTCACTGGACTGGACCCTACATTGTCAAGAGCATCTCCCCACATGGCGCTTTCTCTTTATGGATTGAAAAGTCAGGAAAATTTGTGGCAAATGGTCAACGTTTGAAGAGATATTTCACCTCAACTGACATAGGCACTGAAGCAATGTTGGAACTTACCAATCCAACAGATCCACCGTAAAGTTGAAGGAATCAAGTCGAGCCATCAACATAAAACAAAGGCGCTTGTCGGGAGGCAACCCGATTAATAAATTCATTTTTACTTTTAATTAGAATTTTCCTTAATTTTGTTTTTAAAATTTCGATAAGTTTGCACAAAATAAAAATTGCATCGCGAGATGCCATTTTGAGTTCTGATTGATCTTCATTTTGAGATTTTCAGATGGAGGACGCACGCTGCTTGGAACACAACCACATCTGATGGTCCATACAACATGAACTTTCCCCTCCATCTTGGATTTAGGGTTTGCTCGGGATGAGAAAATGTCTAAGTTCGGGACGGAGGGTGGGTGGTACGTACTTTACTTTCCAACTTCACCCATCTAATTCAGATCTAAGACTTCATCATTGCATTTTTGACCAAAATTTTCAAAATTTTTAAAGTTTTCCAAAGAAATTTAAACAGATACTGGATGATGTTTTTTACCCTTTTTCGTTTCAATCTCTATGCATTTTGGATCATTATACCTTCCTTATTCAAAGAAGATCCTCAAAAGGACCTTCTTCTGAAAACTAGCCTTTTGATTGAAATCATCTTGTGAAGCTTATGAATCCTAACATCACAATCTTTATGCAAAAATGGCAAGTGTTTTTCGAAGTGATAGGGATCAAACACATCATGCTTCCTAACTAACTAGTAGAACAATAACATGGAATCCCCACCAGATCCTCATCAAGTCATTATTTGAGTAGAGTACGATAAAGAGAATGACCCGGTGCACTAAATTGTAAATCAAGTTGCATTCTGATCTGAACTCTCTTCTACACTTCTTCTATCATCTTCGTACCCCTCCATCCATCAAAAAAGGAAAAAAATAGCCAAAATAGTGCCAAACCCTAAGTTTGGCGTGGCACGCCATCTCCATCTATATCCGCTTCTTCCATACCCCTCGCTAATATATAGGGGCATACCACCAAGAAAAGATGCCGATGTGCACACAAAAAGAAAATGCAATCTCGAGTCGAATAGAGGAGAGATTTGCACACAAAAATGCAATCAATGAAATTTCAGTCTTAAATTAAAATCTCGCGTCGAATAGAGGAGAGATTTATTTCTTCCTTCCATACCACCTTTCACTCCCTTTTCTACCTAAAGGCACAATGAATGCCCCCACTATCCTTAAAAACACCAGTGTCAGATCAGGTGCACACTTGTTATTATGCGGGTATCTCTAGACTCTTACAAAACTCTTTGACATGCTTGTTGTTGGAAAAAGTGAAGAGGAAGTGATATTGGAAAGCAAACTCAGGAACAAAGATATGGTAAGATGTGTTTAGTGGTCTCAGGAGGTTGAGATACTTAGTCATACTGAGCAGAAAGGAAACAATTATGATGTGAAGAAGAGGCAACCACACAAGTTGAAAGTATTCAATTGGCGACTGTTTCAAATTTTGTATTACTTGAGGACGAGCAACGTTTAAGTTCGGGGTGTCTTGATGAATGCATTGACATCATGATTTTCAGTCGCCTTTTTGGGATCATTTTGATTCAATTCATCCAATTTCATTTACTAAATATCAAAATGTGCAAGATTTCTTAATTGGTTCAATTATCAAGGTTTCAACTGAGTTTATGTTGATTTTATGCAGGTCATTATGAGGTTCAACCATCAGATGTCACCCACCTCCATTCAACCCTAATCCACAAAAATCACCACCATTCGATCCTCATCTCAATCAACCATCATCCATATCAAACCCTAATGAGTGGGACCCAACTTTCTCAACCATAGATCTACCTTTACTCATCCTTGGTCTTGACCAATGGGTTTTGACCAAATGATCTTGATCAAACGGTCTCATCCATACAGTTTCATCCAAATAGTTTCGACCTATCAGTCCTAGCCATTTCCTCCGTACGGTCCTGATCTATTCGGTTTCACCCCATTCAATCGTGGGCTTTCCCTTCACCACACGATCACAGATCGACGGCCCCCATCCATACGACGACATGGTCTTAGCCCTCCATTGCCTAAATGGTTTTGAACTATTTCCCTTCCATACAGTCTCAAGACCGTATGTGAAACCTCTACCCCAAAACCGTTTGGACTTTACTCTTCTCCAAGACTGTTTGTTGCCATCAGTCTTCAAGACCGGTTGGGCAATCTGTTCAAGACCGTATGGAAGGCTTCATCTACTGTTTCCCTTCTTCTTCTTCATCCCGACATAACCCTAAGTCCTACACCACCTGCAAATGCTTCGCAACACCTACGTCGCCACCTCCTCGACATCATCGTTCACCATCTCCACTTGATCGCACCGCTACCTGCTCAACCTACACCCTAAGCCTTCCGCGGACATCACTTCTTCTTCACCTGTGGCAGTGATCACCTTCAATTCTCGGCACCCAGCAATCCCATGCCTGGACCTGCTAGCCACCATCACGCAAACGGTCTCTAAGATTGATCAAGTGCAAACGGTCTACAAGACCGTTAGGTCAGCAGAGACTGCCAAACCGTTTGGAGCATGAGACACCCCGATCGTGTGGATGAGAAGAGAACAAATATCTAAACCGATGGAGCAGAGACCGATAGGTCAAGGAGACTGTGAAGAGCAGGGCATGTGTAGACCGCGAAGTGAAGATGACTAAGGCAACAAACCGTAAAGGTAGAGATCGTGATCCCAAAACCAATCAGGCATGAGGACCGATCGTGTGACACCATCCAAACTGTATGGGCGACGCTGGACTTCGAAGACTGATTCTAGTGATCGGTCTTACATATCATTTGAGATTAGAAGCAAGACCGTATGAGTGAGAACCTCAAGACCGTTTGGTCATTTGATCGGTCTTCGAGACCATATGAAGGCAAAAACCCCAAGACCAGTTGAACATACCAAACCGATCAAAGCCAATCCGTTTGGAGGAAAACTAAGACAAGACCGTTTGGTCATCTAAATGGACTGTGAAAATTGCAACAGGGCCCAAAACGCCCATACCCCATTTGAGCCTATAAATAGGACCAACAAGGTCCTCATTTGGGGCATTGGATCCGGGATGCCATCAGGCTGCCTGTATACAGTTCCGATCCAGATCTGTCATCCACGCCAGTATCACTTCACCTGTTGCTCTTGCTGCGATCAAGGAGACCGAGAAGAGAAGGAAGGAGGAGTGAGAGAGACTACCCAGTATGTCTTGGCGTCTCTCATTCCACGTCCAGATCTGCCCCAACACGAAGTAGAAGACCGCGTCACCTTCACCGAGCTGCGACTACCTTTTGAATCATGCTCATGGAGGAATCATCCCTCTCTCTTTGTCTTCTCATTTCTCGCATCATGAGCGAGTAGTTCCTTTTTTCTAGGGTGTGAGGACTAGCCCCGCTGCCCATGCAAGCATGTACTCTTGTTAAACATTCCATGACAATATATATAAACTTTCATTTTGTTGTTGTTTGTTAATGTTTGTAGTTTGGTTACCTGCTTGCTTTCATCTTGTTTTTCCCTATGTTGTGAGCACTTGTATATATAGGGTAGAATGTCATTTGACAAGGTTGACTCCCAAACTAGAAATAGAATGAGATTCCTTGAGGTCGTAGGTGTATGATTCGTGAGGGGACGAGCCATCTAGCCTACGATGACACTTCTGTGTGTCTAACACCTGTATAGGGGGCCTACAACCTTAGTTGGATTTGTATCTTATTTGTTAATCGTCGATGTTTGCTTGTAGATTAATCGACTGCTTCCTTAACGTTTAGCACGATTGACTCCCAAACTAGAAATAGAATGGGATTCCTTGAAGTCGTAAGTATATGATCCGTGAGGGGACGAGCCATCTAGACTACGGTGACGCTTCTGTGTGCCTAACGCCTGTATAGGGCCCCCACATCTCCAATTGGATTTTGTATCTTCAGAGCCGTAAGTATATGAACCGGATGGTGACGATACATCTAATGCCAAAGGTGATGCTTATGCAAACCTAAAGCCCATATGGGGGGTTTTGCAGCAACTCTACTTGGATAGTTATACCTTGTCTGGATGTTTGATGTTTGGATGTGTTTTCATATGTAGTGGTGGTGAAACCCGGGACCATCATGACGATTCCGTATCTTTAATCGAGATCCAACTTTAATTCTTCTCTTTTCTTTCTTACAATTAGTTCAATTAACCCCAAATCAACCCTTGGTTCTAAATATTAGTCTTACTTGAGCTGGATTCATCTAACGACGATTCTTAAAAATGTTGTCTCTTGGGATTCAATCCTTAACTATAATGTGATAAGACCCATCCACTTGCGGGTGGTATTATTGCACAAGGTTTTGGTAAAAGCTCGGGGATTTTAACCCTGAGTGAGTTTGTTAGTGCGATAATATTCCATGTCACAAACCCTATACAAAAGAAATCAATAAAACCTTAGTGTTGAATCTCGTCATCTATAAGCCCCAATACAAATAGATTCTCTCAAATAGAGATGCCTTCTATGCTTTGTGTTCACCTCCTAGATACAAATCTCATGATTAGATCAAGGAGACTAAGATGAAAAGAGACATAATAATGGAAGTGTAGTAGAATTATATGCCATACAATAGTCTTAATGGATAGATATCATGATTAAGGACATTCCCTTGATCAAGACATAAAACTATATTATCAGACAAGAGTAGACATGTTGATAAGAGCCCAGTAAGTCCCAATGAAGGACTGAGGTTTGAATCATGTTGAAAGGCTATCTACGAATGATATTTCATTCTTATTGGATACGAGAGAGGGTGACCGAACCACACCCTCTCAGGCCTTGAGAGTTTGCCATGTCAGGGTGGGTTTAGCAGCGGTCCATCCAAGGGTGGGTTCTCTTGTATATAGAAAAGGGACATAAGACTAGTCACTAATGACTGAAATGGTCAAACATATTCTTGATACAGGGCTCATATTCATCTGCAATACAAATTGAAGGGGTATAGAGAAAAAGGTTTCATTAGTGAAATATGGGGATCTCTATATTATCACATTCACATGAGATTGTTAAGTATCCCACTAATTTTGGCACCCCCACATTGATATCTTGTACTAAATCAAATCCTATGTGACCGCATAGACAACTCCATTAGAAGGTTTCTATTGGGAGGCAACCACAAGGCACATGTCATGTCTCTTATTGCTTGGACAAGGTTACAAGTAGATGGGAGGATGGTGACCTCAACATCAAGTGAAGAGGGAATGGAATCAAGTAGTTCTACTTAAAAATTCTTGGGAAATCAACATGTGGAGAAGAACATCCTAGTGCAAATACTTGAAAAACATATATGATAATTATGATGATACCAAGACAATGAACATGTTCAAGTTGGGAAGAGCTACGATGAACTATAAAGCATGATCAATGATAATTAATACCTAATTCCTATGAATGGGGCCAACACCAACTTCTAAAAATACAAATGGTGGGGAAATGAGAAGTCTCTAGAACTGGTGACTATGAAAGTTATCTTAGAAGAATGTAAGGACCTGCAAGTGTCTATTATAGTGAAGGAAGATGGTACACATAATGTAGATTTATTGAAGGATTGGGTCCTGGAAAGCCTTGTGAAGACGAACATGAACACTGAGCCGCCAAGTTGCAACCATAGCAAAGACATCAGAGTCTGGGAAGACAGAGAATGGAAAATTCACCATGATATCAACCTAGTCTATAATCCACAAGACCAAAGATATACGGTGTGAGGGTGACTGGAAAACATCTGCAAGGCAAAGACTCCATACAATGATAAAGATGTCGTGGACATTGGCACACAATGCCATTCTTACCAACAGGAGGGTCAGAAGACATATTTTGATTCACAACAAATGTGGGTGTAACACTATAGAAGAAACAATTCTACATGTGATAACAGACAGAAATTTTTCATGAGATATTTGGAAGACATCTTCCAAACTATGAACCCAACTAAGTTTTTTATGCATGATCTTCATAATTGACTGAAGCATAACTGGGAGACAATGACCAAAGTTGTATCACTTTCCGATAGGATGTTGTTATATTTGGAAATTAAGCATGTTATTGAGCACTACATACAAACCATGACTCATCAAATACAATACATATTTAAGGAAAAGGTAAACACTATAACCATGTGGAATATGGAGAACAAATGGAAAAATCATATAGGCATATGGGATGGAGTAGACCAGCTATCACTGAAATCAAAATGAATAGTGACATAACCTGGAGAAGGAAGAAGGTTGTGGCTATACTCGTAAGATATAACATAAGTCATTGGCTAGGTGGATATGGCAATACTATTATAGCTGAAAGCACAATCAGGCCAAATTGATAGATTTTGACATGTAACTAGCCATTTCTATGAATACAAACTTCTATATATCATTATTGAGACATACTCTAAGAAGGAAACTGAGATGATAAAAATGACAACATAGGTAAATCCAAGGTATGCAAACTGGATCACCACAATATAGGGAAAGTTGATAAAAAGGGATGTCATTATTGACTATAGAAAGTACAACAGTGGTACCAACAACATGGATAAATTCTACCTCAAAAATAAGAATGGGTACTTCAAATACACAAGACCTCCAGAGCCACTGAGAATGCACATAGAAAAAGATAAATGTAAAGATAATAGTACTACCATATTTATTATTTTCTCAAATTCTAATATATGTATTAACCAATTGAATATGTTTGCTAGAGGACAACGGCATGAATAGAGACTTATGACTTCATGAAAAAATCTAATTAGGAAGACAATGGATATCATTGGAGTGGATTTGGGATTGTATAGAGGTGATGCATATGCATGAATGGCATTTTGTCATGATCAGAAGGTAGAAAATAATTGTGGGTGGTTCTCTAGAGAAGCTAATGAGTTGAGAATAATTGAAACTTAGGATCAATGGTGAGGGTGTGGCATAACTAGAATTTCAATATATAATTGCATGTGCAGTTTCCAAATATAAAACCTAACCTACATGAGGATCCTAATTTGAGACATCAAGTACTAATTTCAACATGAATGAGGACAACCCACCAATAACAAAAAACAAGTTTACCATTCAACATATTATTATAAAAGAATATTATTAAAAACTTTGATATTTCTCATTAAGTAAAAAAGATTTACATATTCATATAATACATGTATTTCATGATCTTCTAAGTAGTAGGCCCACTTGTACATCTAGTAGATACAACTCCCATTATCTATCAAGCATCTATATATATATATATGTGTGTGTGTGTGTGAAAATATTTATATGTGAAAGAGAGAACACATTATTTTCAATATATAACATCCATTAATTTTTCACCTAAGGGCATCTCGACTATCAAAGAGTTTGAAATATGAAGGCCTCATAATATCCTTACTAAAGAGGTTGGTGATCTTCTTACCAAAGAGATAGATCACTCACAACACCATTGGTACCATAGGGAAGTAGTGAACTCTTATAATGGAACAAGATATATCATTTTTCATGTGATCAAAACTATGCATAGAGTAAAATTAGGAAAACTCATTAACTTATTTCATCAAATGTCACATGCCAAGTCTTTTGAGATATAACAATGATAACCACAAAGTAGGCCATGTAAGAGGTGAAAATACCTTGAATTTAGATAACTTAATCAAACATAATAAAATCAAATATATTTTTTAAGACCTAATTAAGATAAGCTCTTATATGCCATATCTAGTTTTCATGAGTAACCCTTGTTATGCCCATTTTCGGGTTCAACTTCGGCTAGTAGGATATCATCATTAGTGCTTGTCTTATTATAAAGAAATCTATTAATGATATTAGATTCTAAAATAGGAATGCCATCTTATAATTATATTATAACTCACTACATGCATCAATCCCAATTGTTATATCTCTTTATCAAACTAGAGCTCATGCAAGTGTGGCCATCATAGTAACATAAATTTCATATACAATACGATTTCATGTATAATGTTTTGCACACAAAGGTGAATAGACTCTTAGTATTTCATAATTTATTGACATAAATGTAACTACTACAATTGCATAAGGTTATTATCCCTAATAAAGCAATATGTATATAAAATATCTTTTATCTTCAAACATCATGTATTAGACCTCATATGGATTTAGTGTAAGACTTAGGAACTATTGACATGTTATCATAACTTTGGGAAATCGTTCTAATTTATTTTGCATAAAATGAGTGCTTTACATCTTACATTTGTACCATAGATTTTAGGCATAAAAATCATTTACTGACTTTTTGGTGGCGTGATGGGGGACAAGGGGGGTGATGGCGACGACGACCCGGAGACACAGAGGACAACACTAGAAGATGGCAGTGGGAGGCAAGGCAAGGAACATGACCGTATGGTGAATCACATCTCAAGGGAGGCATCACCGACTTCTATGGAGTCAAACGAGAGGACACAGACACCGTCCAAAAGAGGGGGAGTGAGGCAGGCGCATAAACAACTGGATGACCTTGGCATAAATCTTAACTATGTGGGGATGCAAGGTGCACCCTCTAGTTCCCATGACGAATGTTTGATTAGCATGGAAATGGAGACTTCATTTGATTGTAGTGAACAAATGTATATGGATGACGAAAACCCTTTTGTGGATGATAATGCACCTCTGCAGTTGAGGAAAACCTTTACTCAAGTAGTCACCGGGTCCAAACAGGGTGGTGTGATAGAGCAGTATTTCATAGAGGATGAACCTGAAGAAATTATTATCCCTGAAGACATTGAACGGGTTAACGAAAGGGGTTTTCCAACAATCTTTGTGGCTAATGAGGTAGAAGAGATATTAAGAAAACCATACAAATATGTTGTTATAACCAAACTACTGGAAAAATCTGTGGGTTTCCTCACCATGGAGGAAATTTTAAAACTCCTTTAGAGACCTACAAGAAGGATGAAACTATTTGAACTGACTGACCAATACTATGTGGTGCAGTTTTCCAACAAAGGTGATCACATCAATGCTCTAACGAGAGGCCCTTGGTCCTTTATTGGTGGATGCATAATGGTGTGACCATGTGATGGCTATTTTGAGCCGACTTCTAAAATATATGATAATATTGTTACCTGGATCAGAGTTATTGGACTTCCGCTACATTACTATCATAAGGAGATCTTTGAGCGTATTGGCCAGACTATGGGTAGATTGGTGCGAATAGAAGACCATTCGACAAACCAAACAAGAAGCAAGTTTGTGTGACTGGCTGTTGAAATTTATACAAGATCTTCTATACATCTGACCATTCTAATTAATGGTAGAGAGTAAAAAATAGAATATGAACCTCTGCCAAATCTTTTCCTAGAATGTGGTAAACTTGGCCATGCAACAAAGGATGACAAACAACATGATAATGATACTGGAGACTTGGGTGACACTCACTTGTAGGATAGTGGAGAAGATGTAGGGGTCAGATGGGTAGAGGAGGAGAAGAAATGGTAGGTTTATTATGGAAAAAGGATATTGATGAGTCGGCCAATATGAAACAAAGATGTGAAGAAAACCCAATAGAAAGGGAAAGGTAAAAATAACAAATTTCAAGTCTTGGAGGAGGAGGATGAAGAAGTAGAAGAGATAGCTGAGATCACCTTAGAGCAGTGCAATGTAGTAGAGGAAAATGTAGCTGGCCCTAAGGTGTGGAGGAAGAAACAGAAGGTTAGTAGAAAAAAAATGATGTGCGGAAGGATATGACAAATCACAATGATGATAGCGAGCAAAACGACCAACACAATACCACCAAAATGCAAGTTGAACCAACACAGAAAGTGGATAGGATCAGCAACAAGGAGAATGATTATACCATGGTGAATCCCATAGGAGATGAGGTGATCTAGGGAAGAGGCAAGGAAGACGATGTTCTGAAGATCTCAGAGACTGAGACAAACATCAATGAAGGCAGTGCTTCCAATGTTGAAACTAGTACTCAACTGATCAAAGCAGGTAAGAATGCTAAGGAGAAACGAACAAGGGGAGGGTTCTGCCTACACCAATCACTCACCTCTATAGCATGAGAAGTGAAGTGAAGAGAGGAACTGATGACCAAGAAGGGGCTACATGGTTTCTTTGTTAATTACCCCTGATATAATCTATTCGTTATGATCAATACAATGGTCTGGAATATACGAGGCGCTGATAAGGTTAAAGCCAAACGTGCTCTTAAAATGCTAGTAATTGAGAAAAAGATTAAAGTGGTTGCCATAGTGGAACCACACATCTCTAATTTAGAGGAAGATGCATCCATCAAAGACCTCTATTTCTCAAGTTCTCACCATATAGAAGCAAGAGGCTTCTTAGGAGGTATTTGGTTCCGTGGAATAATGAAGATTGCAATTTGTAGGTGGTCGAGAGCCATCAGTATTACATTCACTACTATATTAATGGTGACCCTTTTGTCACCTTTGTCTACGCGTCCCCTAGCCCCAGTGGAAGCCCCATCCTTTGGCAACACCTTCACACCACTAGCCTGAGAACTGATGAACCATGGATCGTGATGGGGGGTTTTAATTGTATGCTGTCACCAGATGAGAAGATAGGAAGCAACATATTTGATTACAATGAGGCTGCATGTTTCCACAACACTCTTACTCACTAAGGTCTGATTGACATAGGTAGCATTGTTTCAAATTCACATACAAGAAAGACATTCTCCATGAATGGTTGGATAGAGCAGTGGCTAATGTAGCTTGGATCTAGAAGTGTACCAATATGTTTTATGAGATCTTCCCTCGAATCAGCTCAGATCATAATCCAGTGGCCATCTTAAAGAAACAACAAGGAAATCAGCTGCCTCGTATCAAAACCAAAGCATCCTGGCTAGAAAAGAAGGAGTTTCATAGAGTGCTAGCCACACATTGGGACAACAGTGATATGTTCCAGGTAGCCTTAGTAAAGGCTACGAAACCAAATCATCCTGGCTAGAAAAGAAGGAGTTTCATAGAGTGCTAGCCACACATTGGGACAATAGTGATATGTTCCAGGTAGCCTTAGTAAAGGCTACGAAACCTATTATGCAGTGGGATATGAAGCATTCCAAAGAGAAAACCAGACTCAAACACAATACTATGGATACTATAAAGAAACTACAAAAAGAAATGGAAGGGGTATACTGTGAGAGGAAGGATGACACTTGCTACGAGTCAGAAAAAGATCTAGATGAGATTCTCAGGGATGAATAAGAAGACTAGAAACAACAAAGTCACAAAAACTGGTTGGTCCATGGTGACAATAACAACAAATTATATCTTTCTTATGTGAGCAATAAAAGGCGCATAAACCTCATCTCAACTCTCCGCCACCCCAATGGCTCATGGGTGGAAGGCAAAGCGCTAATAGAGCATGTTATTGAGCATTTCCAATCGATGTTCAGAAGCACCTACATTCCCACACAAGCAGAGATGGATATCCTCCCTGACAATTTCTGATGGCTGACCCATAGACAACAAAGAGACTTGGCGACCTCCTTGTCTGAAGTAGTGATATGGATGATTCTAAAAAACCTTAATCCATATAAAGTGGCTGGCCTGGATGGAACTGACAATGCTTTTGTTAAAGCCAATTGGAAGACTATCAGGAAATCAATTATCAACACTCTTAGACACCTTGTGAATGACAATGCTATCCCTGTAGGCCTGAGCAACTCATGTATAGTACTTATCCACAAGGTGAAGAACCCAGCTAGCTGGTGTGAGCTATGTCCTATCTCATTAAATAATTCTTGTCTTAGGATGGCATCTAAAGTCATAGTTGAGTGGCTAAAGAAGCATATTCTTGGTTGGATTGCAGCTACGCAAACAAGCTTCATCCTAGATAGAAAAATTTCTGACAATATTATCCTTGTGCAGGAGATAATATGTAACATGACCATGCGGCATGCTGCACCTTCCATGGCCATCAAAGTAGACCTTTCCAAAGCCTATGGCCGCATGTCATGGCCATTCATTGAGGAAACCCTTACCAAAGCCAATTGGCTGACAAACATTAAGAACTATGCTTTGAACTCCCTGGACAGTGATGTGACTAGTATCCTTTTGAATGGGGAGAAACTTCCAAGCTTCAAATCATCTAGGGGTATGAGGCAGGGAGACCCTTTGTCCCCCTATCTTCTTGTCTTATGTATGGAGAGGCTATCACAACTCATTGAGAGTAGTGTGAGGAGCAAACAGTGGAAGCCTATTAAGGTCACCCAACATGGGCCTTCTGTCTCTCACATCTTTTTTGTAGATGATCTTACCATTTTTGCTAAGGTGAGTAAGTAATAGATGATGATAATCCATGAGTGCTTCAAGAAATTCGAAAAAGCATCCGTACAAATGATCTCCATTGAGAAGACAAGAGTTTTCTTCACCAATTCTGTAAATAGACAAACAAGGTTGGATATATGCTAGTGTAGTGGAATTTAGGAAACCTAGGATATAGGTATGTATCTTGGGGTATCTATCCTCCACAACCGGGTGAAGAAGACTACCTACACAAGCATTACAGAAAAAATGGAAGGCAAAGTCAATTGATGAGCAGTGAAGACAATCTCTCTTGCAGGACGTATATGCCTCGTGAAATCAGTGCTAATGACCATTCCTTTCTACACTATGTAGACATCCAAGCTTCCAGTTAGTGTGTGCAGTAATAGTGATAAAATTGTGCATAAATTTATATGGGCAGAGGTCATAAATCAAAACCAAACTCTATCACGAGATAGAGCATAGTTACAAAGAGTATGGAGGAGGGAGGAATGGGGATCAAATTAGTGAAGGATTGGAACAAAGCCATGATTGGAAAGAGCGCATGAGACTTGATATCATGCAGACAACCATTGTGGAAGGATGGACTACTAAGGAAGTACATGAACTTCAAAGGCCAACCAAGATCTTGTGCTACACCCTTTTGGCATGCTATATACGATTGTAAGGACCTTCTCCCCTCAAATGCCATCAAAGTCATCAACAATGGAGACAACGCTTGTGTCTGGTTCGATCATTGGGTACCAAAGGTTGGAAAGTTGTGCGATTCTTGCATCAAGCTGGTGAAAAATGAAGGTATCTAGTCGGGTTAATCTAGTACGGGAGTGGAACCTAAATTTCCTACAGGAATACATGCCATCTATGTGTGTGAAAGGGATCATGAACAAACCACCCCCACATCTAGCTAATCCTCTTGACGTGTGGGCCTAGATCCACTAGGACAATGGGATGTACATGGTCAAATCTGCCTATCAGGTTATCCACAATACGAATAACACTCAGCAAGAAGTTCCTTGAAAGATTTTATGGAAACTGAACATACCCAAAAACATAAAGGTTTTTATGTGGTTGGTTGGTAATTAATGACGCCATAATGACCAACAAAAGGAGGAAAACTAGACACTTTACAAATAACCCTTAATGCCCTCACTGCAACCAAGAGGAAGAATCTACCATGCATGATCTACGATATTGCGTGTATGCGAAATCCATTTCGGATAATGCAGCTTATTCAGTAAACCAACACAACCTCTAAGGCAACTCAACAACGAAATGGCTTGGTAGAAATATAAAGGCAGCCGATAGTCACAACACCCAATTTGCTATTTGTTGTTGGAATTTATGGAAGGCAAGAAACTACAAAGTTTTTGAGGGGATAGAACTTCTTCTTCGTCGACAGATAAATGGAGTGTTGAATAGCACCCTTTCAAATAAGCTTGCATTCATGAGAACTAGAAATGGGGTTACTGTAGTATACACATGAATACACAAGCTTCTGATATTGAAGATGAGAAATACAGTGATAGAGAGGACATTTTAATTCAAGTGGATGCAACAGTCAAGGAAGATGACACAACCATTGCTATTACAATCCATAATCATCAGGGGAGTCTGGCTAGGTGGGGCAGCCAAATGCATTGAAGCAACATCTGTAACAGAAGCCGAGCTCCATGCTATTGAACTCACCATTAGCCCGAACAAAGATTTGAACTACTCAAAAGTGAGGATAGGCAGTGATAGCAAGAAGGCTATAGAATCCATTAAAGGAGGAAGGGCACTGTACCCAAGGTTGGAAGCTTGGCTGAATTAATTGAACAAATACGATGACATTGCTAGGGAGTAAAGATTGTGAAGATCATGAGGAAGAATAACTCTGTGGCGTATGCCTTGGAAAAACACCACCAAAAATTATACAAGGAGGACTTCTTTTGTGTAGATACTCCCCTTAGTCCTGTGGACCATCCTTCCCCTTCTTGTAATGGTAGGAGTCCTAACAAGTTTTCTTTTTCTAGAAATGTAGTGCCTTTATCTGTTATTCCTGCATGAGGAGGGTGAATAGAATAAAATAACTCTTGACGTACCCAAAAAAAGGATTTTAGGCATAAAAAGACTGATATTATGCTTCCATCACATTATCAACATTTCAATGATGATATGTGAAACTTGTTCACAATGTTTGGATAACAGACTATATATTACGAATCATGCCACATTTGGATGTTTTCTTGTATAGATGAGGATTACCTTTCTTTCAATTTATTTTGGCATCAGGTATATGGGTCTAGAGGCTATGGATATGCTCCATGTTACTAACCAATGAGAGCACGTGGTCGACTACATGATCTATAGGAGCTACCTGACAGGTTGGGTGAACCTACTAGGTTTGGATGTTAAGTAGTCTATTCTCTATCTCCTATTTGCATTTAGATCTTCCACTACTGCACTCTTATTTTTTCTTCTCATGAATGATACCACAATCCTCCACTAGGGTGATAAAAGCGAGACTTCTAATATCATGAGAAAAAGATATCCACCAAAAATTGGTGCTCATCCTCCATCTTCTTAATAGTCTCATATATCCATGATAGATTCCCAAATCAAGGTTGAAGACTTTGCCTCGGTACATGACATAGAGCTTTAAGTGAGAGTGGATAAAATAGATCCAATGATCCTAGTTGAAGAACCATATGGATTTGGATCATTTCTAGAATCTTGAATAGTATCTTGGACATCCCTATGAATGATTTCCATTGTCTATCAAACACTTCACCTACATTGAAAAACTAGGGTTGTCACCCTATAAATCATGTCCACCATATTCCCATTACTATTCCATTTTTCTTAATAAGGCTTAGGGAATCTCCTATGTGACAAATCACCTCATTTCACCTCTCATTCATTTGGTTAAGATGTGCAAGTTGTTGACTTGAGAGGCTTCACAGAATAATCCCATTTTATGGATTATGGCTAAACCATACACTTATTTGTGTCTAATGCTTCTACTTGAGTGATTTCATATTGGATGGACAAACTCCAAAAGCACAAACTTGCAAAATCTTAATTTGGAGCAATCAATTCATACATGCATTATACTACTAAAAAATAGATAGATTTCTCTATAAATCATTGTTGTATATATCTTTTTTTGATTGTATGGGTTGTATTAGTCTGAAATTTGTAATAAATATTTAGATTAATAGATAAATGTTTCCTTTGGTATTAGTTGGAGATCTTTAGAAATGATATCATATCATCACCTTAGTTTTCCCTAGTAACCTCAATTAAGGACAATGTTTGTGTTTCCAACTAACTGACATTAGTTGAGTTTATACTGATAACAAACTCAACCAATGAGAAAAATGGATAGAATCCAATAAATCAAGCAGTTAAAATTTTGGACACCAAACTCAAACAATTGACCTCTTAGTCTAGTACTTTAGTGCCATCAATTGAGTTTTGGCACTATAATCTCGGTCGACGACACGCTACCAACAAATAGTGCAATATATCTATTTGAGTGGGTCTGAAAGAGAAAAAAATCCACAACAAAACCCAATTATGACTAAAATGTATTCTACTTTGTTCTAACACCCATGATACACCCTCAACTATGAATAATACCTATGTTGAAGATTCCAAAGGTTGCCGAATGCCCTATTAGACCCTTATGCGATAGTTGGGAGATTGTGTTTCAAAGATCCCCTATCCAATCTCATTCATTAATCACTTTCTTACATCTATCAAAGTGAATGGGATATTTGTAAGAGATCTAGTCCTACCATGAATATCTTGAGAGGATATCACTTCTCTAGCTATGGACCTCTTTCTATGAACTTGAAATTGATTCTTTCTCTTGGCCAAGAGAGACAAAGGGTAGGCAAGTGTTGGAAAAGGAAGTCACCCCTTGGCCAAGAGGAGTTGGACGGTGGTATCTTGTAACAAGGGAAGGAATCCTTTGGTGAAGAAATCTTCTCCTTTCAAAGGTATTGTAATGCTAGAATGTCCTTGGTAAGGATAATAAGTCCCTTGTAAGGTTTTTGGATACCTTGCTCAGATAAGGGAAGCTAATTACTCTTGAAATGTAAGGAGGGGTCTCTTGGTATAACTATTAAAATTGAATATAAGGTGGTACTAAAGGCTTTAAAATCCTAGAGGTTTACCTCTCTAGGTGTTGAAGATACGTCCTTGAGATATAGAAGCATTGTACATGCTTGCCTTCACTTTGGTAGTTTCAATCTCTCTCTCATTTTCTTTCAATACTTGAATAATTATCTTAGAAAATATCTAGAAGGTCTAATGAATTTGGTTTAAATGATGTCACTTGAATTAACCCCCCCCTTTTGATCCCAAAAGGTACAACATATGGTATGAGAGTAAGGTCTTGTCCAAGAAATACTTACACAAGTAGGGGAACATGGTTGCCAATCTATAGGGGAGATATTACTTCCACATGTTGGTATTTGATGGAAGTAACTGAAAATATGAATGTATTTCCATATTAAAGGGATAAGCCTTGAGATGTTGACCATGTGGCTATTCTATATAAGCAACCACACGAAAATCTAGAAGAATGGGACGTCACTACCTTGAATAAAGTAGACTGAATGCTACAATCATAATCTATTACAATTCTATTGTATCGAGTTTGTTGTCATGGTGTTGTCCTAAGAGATCCTTATCATTCATTACCCAAAACCCACCCCTAACAAATTAATGAGGTGCGTGTATGAAAGAGATTAATAGGGACATGTTGGGATAATAAGTTTGGGACAACAAATTTAAACCCATCATAATCATCCTCTATACCACCCTCTACACAATCCTAATTCCTTTGGAGTTCTATAAGATACCTTCATGAGACACTGTGTATGATATTTGGAGGGATCTCTCCATCACTATGAAGGAACAAAGTAAGTGAAGTAGTTCAAGATACACATGGCCACTCATCAACTTGACATCTTCTACATGTGAAAGAAAGAGTTTGTTTTGAGATGTACTCAAGACTCCATATTATTTTCCTTGGTCTTGTGGTTCTTGGAAAACCTCTATATCTAAAGAGTGTGTGCGTAAAGATTCTTTGCTCTCATACTCACCAGTGGGACAAGAAGGTAACAACAATAGAGGAGTCTACAACTATCTCATGTCTCCTTATCGAAGACCTTACAACCAATCTCCAAACTTGCGAGGTAAGGCTCAACACTTGAGATGAAGAGGACCTTGAAGAGTAAAACCAAACCAAGAAGGAGAAAGTGATTTCTTTGAATGCTCAACACTCCTCCTCTAGTGAGTAAAAAGTCGTGCACTCTAAAGGTAATTACTTCAAAGGTAGGTCTTCTTCTTCCTCATATTTCTATGAATGTGGACATGAGGGTCACCACACGTATGGTTTCCCACAAGGAAAAATGATCACATCATCATGAAGGAAAGAAATAAGTGGATAGAAGGATAAGAAATAAAGAGACCAGAAAGGCACCAGGGAATCCACATGTGAAAGTTTTAGAAGAAGTAAAATCTCTAGTGGAAGTTCTAGTTTAACTGGAGATGGTGAATGTTCATTTGCTATAGGACAAGTTCACTTAAAGATTCAAACAAGATAAACATAAATATTTGTATGAATAATATGTAATTGATATTACTCATGATTCCTGTGTCCCTCTTAAGCCTTGTGATTATAAAAGGAAAAAAGTTTGCTAAGATTGTTGATAACTTGTAGAAATAAAAGGATGAACTTGAACATGTTAATATCTTCTTGCAAGATAGTATTGCCATCTTAAGAAGCTTAATCTTGATACTGAATTGAAATTTAATAGTGTTGAGATAGAAAATGCTTATCTTAGTGAAGTAAATGCTCTTAAAATAGAAATTTTTAGTTTTCTTGATAATATAAATGATTTACAATCTTAATCTATTATGCCAAGTGCTAATGAAGAGTTTTCAAAAACTATTTAACCCCTTCTTTTTAAATAGATGTTATTAAGTCCTCTAATGAGGAGAAAGATATATCTTTGCAAGGAATAGAATCTGAAAATAGAATAGATTAGTTTTGTAGATGATGAAAATGCTTCCTTGCTTAATAAAATCAATGATCTTGAATCTCATTCTATTTTTTTAGTAGAGAGAAATAATTTACCGTTATAACATTTAAATTCGTATATGACTAAAATCCTTTTCTTAAAGGCCAATATTTTCCATTCTAGAGATGATATACTTCTATTACTTACTAAATGCATGATAATTAGGGCTAGAAAAACAAGACCCAACCCGATCGACCCGACCTGAACCCAACATTTTAAGCAAGTTTAGGGTCTAAGGTTTTTTGACCCGACCCGAAATTGACCCGAACCCAGAGAACCTAAAATTAATTAGGGCCGGGTCCGTGTTTGGACTTTAGACCTGAATTGACCCGATTGACCCAAAATTTAGAATTATATTTTCAAATAAAATTACAAATACTATACTTTAAGACACCCGATGGCCCATTAATTAACTAATCCATCAATCATGAAGTTTATTGTGGAAATTCTACATAGTTTTGTATTTATTTGTATGATTTATTATACTAATTATATTAGGAATTTGTGTTTAAAAGTCTCAAACAAACTACAATAGGCTTTATATGTGTTTCTCAATCACATTGTAAGCTTATACAATGAAATTTGTAAATTATAGTTGGAAATTATTAATGACTAGACAAATCATAGTATTTTTTTTAAAACTATTGTCTTGGTGTTGGATTTATGGGTCAGATCTGATAGATCCAAAATTATTTGCGGTCAGGTTAGGGTCAACGGTTTCAACATGCAAATCTATCTTTTGCAAGTTTAGGGTCTAGCGTAAAAGTGTTGACCCAAAATGACCCGAAATAAAACCCGCTCAACACGAACCTGATTACCACCCCTAGTGATAATGATATCCTGATATCCCGTCAACAAAAGCTTTTATCTAGTAAAAAGAATCTCGTTGGAATCATTCATCATGCTATCAAGCAAAATGACAAACATGGTATTGGATTTTTAGGGCATTCTAAGGAACAACAAAGGCAAAGGACCTCTAATATTAAGTGGAGAATCCTCTAGTTCCAAAGAATAGGATGCTTACAATTATTGCAACAAATCTAGATATTATTGTGCATATTTCCCTTTTAGGAAATATCCCAAAAGAATGATCGTTTGAGTGGTTAAGTTAACCTCTTTGGATCTATAAGCATGATTGGGGATCATTTTATCTTTCTTCTTGTCAGTCACTTGCAAAATAATTGGCAAGACCAATAGATTCAATATTTGACTTTTTCAATGCACATAATAGAAGAAAGGTTAGATGCATATCATTTGGAAACATACAAAAATAAATGATAAGATTAGAGGCATTGGTTTTCATGCTCATATCCAACAATTTTTGATATTTCCAAGTTTGTACGCACTTCGAAAATGGTTTTGAGTCAATTTTTACATATTTTAATTCTCATCATATTCATGACCAAAATTTTCCTTAGATTTTTTTTTTTCAAAGCGCACTTATAACTTGTTTATACATATTTGTATCTTTTTTTAATTTTACTAAATATTAAGAAATGTTCTTTCAAATCTTTGAGTTTTGGACAACAATTGCCATTAACTGAGTTTATCTTGCTGAAAATCGATCGATGTGCAACCTTGGCGATTTGCCTACAGCTTCCAACATTCAAGATTAAAACTAAAAACTCAAATGATAAAACTTTGCAATGAATATACATAAAGACTAATGGATGATAATTTCCTTACCAACTAGGTTTTCTCAACAAATGCCCTGATTTATTAGCACCCCCTTGGCATATTATATGCAATATGACATTCTTTAAATTGATAACTGTTTGCTTCGTGCATGCAACACTATCCTTATGTTATGCAACTACTTCTCTTGAGTTGCTATGCATATTTTTGATGATACTCTCTTTTAAACACTTGGTTTTAATTACAATGCTTATGTAGTAATCTAACTTTCTATATCTTTCTTATTTTAAATCTTTTTAGTGGTTGCAACTTTAAGCTTTTCTGTAATAGTTATTTTTTGTTTTGATTCATGATTGTAAGTGAGTAGTATGCATCTATGACTTCATGAATTGAGTTTCCCTTTATCTAGATATCACTCTTGTTCTCGACAACTACTCATAGAATGTATTAACTTGATCATTTTCTGTGACATACAACCTACTGGTAATTTCCAACAAGTGATGCTAGTAGTTTTCTTCATGTAATATTCAACTTATTCTATGTTTGTATCTTTATCCATATGTACTCAAACTTTTTCTTTTGATCGAATATCTATTAGTTTGAGTTAGTTTGTTGCATGAATTTTATGATACTAAAATTTAATCTGGATTTTTTCAACTGCATGTGTGGATTTGCATTATCTTCATTAATTGGACAAGAACTTCATTGTTACTCTTCTACCACTCCACTTATTGATACGAAAAATGGGCGAAGACATAGTTTCCATAATTTTTGAACACAAGCTAGAAAGCTTATGTTGTTATGAAATCTGATCTAATAGGAGATATAGCATAAATTTAGGGGGAGCGCATGAGATCAAATTCTTTTGTATCCTTAATTTTCTAATGGTGTGATTTGAGTTGAGGGTTTTCAATACATTTATGGAGTGGTTTGTCATATTCAAATAGGGGGCAAGTGTTGACTTCTAAGGCTTCATATCTTTACCCCATGTTTTAATGATGAGTTAACCATTCCACTTATTTGTGTGTAATGCTTCTACTTGTGTGATTTCAAATTTGGCAAAAACACTCCTAACATCCAAACGTGCAAAACCCTAGTTTTGAGAAATCAAGTTATGCATGCACAAAGTTCAAGATTATAAAAAAGATATTCTCCTTAGATATTTGTTTTAAATCACTTGTATTGATTGTTTGACTTGAAGTTAGGATCAAATTGTATAGTAGAATTAGTCAGAATGAATTAATATTGCATTTTTGGCATTAATTGGAAATCTTCAATTTAGATCATGCTACAGACCTAATATTCCACGGTAAATCTCATCTGATGACACTATTTGGACTTGCAACTATATTCCGTGGGTTGATCTCTTACTAATAAGAATTGCAGGCAACAAGAAAAAAGGTTATAATCCAGTAAGCCCATCGACTGAGTTCTTTGACACTCGGACGACTAACCTATCTTGGTCTTTTCCTTTAGTGCCATCAACCAAGTTTTGGCGCCATAATCTCATCAACAACATTATTGATGCAAAGTGAAACATAATCATTGGAGGGGTTATGAAAGATAAAATGGATCCACTAGACAAACCCAATAAAATGGTTAAACCCTTAACTACATGAACTTCCAAAGGTTGTTGGATGCCTTATTAGCCTCCTATTCCATCATCGAGAGATTTTGCCTCATAGAGTCCCTATCCAGTCTCATGAGATTAATCATATACTTACATCTATTAGTCAAAATGAGATTTGTAAGAGAGATACTCTTACCATGTATATCTTGTGAGTCTCTCACTTCTCTACCTACCAACCTCTCTATATCAGCTTGAAGATTGATTCTTTCTCTTAAATAAGAAAAGAAGAAGGGAAGGCAACCCTTGGGAAAGGAAGGAAACCCTTGGTGGAGTGATGGTATCTTAGAAAAGAGGAGTTGGAGAGCACTGTCTATAGCAAGGGAGGGATCCTTTTGTGGTGAAAGATTCTCCTTGGTGAATGTGAATTTTAAGGTAGAAGATCCTTGGTAGGGATGTGTAAGTCCCTTGTAAGGTTGTTGGCCCCCTTCCCTAGAAAATGAAGCTAGTTAACTTTGAATTGAAAAGAGTGATATTGTGATAAATTGAGTTTTCAAATGGCTAGTACCTTATACTCAAGTCCTTTATGATTGAATGTAACTTCAATTATCATCATGGGATCAACTGATAAGTTTGTGGCTCTAATTTGGACAATGGATACACTTTTACACCTTATGAATATAGAAATACACTTTACTTTTGACTTTCTATTTCTTTACATCTTTTACATATCTAACATTGTCCTTTGGATCTATTTTTTAAAACTATTCTAGATTTTGTGAAGAGCTTCGGGTCCAAAATTCATTTCAATTGGAACTCCTAGCTCCTTAGAGAAATTATTTAAAGTGGCATGTTTAAACCCCCATTTTCTCTTAGTTGGTCTAAATTCTTCCCTAACTGGGCCACGCACACGACCCACATAGAGAGGAGGGTTGATCCGTGCTCTGTCAGATGATGATCCAATGGAAGTGAGGATGTTCCCTACCTTTGATCGATAGGCTACAACAGCCACCAGATAGGGGAGATTGGCTACCTGGATCTCATTCAATTCTTGACCATTTTGCACAAAATTAGTTCCATCCTATTCGCCTATGCGAGACACAACTGATCCATGAATTTCTCATACCAAAATGAGGCTGATTCATAAACTTTCTAGGACCTTTTGGGTGTATGCCTCCATGCCCAAGAATGGACCAATTAAACCCTAAAACTAGACCCTCACATCTATATAAACATGCCTATGAGTTCATTTTTGCCCCATGAACACAACCCTACCTCCAGATTTCTCTCTCATGCACTATCTTGGAATTGCCCAAAGCTAGGGCCCAAAACCATTGCTCCCTACTCGTATCTCTGTCTCTTCTCAATTATACTTCTTTCTATTTCTCTCTCTAGAATCTTTTCTTGACCATAAATTTGACCCCATGCTCAGAAATACATAAAATTATAGTCCATTTTGATTGGGAGAACAAGCTGGATGCAATGACATTATTTGCATTGTATATTTACTGGTCAATTTTAAAATGATACCTACTAATGAAGGGTATGATTTAACCATATTATCATGGATTCTTTTGAAATCAATCTAACACTAGGGTTGTATTATTAAACTCTGGAAAATGGATTTGAGACTTGTTTAAGGATATTTTGTCATTCTAAATGAATACCATTCACCTAAATATTGATATTCATCATTGTCAGTAACTTGAATAAAACACACTCTTACCAAGGGTGAATGATCCTCATATGTTTACCTATTTATTCAAAACCAAGGTTTGCAAACATCAAATCCTAACCATAAACTACTCATCTTTAACTAGGTCTTGACCCTACTTCCTGACTGCTTGGAAACTTGTGAATTTAGATTTTGTTCTAAAAGGTACATGTACTTGACCATTGTTCGATGTTATATACTTATACATATGCATGGTTGAATACTTGATTTTATTTATCACATGAACTCCCTCGTGCCCCTTAGATTGATGGTTGATTTGATAGTCACCTTGCCATCGACCCTCAAAGCCTTTCCCCTTATTATGATTAGGGGTTAAGTGACAAAACCCTCACCTTTCCCTTAGGGTTAAGTGGAACACGACCATTCCCTTTGGTTTAAGTGGTGCCTTGTTAGTCTTCCTACCCACTTTGTAAATGTTAGTGGACTGACTCTTGTTCGGATTATATTGTGGATCGTCTTGAAAACTTGAAATGGTATTTGAAATGTTACCTCTTTTTTATGACATGTGGTTTTTCTTTCAAATATACATATACTATTTTATGTTTGATAATTGTAATCAATGTTTGACATTGACCCTGGGTCATGACTTTTGATTTAGGTAAATAATGAGGACTCTTCCTTTTCCCTTTATCTGCTAAACTTGCTAGAAGGATTGAAGCTACACAAACAAATCAACATATGGGAGCATGATATTTAATTGGGCCATAATCTTTTACACTTACTAGATTTACTTCGTTCCTTCTAAATTTTTGTCTTTTTGTCCACATGCCATGTACAAACTTTTGTGGCACATTTTAAGTGTAAGAGATGTTAATTTAATTTATGCATGTGATCGTGTGAGAATAATCAGCATAATCAGGGACATGCACTTCAATCCCATTACCACTATCTTGGTAGTGGAATCATGATTGGGGTAAAAATGATTACGAGACATTTGGTATTAGAGTTTACACACTTCCATATACATCAATCAAATAACTTCTCTATATCACATGAATGAAGAAAAACCTAGAAAATCCTTAATATAGATACGACGATGTCTAGTCTTGGGGTTTTGGCTAATAATACCTCCTATCCGTATCGCAATGGTGAATAAGGTTCCCCTCTCTAACTGGCCAGAGTTGATTTAGAAGGAACTTTCTTTAATCATATAGGTCATCTCACTTCTCATCTTTTCTTTAAGGACTACCCCTTGCCAACTAGTAGAAAGTAGTGGGATGACTTCTTCTCTTCTTATATGTGATAGCGTGTCTTGACTCGATATGTACACTCCCTTTTTTGGGTAGCATGGGGAATCAATTACAACACAAACTAAAATTCAAAAAATATGGACATATATCATACTTTGATCTTGTATGATAAAAGACTCATATAAGGTGTATCTTGCAAATGGACATGTTAGAGCCACCTGCCCATTCCCTCCTCTGATTGGACAAAGCAAGCTGAGCATCAAAATGCCCATATGTTCGCCATGAATGCTAATGAAATAGATGTCAATGGGAACAAGCTGATGGAAGGTTATTTCCAAATTAAAACTTCTCATTATTTTTTAAATCCTTATATCAATTATATGTGTATATAGGTACCATGTTTATTCATGAACATTCTATTGTTACACTCTTTGATTCTGGGTCCACAAATACCTTCATGTCTAGAAGTCCTGCCTTCATGCTCAATCTAGAAATACAAGACTTAGGGTATGTACTGGATGTGACTACCCCTAGTGGAAGGTTGTAGACCTCTTCTTACATTGTTGAAAGGGTCCTTATTTATTACGGTGGTCATCATTTGGAATTTGACTTTATCCTTCTAGATACGGTAAATTTTGACCTCATTCTTGATATGGACTGGTTGTATCAATATCATGCTATTCTCGATTGTTGTGCCAAGAAGATTATCATTTCCATGCCCAATCTTCCTATTCTTGTAATCCCCTGAAGAAAAGATCGTAATTGAAATTATATCATCTCCTTAATTAAAGCTCAATCATTGTTGACCAAAGAGTGTATATAATACCTTGCGAATGTTACCATTGTCAACCATGATATAAGTACTCTAGAGAATATCAACATTGTTATGACCCACTCCAAAGCTAACTAGTAAGTTCAATGATCACAACATCATTAAGATGATTAAGTTAAGTAAGCACAACACTTAGTGCATCATTTAAGTTGATTAAGTTGAGTTATTTGCTCAAGATGCGATCAGTGCTTTGATCAAGTGAGATAGTCTAATTAACATGATTTCTTGCCTTGAGGTTGTAGAGAATCTCGTGCTTGAAAAGTTGCAAAAGAAATCATGTTATTTGGACCTACGAGGCAAAAATTTTGATGTTTTTATGTTCTTTGGACCTACAGTGCAATTTATCCATTAATTGGCTATAATTTCTTTTCTCTTTTTCCTTTCTCCCTTATCCTTTCTTCTTCTTCGTGATAGAATAGAGCAACCGTAAAAGCGGTGCCCGATTGAGCACAGGCGATTTAGGGCTTGGTAGCTTCGTCTCCAGCAGCACCCACCCTTCCGTCCTCCTTCCTTCCTCTATTCTTTGCCCTAGTAGTGCCCTAGTGCCCAACCTACTAGGGGCGGCGCCCCAGCAAGAAGCAGGAGCACAGTTGCTACAACAACAGCCAGGAGCCCGATTGGCGCGAGCAGCAACACCAAAACGGCCGCCTCGACTCCGACCAAGAGCCTAAGGCAGGAAACTGTAGCTTCCCACCCCTATTACGCCACCTGCGCCTCTATTTAGCAGGGGCAGTGCCCTACCTTGCAGCAGCCACACCTACACAAAGCAACAACCATGGACCATTTGAGCGTGAGGAGCAACACGTAATTGACACCCTTATCTTCGTCCTTGAGGTCCATGACCGAATCCGCAACCACGAGTAGCACCTAGCTGCATTTTTAGCTTGTTTCCTCCACCTGTGTGTGAGAAAAGCAACAACCTATTTATAGCAAGTTCAAACCAGGCTGAACTAAGGTTGAAGAAGACCTATTGACGCCTGGATTTAGGCTCTGGATGGATTTTCAATTGAAATTCGGTCACCTCGACCCATTTTGAGTAGAATTTCACTCACTAAGCACGTTTAACTCATATAATCGGGTGTTTTGGGTTGAATCGATGTAATTTGCGAGTAACAACGTTTACCCAGGTGTCGGGCAGTGCTGGTGTCGCTTAATTTCCAAATTTGCACGTTTTAATTACTAATGTTGCACGACGCTAATTGGTTAATTGATATGTGTGATTTGGATTATTGGAACTGCATGATTGATTAAAACCTAATTTGCTCAGTTTAAAAGTTGAAATCAGTAGCACACAACCAATAACTGGATAGTTTGGGTATAAACCAAGGCTGCATGATTTTAGTAATTCAATTGATGCACGATTACAAAGAAATGACGATGACATGAAAACGTTCAAGAAAACCTAGTTGCACGCTCCCTACTATACTTAATGCGAGTAGTTTAATAACTATACAAATTGACACGTTTTCCAAATAAATTATTTGAAATTCTCAATTCATATTAATAACTCATGCCATAATAAGTAATTTAACTCTTAATCGAGTTATGTGATGCACAACTCTGATCTTGGGTTGATGTGCATGATTTTCGAGTAATTACAGATAATTTACAAGTGCTACTGACGATTACTCATATATCGAGTAATTAACTCTTGTTAGTGTGCTACAATTTCAACTGTATGGTTTCAACGTATATGTGCCAAGTTGACATGAATTCTATTTATTTAAGAATTTTAGTCTACCTGCATTCATAATAATGTTAATTTCTCAGTAAATTACAAGTAGACATGTATTTAGTTTATTTAAGAACTTAAAATCTGCTTGCATGCTTAATATGTCGAATCTCTCAGCATTTACAATGCTTGAATATACTGCTTTGTCAAATTTAGAATGATATTCATGTTGTGTTGTATTTATAAGTTTCAGATAAACAGACTCGGTACCATAGAGATACCAAAACCAAGAATAAGTAAGAGAGAGATGCAATGTAGTAGGAGCTTTTCTAGAATAATAAAATAATAGATTAAGGGCCCTGACATCGTAGAATCCCTATGTGAGGTCCGCACTTTAGGGATGAAATGACCTACCCTGGTGGTGCGTCCAGTATACGGGGGTCGGAACGCACCCACAGAGCATGCGGGGAGACGAAGCCCTTGAGGAAGTCTCCTAAGAAAAGACAGGTTACCCAACATGAACCGGAAGTCCCGGTGGTAACCCAGAGGTACCCACAGAGCGTACCAAGATGAGGCCCACAGAGCATCTCAAACTCTCTGCCTGTGTGCTCAGGTTAGAGGAGGGGTCCAGTTTACGGCACCATAGGAGTGTCGAGGCCAGAGAGCCAGTTTTCCTATTGCAGACTAGGATAGTAGTCGGACTTAGCTATCACGGGGTGTCAGCTAAGTCTTGTACAGTGGGATCGTAGTTCACTGTGAGTCTTCATATATAGAGTACACTGCATATGATCAGGGCATAAGATAAAATATGTTCATATAGGTTCACATAGCTTCTTATAAGTTAAAGAGTTAAGAAAGATTTGAGTTAGTTTCACAACAGTTGTCATTTAAATGAAATTTTAGTATTCTCTGTTATTTAATCATATCTATAGCTTTGCAACAATTGTTATCTTAATAAAATGTTGACGTCTCCTGTCATTTAAATTATATTGCTTAGATGTGCTCAATATAATATTATTTGGTATTTTATTCCAATTAATAAACATAAATGAGTTATCTGTGATGGTTGAGTGAAATTCTATTCACTGAGCCAGTAGCTCACCAACCTACTGAAACATTTTTTCAGGTCAACGTCAGCATGAGGAAGCTGAAGGATCATATCACCCAAGTTCTTAGAAGGTAGGTTCGTAGTTAGATAGAGGTCTCTTAGTCCTTTCCCCTCGGTCCTTGGACATGAGGTGTGGTAGTGAGAGAATATAATGTAATATGCAGTTTAGATTTTAGTTATCTGTTGTGCTTTATATCCCGCATGAAAAATGTAATAAGAGGTATAAATCTTCTTTACCTATCTAGTAATGTAATTTGTAGTTGCTTCCACAGTTTAGTAAGATTTCAGTTTACTCCAAGTTATAAGATTTACCATTGATTAGGAAAAGAAAAAGTCAAGGGTGATTTTATATTAAGTGTAATCCTCATAGTCATGACCTCATCTCATGATTTGAGGTAAATTATGGGATCGGGGCATCCCAACTAATTTGGTATCAGAGCATAGGTTGAGTACGTAGTTACTCTAAGTCAAGGTCAGGGGACGATAAGAGACCAATAGGATTAGGACTTAGGCATTTTCCTTCCAATTGCAATTTTCTAACAGGAAGTGTTCTATTATACTATTACAGATGGCAGGAAGAGGATGTGGTCATGAGGACCAAGATGAGAGCCACATTGGACCTGATCCTCAGGAGATGGGTCCAGGTGGTGGAAATGATGTGGATGAGGCATCAAGGATGTACAAAATATTTCTTGAGACCAGGGAAGAGTATAAGATGGAAAGGCGGGCTTCTACCTCGAGCAGCAAGGAGTTGATGATATCCTATGAGCTGGTTAAGAAGCTTGGAGGTACTGAGTTCAATGGAACTATGAACCCTGTAGTAGCAGATGAATGGCTGAGACAGTTAGAGAAAGTGTTCCATTTGATGGAGATGTCTGAGGAAAGACTAATCAATCATGTAGTTTATTTGCTTAAAGGTGATGTAGAGCTCTGGTGGTGTGGAGTGAAAGATAAAAGGAGGAACACGATACTAACTTGGAAGGATTTTGTTGATGAATTCCATCTTAAGTACTACCCACCTACCTTTCTGAGTGAGAAAATAAGACAACTGCAAAATATCAGATAAGGAAGTATGGCGATTGGTGAATACGAGGCACACTTCACAAGGTTCGCAAATTTTTGTCCGCAACTTATTTCTAATGATGTAGAAAACTACAGAAGATATCAAGAAGGATTAAGATCAAAGATTAGACACACCATTTTAGCAATTGGTCGAAGAGATAGAGAAAACTTTGGGGAATCTGTGGAAGCAGCGAGACATGTAGAAGAGTCAGTTAATGCTGATAAGCAGACTGAGAGTAAGAAAAGATCTAGAGACTTTATTAGAAGGGGACAAAGCAGTGGTGGATACAGAGGAGGTGGTGGTTTCTTTTCAAAGATAGGACAATGACTTGGCTATTTTGGTAGACAAGGATCTAGTTATTCCTCAAGTGGACAAAGACCCATTTCCGAAAGATTGAGTACACATTCTACATGGACACCTCCAATTAGGTCTTTTGGATCTTCAGTGTCAGTGACATGACCATAGAGACGTGATGCATCCATGTGTGATATCTGTGGCAATCCGCACTCTGGTCAGTGTTGGGGTGCAAATGTTTAGGATTGTTACAACTGCGGACAAGTTGGACACTTTAGAAGGCAATGTCCTTAGTTATAGCAGTCAACATTACAGGGTTCCCTGTCACAGTATCAGAATGTTCCGAGATAGGCTCCAGCTGGAGGACCCGGTTCCTCTGTAGCTTCAGGTTCCCGAGGTGGTGCATCACCTAGTTCTAGAGAAGGACAACGAGGACATCGTGGGAGAGGAAGAGCTTCATGACACTTCTTCTCTTTGACACCACATGAAGGTATTGTTTCTTCTCGAGTGATTACATGAGAAATGCTTTTCTTTAACAACATTTCAGTTACAATTTTTATAGATTCAGGTGATACTCACTCATTTATACAACATTCTTTAGCTTGTGAGCTTAACCTGTTAACCCAAGAGTTACCGGTTGAGTTGTTGTTGAGGGTTCCTTTAGGTGAACCGACAGTGTTGACAGAGTTTTATCCTGGATGTTTGTTGACTTTTGGTGGTTAAACCATCACAGTTAATCTTATACCCCTAGAAATTAACTCTTTTCAAGTTATCTTGGGTATGGATTGCCTAGAGACATATTGAGTTCAACTCGACTATTGGAAGAAGGAGGCTGTCTTTCAACAGGGTGGATTTTCTTGTGTCTTTTCTGGAGACATGAAAGTTTTTCCTACGTGTATCATATCAGCTGCTGTAGCTGATAAGATGTTGCAGAAAGGTTGTGAGGAGTTCTTGGCACATGTAGTAGATACCAGAGCAGAGAAGAACACAGTTAGCCTATGGGATGTGCCAATGGTCTGTGAGTTCCCAGATTGTTTTCCAAGATGAGTTGCCAGGTCTACTTTCTGAAAGAGAGATAGACTGTGAGATCCAGGTGTTGCTAGGTAGTCACCATATATCACTACCAGCCTATAGAATGGTGCCTGCAGAGTTGAAGGAAATCAAGATTCAGTTACAAGAATTATTGGATATGAGTTTCATTTGACCTAGTTCTTCACTATGGGGAGCTCTAGTCTTATTTGTGAAGAAGAAAGATGGTACTATGAGGCTGTGTATAGACTACAGACAGTTGAATAAGATCACCATCAAGAACAAGTACCTGTTGCCAAGGATAGATGGTTTTTTTGATAAGTTGCATGGAGCGACAATCTTTTCTAAGATAGACTTGAGATCTGGATATCATCAATTGAGGATAAAGGCTTCAGATATTCCTAAGTCGGCTTTCAGAATAAGATACAGGCATTATGAGTTTCTGGTCATGTCGTTTGGACTGACTAATTCCCCAGCAGCTTTCGTGGATATGATGAATCAAAATTTCAAGCCATTCATGGATCAATTCATAGTAGTTTTCATAGATGACATTCTGATCAACTCTAGAGATGATGAGAAGCATGAGCAACATGTGAGGATAGCATTATAGTTGTTGAGACAACACCAGTTGTATGCTAAGTTAAAAAAGTGTGAGTTCTGGTTAGCTGAGGTGTCTTTTCTTGGACACGTCGTCTGAAGAGATGGAGTAAGTGTTGAACCTAAGAAAGTCGAGTCCGTTCTACAATGGGAGTAGTCTAAAACTCCTACTGAGATCAGAAGCTTCTTAGGATTGGCAGGTTACTACAGGAGGTTCATTCAGAACTTTAGTGTTGTAGCGTCACCTCTAACATGATTAACGAGAAAGAATGTACCGTTTGTCTAGTCAGACAACTGTGAGAAGATTTTTCAGATCTTGAAGAAGAAGTTGACTAAAACACCAGTGTTGATCCTGCCTGAGGTAGATAAAGGCTACACAGTGTTTTGTGATACTTCCAGGAGAGGTTTAGGCTGTGTGTTGATGCTAGAAGGCAAAGTAGTAGCTTATGCATCTAGACAGCTTAAGAAGAATGAGGAGAATTACCCAACACATGATTTGGAGTTAGCCACTATAGTTCATGCTCTTAAGACATTGCATCACTATCTTTATGGTGAGGCATGTCAGGTGTTTACGTATCATAAGAGCTTGAAATATATCTTCACCCAGAAAGATCTAAATCTTAGACAACAGAGATGGTTAGAATTGATCAAGGATTATGACGTGATGATAGATTATCATCCTGGAAAAGCGAATGTGGTAGCAGATGCACTCAACAGGAAGTCAAGTTCAACAGCTAATGTATTCTCTATGGCATGTTTCAAGAGAGACCTGCTAGTAGAGATGCAGAAGTTGAACTTAGACTTAGGGGTGACAGAGCAGAGTGGTTTGATTGCACAAATGCAAGTCAAGCCTACTTTTTATGATCAAATCAAGGAACTTTAGCAGAGTGACAGTGGGTTACAACAGATCATGCATGACATGACAAGAGGAAAAAGACCAGAGTTCATGTTTTCAAATGATGGTTTGTTGTATTTGCATGTCAGGTCGTGTGTACCTGGAGACAGATTCTTGAGGAAGCGCATGCATTGATGTACGCTATGCATCCAGGAAACACTATGATGTACATGAATCTCAAGGAGTTGTATTCATGGTTAGGTATGAAAAAGGATGTAGTTGAGTACGTGGTAAGATGTAGTGTGTGCTAGTAGGTTAAGGTCGAGCATCAAAAACCTTCATGTACCTTGCAATCTCTTCCTATACCAGAGTGGAAGTGGGAACATATCAGAATGGATTTTGTGGTAGGGTTGCCAATGACACCTAGAGGTTGTGACTCGATATGGGTGATTGTGGATAGATTGACTAAGTCTGCTCACTTTCTTCCTATTAAGTCAACCTTTGATGTCCCTAAGTTGGCTAAGATATACGTGGATGAGATAGTCAGGTTGCATGGTATTCTAGTTTCAATTATATCAGATAGAGATCCTAAGTTCACATCTAGGTTTTGGAATTAGTTGCATCGTGATTTGGGCACAAAGTTGAGATTCAGTACAACTTTTCACCCACAAATGGATGATAAGTCAGAGAGGACCATTCAGACTCTTGAGGACATGATAAGAGCATGTGTCTTGCATTTTAGTGGAAGTTGGGAAGAACACTTGAGTCTTATAGAGTTTGCATACAATAACAATCACCATTCTAGTCTTGGTATGGCCCCATATGAAGCTCTGTATGGCAAAAAGTGTAGATCACCTGTATGTTGGTACGAGGTGGGTGACAAAGAGATTCTTGGACCAGAGATAGTGGATTTAACTACAGAAAAGATTACAGTGATCAAAGAACAGTTGAAAGCTGCACAAGACAAGAAGAAGAGTTACACTGAGAAGAGACGTAGACCTCTTGAGTTTGAGGTTGGTTATGAAGTGTAAATTGAAAGTTTCACCATGGAAAGGAGTGTTGAGGTTTGGCAAGAGAGGTAAACTGACTCCTAGGTTTATAGGCCCATATCCTGTCATTGAGAGGATTGGACCTGTAGCCTACAGGTTGGATTTGCCATATGAGTTAGCTAATCTACATGATGTGTTTCATGTAATGATGCTGAAGAAATGTTACCTTGGTACATAGAAGATAGTAGACCTAGAACCTGCACAACTCAGACCAAATGTAACCTATGTTGAAGGACCTATACAGATAGTTGATCGGAGGATCAAGAAGCTCAAGAATCGTGAGATATTGTTAGTGAAGGTTTTGTGGAGGAACCACAACCTAGAGGAAGCCACGTGGGAGCTGAGTCAGAGATGCGTAACAAGTTTCCTTTTCTCTTTTAGGAATTTTGGGACGAAATTCTTATAAGGGAGGGAGATTGTTATGACCCACTCCAAAGCTAACTAGTAAGTTCAATGATCACAACATCATTAAGATGATTAAGTTAAGTAAGCACAACGCTTAGTGCATCATTTAAGTTGATTAAGTTGAGTTAAGTGCTCAACATGTGATCAGTTCTTTGATCAAGTGAAACAGTCTAATTAACATGATTTCTAGCCTTGAGGTTGTAGAGAATCTCGTTCTTGAAAAGTTGCAAAAGAAATCGTGTTATTTGGACCTACGAGGCAAAAGTTATGATGTTTTTATGTTCTTTGGACCTATAGTGCAATTTATCCATTAATTGGCTATAATTTCTTTTCCATTTTTCCTTTATCCCTTATCATTTCTTCTTCTTTGTGATAGAATAGAGCAACCGTAGAAACATAGCTTGATTGAGAGAAGTAGAGGGGGGCTGCGCACAGGCGATTTAGGGCTTGGTAGCTGCGTCTCCAACAACGCCCACCCTTCCATCCTCCTTCCTCCTTCCTTCCTCCTCTATTCATTGCCCTAGCAGCGCCCTAGCGCCCAACCTACTAGGGGTGGTGCTCCAGCAAGCAACAGCAGTACGACTGCTGCAACAACGGCCAGGAGCCCGATTGGCGTGAGCAGTAGCACCAAAACGGCCGCCTCGACTCCGACCATGAGCCCAAGGCAGGAAACTGCAGCATCCCGCCCCTATTGCGCCACCTGTGCCTCTATTTAGTAGGGGCGATGCCCTACCTCGCAGCAACCACAACTGCAAGAAACAACAGCTAGGGTCCGTTTGAGCATGAGGAGCAACATGTAATCGACACCCTTGGCTTCGTCCTTGAGGTTCATGCCCAAATCCGCAACCACGAGCAACACCTAGCTGCATATTTAGCTTGTTTCCTCCACCTATGCATGAGAAAAGCAACAACCTATTTATAGCAGGTTCTAACCAGACTGAACCAAGGTTGAAGAAGACATGCTGACGCCTGGATTTAGGCTCTGGATGGATTTTCGGTTGAAATTCGGTCACCTCGACCCACTATGAGTAGAATTTCACTCACTAAGCACGCTTAACTCAAATAATCGAGTGTTTTTGGTTGAATCAATATTATTTGCAGGTAACATCATTTACCTAGGTGTCAGGCAGTGTCGGTGCCGCCCGATTTCCAAATTTGAACGTTTTAATTACTAACATTGCACAAAGCTAATTAGTTAATTGATATGTGTGATTTGGATTATTGGAACTGCATGATTGATTAAAACCTAATTTGCTCAGTTTAAAAGTTGGAATCAGTAGCACACGACCAATAACTGGATAGTTTGGGTATAAACCAAGGCTACACGATTTTAGTAATTCAATTGATGCACGATTACAAAGAAATATGATGACATGAAAACATTCAAGAAAACCTAGTTGCACGCTCCCTACTATACTAAATGTGAGTAGTTTAATAACTATACAAATTGACACGTTTTCCAAAGAAATTATTTGAAATTCTCAATTAATATTAATAACTCATGCCATAGTAAGTAATTTAACTCTTAATTGAGTGATGTAATGCACAACTCTGATCTTGGGTTGATGTGCATGATTTTTGAGGAATTACAGATAATTTACAAGTGCTACTGATGATTACTCATATATCGAGTAATTAACTCTTGTTAGTGCGTTACGATGTTCAATTGTATGATTTGCAGTGTATATGTGCCAAGTTGACATGAATTCTATTTATTTAAGAATTTTAGTCTGCCTACATGCATAATAATGTTGATTTCTCAATAAATTACAAGTGGACATGTATTTAGTTTATTTAAGAATTTGAAATCTTCTTGCATGCTTAATATGTCGAATCTCTCAGCATTTGCAATGCTTGAATATACTGCTCTATCAAATTTAGAATGATATTCATATCATGTTGTATTTATATGTTTCAGATAAATAGGCTCGGTACCATAGAGATACCAAAGCCAAGAATAAGTAAGAGAGATGCAATGTAGTAAGATCTTTTCTAGAATAATAAAATAATAGATTAAGGGCCCTGACACCATAGAATCCCTATGTGAGGTCTGTGCCTTAGGGATGAAATGACCTACCCTGGTGGTGCGTCCAGTATACGGGGGTCAGAATGCACCCACGGAGCATGTGGGGAGACAAAGCCCTTGAGGAAGTCTCCTCAGAAAAGATAGGTTACCCAAAATGAACCAGAAGTCCTGGTGGTAACCCAGAGGTACCCACATAGCGTATCAAGATGAGGCCCATAGAGCGTCTCAGACTCTCCACCTGTGTGCTCAGGTTAGAGGAGGAGTCCAATTTACGACACCATAGGAGTGTCGAGGCCAAAGAGCCAGTTTTCCTGTTGCAGACCAGGACAGTAGTCAGACTTAGCTATCCTGGGGTGTCGGCTAAGTTTTGTACGGTGGGATCGTAGTTTGCTATGAGTCTTCATATGTAGAGTACACTGCATATGATCAAGGCATAAGATAAAATATGCTCATATAGGTTCATAGAGTTTCTTATAAGTTAAAGAGTTAAGAAAGATTTGAGTTAGTTTCACAACAGTTGTCATTTAAATGAAAATTTTGTATTCTTTGTTATTTAATCGTATCTACAACTTTGCAACAGTTGTTATCTTAATGAAATGTTGACATCTCCTGTCATTTAAATTATATTGCTTAGATCTGATCAATATAGTATTATTTGGTATTTTATTACAATTAATAAACATAAATGAGTTAGCTGTGATGGTTGGGTGAAATTCTATTCACTGAGCCAGTAGCTCACCAACCTACTGAAACATTTTTTCAGGTCAGCGTCAGCACAAGGAAGCTGAAGGATCATATCACCCAAGTTCTTAGAAGGTCGGTTCGTAGTTAAATAGAGGTCTCTTAGTCCTTTCCCCTCGGTCCTTGGGCATGAGGTGTGGTAGTGAGAGAATATACTGTAATATGTAGTTTATATTTCAGTTAACTGTTGTGCTTTATATCCCACATGAAAAATGTAATAAGAGGTCTAAATCTGCTTTACCTATCTAGTAATGTAATTAGTAGTTGCTTCTGTAGTTTAGTAAGATTTTAGTTTACTCCAAGTTATAAGATTTACCTTTAGGTTAATTTTAAGTGATTAAGAAAAAAAAAGAGTTAAGGGTGATCTTGTATTAAGTGTAATCCTCATAGTCATGCCCTAATCTCATGATTTGAGGTAAATTGTGGGATCAGGGCGTCATAGACATAGCGCATGAGTACCCAAATGTCTTTCATGTAGAAATTCCTAAGTTACCACCCGATCCTGATATGGAATTTTCAACTGATCTTACACGAGTACCACACCTATTTCTCGAGCACCCTATCAAATGGCTCATGCTGAATTGACTGAACTCAAGAAATAGTTGCAAGAACTTCTAGATAAAGGCTTTATTCACCCTAGTTCCTCCCCTTAAGGAGCACCTGTTCTATTTGTTAAAAAAAGGATGGGTCCCTCTACATGTGCATTGATTATCATATGATAAATCAAGCTACTGTGAATAATAAATATCCATTTCCATGAATTGATGATCCCTTTGATCAACTTCGCTCAGCTCACATATTCTCAAAAATTGATCTCCATTCAGTTATCATCAACTAAAGGTGAAAAATGAATATATTCCAAAAACCGCCTTTTAAACTCGATATGGGCACTATGAATTTTTAGTCATGCCATTTGGATTGACCAATGCCCCTAGTATGTTTTTGAACTTAATGAATGGAGTCTTTCAACCCTTGATGAATTTGTAGTACTCTTTATTGACAACATTCTAATTTATTCCAACGATATTGAATCCCATTGTGTACACCATTGTAAGGTCCTTGATTTCCTTTGAGCACAAAAGTTTTATGCAAAATTGACCAAGTGTGAGTTTTTAATCTATAAAGTCATGTTTCTTGGCCACATCATCTCATATAGAAAACTCTCTATTGACCTTGCTAAAGTGTCTTTTGTTCTAGGGTGGCAAGATCCTAAGAATGTTTCTAAAATCTAGAGTTTTCTTAGCCTGGATGGATATTATAGATGCTTTATATACAACTTTAGAAAGATGGCTTTGCCTCTAAATAAACTCACAAGGAGAGGAGAATGCTTTATATGGTCAAATGAGTGTGAAGATAGCTTTTGGGAGTTGAAGTCGAAGTCATCCCCCACACCTTTCTTGACACTTCCTTTGAGAAATGAAGGGTTTTTTATACTCACTGATGCATCCAAGTATGGGCTAGGATGTGTCCTAATGAAGGAACAAAAGGTAGTGTCATACACTTCTTGATAGTTGAAACCCAATGGGTCAATTATCTGACACATGATTTAGAGTTAGCTACCTTCATTTATGCTTTCAAGATATGGAGACACTACCTTTATGGCGCTACCTTTGATGTTAAGACTGGTCACAAGAGCTTGAAGTACATTCTAACACATAAGGACTTAAACCTTAGATAGAGAAGCTTGCTAGAGTACCTAAAGAATTACGAATTCATGATTGCCTATCACCCTGGTAAGGCAAATGTCGTAGCTGATGCCCTGAGTAGGAAGCAAGTTAAATGTGTTGTTGTGTTCACTATTGAATGGAGGAATTTAGAAGTCTGATCTCCTTGGGTCCCGAGATGTATGGGAAATAGAATTCATTGGTCTAGCATTAATGTAAAACTAGGTCTCCAGTCTGAAATTCTGATAGCACAAAAGAATAGTCAAAAGCTTGAGGAAATTACTAGAATAGCCTCAGACACATCTCTCAATTGGCATGGACATTGGGATTTGATATAAATAAAACATCTGGGTTTGTGAGAATTCAACTTTGGCAAGAAAGGTATTTCAAGAAGCCCACAGATCAAAATATACATTGCATCCTGGATTGACAAAAATGTATAAGGACTTCCAGAGTATTCTGGTGGAAGAGTATGAAGAGTGATATAGTTGTTTTCATCTCTAATTGCCTAACTTACCAACAAATCAAGAATGAAAATCATAGGCTAGGAGGTCATGTCAGAATTAGATGGGCTTTCTTGATGCGTCTTGTATTCCTATCGACCTCCCTCCCTTCTGAAACCTTACCAATCCCCAAATTTAAGTGGGAGAATATCACCATGGATTTTGTGGTGGGTTTACCCAGGACCAAGAGCGGGAGAGATGCCATGCTCAACTAACCAACATTTTATTTCGATAAAGAAAACGAACAAAGTTCTAGAACTGGCAGGGCTCTAAATTCGGGAAATAGGTAGGTTGCATGGGATTCCTGTATCCATTGTTTCCAATCATGATGCCAATTTCACCTCCCACTTGTGGCGACAAGTTCAAGAAGAGCTGGACACCCAATTGAATTTCAACACTTCTTATCATCCACAAATTGATGACCAATCTGAAAGGACAATTCAAGTATTAGAGGACTTGTTGAGATCATGTGTACTTGATTGGGGGGGTTCATGGGATCCCTACCTACCCGTAGTGGAATTAGCCTACAATAACAACTACCAATCAGGAATTGGCATGCCCCCTTATGAAGCTCTTTATGGACGACCATGTAGATCATCCCTTTATTGGGATGAAGTTGGCAAAAGAAAAATCTTGAAGTCTAAGGAATTACAAATTTATTTTGATAATGTCAACTTGATTAAGAAAAGAATAAAGAGAGCTCAGGACTGCTAGAAATCTTATGCTAATGCACACATGACCAATGTATAATTTTTGGTGAGTGATCATGTTTTCTTGAGGATTAGACTAATTCGAGCTATAGCAAGAAACAAGGGAAAACTAGGTCCTTGGTATGTCGGTCCTTTAAAAGTGTTGGTCTACATGGTGAATGTGCTTATAATCTAGCTTTACCTCCTCAATATGGTTTGATGCATAATGTATTCGATGTTTCAAATCTATAGCGGTACGTCAAAGACCCCAGTCATCCCCTCAAGCATGAGTCTATTGAATTAAAAGACTCTCTTGTATACCAAGAAGAACAAGTCGAAGTACTTGATAGATGAATTAAGGAATTGAGAAATAAGGAAACATAAATGTTGAAAGTTTTGTGGAAGCATCTTGGCACTGAGGATGCAACTTGGGATTGAAGTCAGACATGGAATAGACATTTCCATATCTTTTCAAGGAAGCATGCATTTTGAGGATAAAATTCCCCTTAAGGTGGGGAGGGTGTGATAAAGTGAGTTTTCAAATGACTAGTACCTTATATTCAAGTCCTTTTATGATTGAATTTAACTTCAGTTATCATCATGGGATCATTTGATAAGTGTGTGGCTCTAATTAGGACAATGGGTACACTTTTACACCTTATGAATATAGAAATACACTTTACTTTTAACTTGCTACCACTTTACATCTTTTACACATCTAACATTGTCCTTTCGATCTAATTTTTGTATAAATATTATAGACTTTAGGAAGAGCTTTAGGTAAAAAATTTAGCTCAATTGAAACTTCCTAGCTCCCTATAGAAATTCTTGAAAATGGCATGTTTAAACCCCCATTTTCCCTTTCTTTTTCCTCATTTTCCCTTAGTTGGGCCAAATTTTGCCCTAACTTGGCCATGAGCTCGACCCTCATAGAGATAAGGGGCAATCTACACGCTGTCAGATGATGATATAATGATAGCTGGATCATCTTTTACCTTGGATTGGCAGGGTACACAGCCACCAGGTAGGGGAGACCTGCTACCCAGATCTCAGACAATTCCTGACTGTTTTGTGTGAAATTAGTTCCATACATTTCACCTATGCGATCTGCAGCTGATCCATGTGTTTCTCACACCAAAATGAGGCTGATTCACAAACATTTTAAGGAACATTTGTGTGAAATTAGTTCCATAGGTTTCACCGCCTCCATGGCCAAGAATGGACCAAATAAACCCTAAACATAGACCCTCACATCTATATAAACATGCCTACGAGTTCTCTTTTCCACACGAACAGAACCCTACCTTCATATTTTGCTCTCGTGCACTATCTTGGAATTGCCCAAAGCTAGGGCATGTGGCCATTGCTCCCTATTCACAACTCTCTCTCTCTCCTCTGGTATACTTCTCTCTCTTTCCCTCTCTAGAATCTTGTCTTGACCATAAATTTTGACCCCATGCTCAAAATTGCCTAAAATTATAGTCCATTCGAAACAAGAGAACAAGTCGGATGCAATGGGATTATTTGCATCATCGATTTCCTAATCCTTTTTCAAAACGATCCCTACTAATGAAAGGCATGCCTTTATCTTAACCATATTACCATGGATTCTTGTGAAATCAATCTAACACTAGGGTTGTAATATTAAACTCTGGAAAATGGATTTGATACTTGTTTAAGTATATTTTCTCATTCTAAATGAAGGCCATTCATTTTCTCTACCCCTTCTGACCATGAGAAAGCAAGGCTCTGCAAGACCTTGAACCAATAACCATCTTTCGGCTAGGTTATTTGTCATTGTTAGTAAATTGAATAAAACACACTCTTATCGAGGGTGAATGATCCTCGTATGCTTACCTTTTTTATTCAAAACCAAGGTTCTCCAACATTGAATCCTAACAATAAACTACTCATCTTTAACTAGGTATTGAACTTACATCTTGGTCGCTTGGAGACTTGTGAATTTAGATTTTGTTCAGGAAGGTACGTGTACTTGACCATTATTCGATGCTATATACTTGTACATATATATGGTTGGAATATTTGATTTTATTGCTCACATGAACTCCCTCGTATCCCATAGATTCATGACTAGTTTTGATCATTGCCTTCTCATCAACACTCAAAGTCTTTCCCCTTATTGTAATTAGGGGATAAGTGCCAAAACCCTCTCCTTTTTCCCTTAGGGTTAAGTGGCACACAAATTTTCCCTTTGGGTTAAGTGGCACCTTGTTAGTCATCCTACCCACTTTGTAAATCTGAGTGTACGGACTCTTAGTCAGATTATATTGTGGATCATTTTGTAAACTTCACTTGTATTTGAAATGTTACCTCTTTGTTATCATTTGTAGTTTTTCTTTCGAATATACATATATTATTTTATGTTGGATAATTGTAATCAATGTGTGACATTGACCCTAGGTCAAAACTTTCGATCAAGTAAACAATGAGGACTCCACCTTTGCCCTTTATCTACTAAATTTGATAGAAAGATTTAAGCTACACCAACAAATAAACATATGGGAGCATAATATGTAATTGGGTTGTAGTATTTCTTTTACACTTACTAGATTGACCTCTCTCCTTCTAAATTTCTATCTTGTTGCCCAGGGGCCATGTACAAACTTTTATGGTTCATTTTAATAGTAAGAGATGTTACTTCAATTTATGTATGTGATTGTGTGAGAATAATTAGGCCAATTAGGGACGGGCACTTAAATCCTGTAACCACTGGCTTGGTAGTGGAATCAGGATTGGGGTAAAAATGGCTCCATGACAAATATCTTGGCATAACTATTATAATATAATATAAGGTGGTACTCAAGGTTTGCATATTATAGAGGTTCACTACTCTAAGAAGATGACCTATGTCATTTTATATGGAACCAATCTATTTGAGTTCCTTCTCTTTGTAGTTATTTCAATCTCTCTCTTACTTGCTTTTAATATATGCACATATATATTTGGAAATATTCTAAAGGTCTAATGAATTTGGTGTAAGTGTTTTTATCTCAATTCAACCCCCTCTTTAGCCCATAGTTCTAATGCAACTTGTAAAGCAGAACCAAAATAAGAGGAGAAGTCTGACTCTGTATTTTCTCCACCAATTAAAATGAGTAACATGTCTATGGACAGGGTTGACAAGTCCAACAAATGAAAAATAAGATATTTTCTTATCCCTGTGACCAACCATTAGATCATGTGGATGACCAATTGCTTGTAGCCTCTTCTTTACCCTTACATGAATGGAGGCTACGAATGATCTATTAATTATTATGTCAAAATTGTTCAATATAGAACTTTTCTCACACAAATAAAATGTGTGACACCAACATATTAATGTCACAATTTTGGCCACACAACTCATACATATACAAAAGGGATGTGGGACAACTTCTACCTAAAACTTGGTAAAAATACATCAATAGCAACATAATGGGATAATATTAAAACCAAAATGTCTTTCTCTAAGAGCTTCATTTAATCATGAAACTTCGATAGGTTTATCACCCTATAACTACATTCCATCTGCAACACTATTTGACTAGTCATATACTTAATACAAAAGTGTGTAAATATAGGTATATAATGATGATGTTCATATCAATCAAATCAAAAACTACGTAAATATTTTCTAGATAAAAATCCATAAAAGGGTAGACTTTAAAAACCATTATTGTTCCATATTAATATTGAGTTCTCTAGTGTCATAAATAACTTCAAAGGTATAAGAAACTAAGCATTTTGACATAACAACACATATATTCATATAAATTTGAACTTGCTATTCCAAAATTCAAACTCATGAACTAAATTATCTCATTATTCTCTCCACCATAAAGGAGGTTTGTAATGACCCCTATTCTAATAGCCCCCACAAAATGAGGAAAATATGGGCAAGGGTGGTTGTTCTACATTTCCAAGACAAATAACTCAACAAAATGAACCAATAATGAGACACAATAATATTCCAATAAAAACATAGAAGAACCAAAATCTCCACAAAGGAGTTGTATCATAATTGTATTAAAAGGGAAAGTCCATGTATTTAGGAAATAAAAAACAGATCAAAATGGTGAAACTAGCTGATCGTCCATTGTGTCCTTCAATTATGCTACACAACTATTCAGTCTTTGACTTAAGATATGATCAAACCTAAAAAGAAAAAAATGGTGTCAACATAAGAATATTTTGTTATATGGGGAAAATTAGGAATCATTAAGTATGCAATAAAATTATTGATAAAAAGACAATAAATTTCTGATAATGAAAGAACATATTTTAACTCTAGTTTCACCCATACTCCACATCCCCATTTGGTGAACTGGTATTTTTTAACAAGCTAGCTATATTGAATAACTAATTTATATTAAATACAAGTTTTCCTATCCCTTCTTCTTGGTAAATATCCTGGTGTAAACAATTTTATTTTCTTCTAATTCTGAATTTTTTTGGGGGTATTTAGTGAAATGTATCATCATGATCGTTAGTAGATTTACCCTTTAACACCCTCATAGGATTGAGTAGGGTTCTTGTAATGCATGGGCCCACCACCCAAGGATTTAGTAGAGTTTAAAGAATGGCGTCTGGCTCCACAAACCAACACTAGCCTTAATTGTGTGCTTTGTCCTCATTCACACACAAGTTAGGATCAACTTCCAAACTAATCATCCATCCGTATACTAGTCCAAGCCGAGCACGCTTAACTATCCCTAAAAAGGAGATGCTTCTTTGTGATATGGGTAGTTCTATCATTACTTTTAGAATCATTTTATTTGATTCCTTGGATCCTAGGACGTTACAATCTCCCCCAATTAGACTCTTGACATTCTCATCAAGGCTTACCTATATAGCCTTATAATATTTCCCCATTTCAGTGTAGACCCATAATGACCCATGGACACTTAGATCCTGGTCACAGTTGCTAGCGTAAGGGTGGCTCCATCACCATGGACAACCCTTTCCTACATGCTTGGATGCCATGAATTAAAATTGGCATGTCACATGCCCATGTGGGCCCCACCATCTGGAAGGGTTATGTATCTAATACCATTTGTAATGCATGAGTCCACCACCCAAGGCTCTAGTAAAGTTTTAGGAGTGACAATTAGCCCCACATACCATCAATAGACTTAACTATGCACTTTTTCCTCACTCACATGCAAGCCGAGATCAAATTCCCTATTGGTCACCCATCCTAGTACTACTCTAAGTTGAGCACGCTTAAATATGAAGTTCTTAGTTATGGGCTCCCTGAAAAGAAGGTGCACCTTAGTGATATGGGTAGTCCAATCATTATTTTTAAGATCATTTTGTCTGAGGCCTCAGATCTTGGGACATGTAACTTACTCAATTCTAGGCATATATATCAAACATCCCTTCTTCTAGGCCCTTATTTTATTATGATAATACATTTACCCTAAAATATATTATAGTTAGAATCCTTGGAGTCAATTGGTGTCATGGATATATAAATACCCTTAATATTTGGTGTTTAAAGCTAAATTACTATATTCAAATAACAAGACTAGATGAACAAATATACCTATTACCAAGCTGGACTCTAATATGACACCCTAAAATATTTTAGGGGTATAAGATGAGAGGAATCATATTGATATGCAATATACGGTCTAGATGACTAAATACATTATATGTCTGTCTAATGTGGAAATAAAAAAACATAACATAAATATTTACAAAATGTAAAATTGAGGACAAATTTGGATTCCCCATGTCCTTATTATCTAACATACTCATTTTCAGGTCAATTGACCCTCATTTACCCATTCAATTAATTATTTGAATGATTATCTTTCACATGGATAATATTTACATTCTTTTTTTCCTAATGTTTGAATTTCCTTTTCTCCTTGTAACACATGTGGACCCGTCTCCTTTCCTAGTCATCTCCCTCTCACATGGTCTTCTTCTTTTGCACTCTAGGAAGAAACACTATGGTGATCACGTGCATCTTCCTTCTCTTCCTCTCCCTCTCTCTCACTTCTCTCCTATATTACCTCTCTTTTCCTTTTTTCCTCTCCATCTTCCTCAGCCTTAAAACCCTACTCACCACCACCGCTTCATCAACAACACCCATCAATGACTAGGGAAACTCCACCTGCAACCACATCGGCAAAGGATATTGCCGTCAGCCCTCATCAATTTGTAGTATGAAGACGCCACCAACAACACACTACAATGCCTCTGCCTTCTCCTTCACTAATGCAATTGCTACTTTCTTCCTGCACCACCACTTCTTCCTTCCCTCAAGTGCACCTCTGTCAACCCCTCATGTGGTGCATACGTCATAATTCCACCAGGGACTACCACCACTTTTATCCTCCTCGATGCACCTTGCACCAATGGAGCGAGCCCCAACACCCTGGTATAGAAAGCCACCAACACCTTCAACAACGTATGCCCAATAACCAAACCACCACCTCCAACCACAAGGCCAGCAAAGGTGCTACCCATGAGCTTCATCGAATTTCTATGCAGTGATTCCTCCCTCATCTCTACAACCGCCTACCCTGTACATCCCTTTCCTTTCTGGTCACCACCCCTGCTGCCACCTGCTATAGGGATTGTGAGGAAACATGCTGGTGCCCAGAACAATGACATACATGCAACACCCCATGACATGCTGGTAGAGTTCTCCGCACCCCTCACAGCCATCAATGAAGACCATGAATCCACATTTACTTGTCTCCCTCATGAATCTGCCACCATAAATCCTTGATCCATCCACCATACCTCCTTCTTCCTCACTGAGTCCCTACTACTCCCTCTTCCTCATACTCCCCATGTTTGACCACCATCATTGCAAATACACCTGCAATCAAAACCTTTACATCATGACCTAGAGTCCCCACCTCTCAATCCACCAGCCATGATTGCTACAACATGGGATGACCAGTTGCTGACATGTTATACACCTGAACCACCACCGTCAGGGCCACCACCATCCTAAACATAACCAGGTAGTTGCTTGACTTCTTGTAACCTCATCATCTAATGAATCCACCACCACTCTGTCTTCCCTCTCACCATTTACATCCACTTCTTGATAGTTTACATGAGTTGAGCACATAGTCCATGGCGGCATCACCACTAATCATGTTATCTCAACACCATCCTCATGGCCACCTCTTCATCTTCCCCGACGACCTGAGTCTAAGCTTCTAAGACTGGCGCCTCTTGGGCCAGCATACCATATGACCTAACTTATAGCCTTGGCAGCCACCCATCTCCCCCTTGTCCCCTTCCTTTCTTCCCTGTCATTACCACCATGATTTCAGAAACCACCTCTGATGGAGGATATTAGATGATGAGGTAGCAGCCAAACTCCATAGAGACACAACTTGTGACCAGATCAACCTTCACCATAGTACCAAGGGACGTATAGGAGGAACCCATGGACTTAAATTGTATATGGTTCACAAAGATCCATGGAAGTTGTCACAAACTGCATTAAAATCAATAACATGTCAGTATCTACTCTTATATTCCAAACATTATCTTTTTAGAACTATTAGATATGTAATACACCAAAGGATTCATATTATAATAGTACATAAATATTGTGTTATAACTGATCGTAGTAGTAATTTAGGGCTACTAATTATTTATTGAATGGAATATATGAGAATACATATGCATAAATCAGTATACATCATTTTTCCATCTCTAAATCCTATAGCCTAAAAGTAATTAACAATTTCAATAGTTTTAATAGGAAAGATAGTTTACTAATCTCATGGATTTCAGATATTACAAACCTTAGACACACATATATGTACATATATGTTTTATGATAATAACAAATGCAAAGGAATTTAATGAACACATTCATACTTATGGGATACTAATATATTTACTCTTAGTGGACTAATAAAAGTGTAATGATATTCGATAAGGATGATATCATGAAATAAATTTGAGGAATGATTTACCCACACATACATGAAACATACACATACCTAGAATTATGTATCTAAAAATGGATATGAGAACTAATACATGTATCTAATGCATCATATAACCAACTTATTAGATACAAAAAATCATAATTGGATGATTGGAACTAGGATAAGAACCTTATATATAGCCATGTTAGGAATGCATACACATGATCGCTTGGGTTTGACTAACTTACATCATGTGTTCCTAGGCTGAATACTCAACCTTGGGGACCAAGTATATCAATTGAGTAAACCACTAGTCATGAAGATAAGGTATGTACATCCTCTATTTTATTTTTGGCATGATTTGACTTAAACCTAATTCATTTAATGAGCATCTCTTGAATATCAACTCTACTTGAAATTTAATTATTGGTCATTCTTGATTTGGATTCATATAACCTCATATGGTTCTTGAATGATTCTTTCACAATGGGTGTTTTGACCCCTCTTGATGTGATTGCCTTTTATGTGGAATTGATTAAAATGCTAGTCTTTCTTCTATATTTATGAATGCTGCATATTTGACTATAATATCTAGAATAATCATACTTATGTACAACCATACTTATAAAGGGCATGCGAATTCCATCCCGGGTGTGCGTTTCCACCCTTACATCTTTTAGGCCATGATACTATGGTGTTATGGCCATCTTTAGGTATATTTAGTCTACATTGTTATGCATACAAAGTTATTGTTTCATATTAAGATTGTTGATAATTGCTATGGCAAGACACTTTTATCCATGCTTGTAATCTGAATTTTATTATGCCTCATATCTCTTGTTATATTTCTCTTGAACTTACCAAATTGCAAATAGCCCCCTTATTGTGGAAACATCTATTTTGCACTTGTAACCTAATATAATGCTGAAGTGTTTATTATATATACATATTTAGCCTTTGTTGGCCTATCTTGTTTCCTATGTTCTAGGTGATGTTCCCTTCCACCCAGGTGTAGGTACATTAGAAAACAAGGATACAAAAAGACCATATACAAGATATTGGACCTTAGGATAGCTTGGAATGGTCAGGTTGCCCTCTGCAACATGTCTTGTAGGTGATTAGATTTATTAGATGTATACCTTTTACTTTGTTATATTGCCTTTTATGGTGAGGAACCGTTGTAAATGAATCATGATGTAACTTTGTAATAGTTTTGTTTCCACTGCTTACTTATTATCTTGCTATGATATGTTTATCATTTGAGAAATGGATGAGATTCCTCCTTTCCTCCATAGTTAGATTGGGATGGTTTTTATCTCTCAATTAAGTGAAGAGTGGGTCCCCTCTCAGATCTCACTTTTTACAAAATGGTATCAGAGCCTAAGCAGTCGGTAACTTAACTATTTCAAGTTATCCTATATTGATCCTTAATTAGGTATTAAGGTGACCCTTTACATGTAATTGATGTAGCTAATATTGAATAGTAGAATACTAAATAGGTTTTAAACCATATCTAAGTTGGTGATTTCCACTCCCCAAACTGCTGTTTGGTTGAGACTCAATTTTTGGGATCCATAGTTCACCCTACATACTTTTATGGAATACAAAATATCCCCACATAGGAGTCGACTATCCTGATCAATAGACTCAGTCCCCACCTTAGGGAAAGATAGTTCACAACTAAAATGTAGGTTGACTTGAACACTCATATATGGGCTTAACTCTAATTCCCCTATGGGCTCTTTCCTTATTGTTTTGTTAGCATGCCTCAGATACAACCACCATGAGGATTGAGCATGTATGGGGGATATCTTATAGAACTCAGACATAAGTTGAATAATGGTAATGATTCTCTTGATGCTAGGTGATTGTATTAACTATCTATGTTATGGTTGGGCATGATTTTCCTTTAACATGGATTATGTCCACAGAGCTCTGACGAAATCCTTGTATGGATTGGATACCATCCTCATTGAGCTTGTTACCCTCATATATGTGAATTGGTTGAAGAAAGCTATAATTTTTAGTAGATATCCTTGAGTGTTTACCTCTTTCATCTCCAATAGTGTGCTTGGTTTATCTAGTTATTGAGATGAATATGTCAACCATGTAGGTTACCTTGTCCTTTGAAGGCACTATGGATGCAACCCGTTAGTGATGGAAAACCCCAAATCTCTTATGTAATGTTGGGTAATCTCATGACTTCCTTAGGAGTTGTGATGAGGTAGTGTAAATTATATTTAAGAGTGACAAGATGAATGATGCTTGTTGTGACTTATTAGGGTTCGATAGAAGTTGTGTAATAGGAAACCCTTCTTCATCCTATGCTACGAGACTAGCGATGCATTTGGTCGTACCCTTTGTATGATTGAGGATTAGAATATGTTGGTGGACTACAGTGGTGATAGAATAATTCTGTAGGTATAGTGTGGTGAATAAGTGGTGGACTTGGTTCTCGAATTGATTTTGGCATCACTCTTGGATTTTTTCACAAAGTTTTCATTACCAAACTTTTATTTCATTATTAAATTATACGTACCACAAAGAAACTTTTAGGTTTTATTGATGGTTTTGGAAACAAAGTCACCACTACAAGAAAGTTTGAGTAATAAGGAACCCTTTAGTCATTGAACCATGAATTGGCATGATCAACCATGAAACCCCAGGTCTAAGTGTGATGTAGTCAATACTAAGAAGAAGTTTTAAAAAAACTAGTTGATCCACCCTTGTTGTCCCTCTAGAGGTTTAGATAATTTATAAATTAATCCTCTTTAAGGGGTGGAGTTTTGCACACTTTATTCGTAGGGGTGTAACTTAACTTAAGGAATAATCTAGACTAATAATAGTTGAAATTAGTAAAACTTGGATCAATCCTAATGATATTGCCAAAAAGAGGTAGCTACCACCTAAACAAGCTTTGAGAGTGACCCTTGCTAATTATATCACCATAAATGTTACCTTGATAGTTAACATAAATTTCAAAATGTATCAAGTTATTTTTGAAAGGATAAACTTAAGTCAGACATAGTGCTCAACTCAGTTAGAAAAAAAAATCAAAGTACACCTAGAAGCTCAAATTATTACCTTATACCCCAGTTTGATGGTAATTAAGTGGTAAGGATAACTCTATAATAGAAGGTAGGTTGAACATGATACTGATGATGCAAATTATGAACGTACATATTTCGCACATGAATTTGTAGTAATCTAAAGTGAACATGAATTAACTTCACCATAAACTAAGCATGTGTAATGTAAATACACCACAAAGTTTTGTATATAATTGTGATATGTAGGATGGTACAATAATCCACTACATTTAAGCATAGTAGAAATCTTAGATTGATTTAGAACTATGATATAGTACACCTGGCTAGTGATGTATGGATTTTGAGGAAGAAATCCTCTTTGAGGCATGCAGTGTTGGTTACATACTCAATTCTAGGCATATATATCAAACATCCCTTCTTCTAGGCCCTTATTCAATTATTCTAACATATAATACATTTACCCAAAAATATTTTATAATCGGAATCCTTGGAGTCAATTGGTGTCATGGATATATATATACCCTTAATATTTAGCATTTGAGGATAAATTACTATATTCAAATAACAAGACTAGATGAACAAATATTCCTATTACCAAACTGGACTATAATATGACGCCCTAAAATATTTTAGGGGCATAAGATGAGAGGAATCAAATTGATATGCAATATACTAATTATATGACTAAATACATCAAATGTATGTATAATATGCAAATAAAAAAAATATAACATTAAACATTTACAATATGTGAAATTGATGCCAAATTTGGATTCCCTATATTTTAGGTCAATTTAACCTCATTTACCCATTCAATTAAATTTTTTTGACATCTCAATAAACATTAATAGAAAGCCATACACCATCTACAAGATAGTAAAATCACATCAGGGTACCAAGGAACAACTCCTTTGGCAGAATGACATAGCACATGACTCAGATTGGGATGTGATAGATAAATTTTCGTGCCAACCACCTCTTGTTGTAGCTGTCTAAAGCAGCTGTCTAGGATGCGAGCCAACAATCTTCAAGAGTCCATGAGGATATTGGGGAAGGAGTTCGAAGTACCACCAACAGAGATCGCCATCTCATCCATGCTTGAGGCCACCATAAAAGTATACAGCTCGACCCAAAACACAACAAGAAAAACTAACAAACACCGGTTGAGCAGGAAGGAGAGGGGGGTGGAAGAAGAGCCCAGGGGGAGAGGGTTAATTAATTGTTTGAATGATTATCTTTCACATTCCTAATATTTACATTATTTTTTTCCCAATGTTTGGATTTCCTTTTCTCCTTATAACACACGCAGACCAGTCTCCTTGCCTAGTCATCTCCCTCTTAGGTGGTCTACTTCTTTTGTACTCCTGGCAGAAACGTCGCGGTGATCACAATCATTCTCCTTCTCTTCCTCTCCCTCTCTCTCTCTTCTATCCTATATTCCCTCACTTTTCCTTCCATTCCTCTCCATCTTCCTCGGCCTTAAAACCCTACTCACCACCATCGCTTCATCAATAGTGCCCAATAATGACCAGGGAACCTCCACCTGCAACCACGACGGTAAAGGCTATTGCCCTCAACCCTCATCAATTTGTAGTACAGAGACACCACCAACACCACACTACAAAGCATCTACCTTTTTGTTCGCTAATTCCATTGCTACCTTTTCCCTCCACCACCACTTCTTCCTCCCCTCAAGTGCACCATCGTCATTCCCTGACATGAGAAAATAGTGTGTTAAACGCAAGTGAACGTATCGAGTAATATAGGCCTTCTGAGGCCCGAGTCAAACACATGGAAATGAAATCTAGAGACTAGTACTAACTATGACCTAATCAGCTAGGCCCATATGAATGGTTGGAATTGGTTTCAAGTAACTAAAAGCTATGTAAAAATGAAACAAGAGTGAAAAATAGGTGAATTAGAATAGAATGAATTCCTTAGGATGGCGGTTTCACCATGGAGAACACGACACTAACCTCTAAACAGTAACATGCATCACTCCAACCCCAAGATAAAGAGCTTATAGCAAGAACTACCCACTGTTGTAGTGTAATTCACTACCTAATCTAATGCCAATTCCATTTTCATATCAATTAGTTGATTAGTTAGGTGCTTTACAATAAACTTTGCGTTTCTCCTCCCATTTATGCTCCACCTTTCTCAAAGGGCATAGTAAATGTGTAAACCTATTCTTTTCCAACCCTTAACCCTTCTTTCAAATGATTAATGATCTAATTATCTTTCTTTGGTGATCAAGAACAAATATAACATAGAAATATCATAGGTTTATATCTAGAAATTTGGAGTAAAAGTTATATTAATGCATAAAAGTTAGGTACAATGCATGTCCGGGCTACTCCTGGGTCCTAAGGAATCAAGGGGATTATCCCCGCATGGTTTCCATGGAAAAATACATAGAAAGGAAGGAGAAAATGTGGGAAACATTAGAAATCTAAAGTAACCCCTAGAGTATAGCTGGTCCAGATGATCCCCTTCAACGTACATGCTATCTGCTATCTTTCGGCTACATAATCATCCACCAGAGGTGCTCAAATCATTCCTAGACGTAGCCTTCCATGCTGTTCTCTCATCTCCTTGCTCTCTGGTGTCATGTAATAGAAAATGGCTCAATGATTAGGTCTGGTCACACTCTCATTTAGTCATAAGAGCCACTTAGGATGCAAAAATAGTGCCATCCATCAGATTAGAGTGCTACCGTCAGATTTTCTGATCGGGTAGACTCGGTAGTACCGGTTGTGTAGTCGGTAGTACCGAGTACTTTGGGTGGTCGTGCATAATTCACACTGTTGGTACTACCGAATAGTGTCGATGGTATCGAGTCTCAATTTTGAGCCAACTCTGCCTCTCTGATGTAATTTTGGTACCACTGACTCAAGGTACTTGGTACTATCGAGATTGCTCGCTTTCTTTGATGCGCCTCTCTGACATGATTTTAGTACTACCAACTAGATGAGTCAGTAGTATTGAGTCTGTGCTATTCCTTGGGTCTTCTACTGATGTGATTTCGATACTACCGACTTGTGTATTCCATAGTACTGAGTCTGTGGGACTCTTGTGATACCTGAAAGACAAGAAAAACGTACATAAGTACTTGAGATGATCTCCAACCATTCAAAAATAGTAGAATTGTGTAAGTTTGATGCATTTAATTGAAACAATCAATGATAATATTTCATCCATAATTAATCATGCAATTGACGAATAGGTGCACAAAATCACTGAAAATACACATGTAAAAGCGACTAAAAATGAATGCATCAAACTCCCCTAAGCTTGAATATTGCTCATCATCAAGAAACACACTCTTGGATTTGTTTGAGAAAAAGTCTGCAAAATGGACACAACACATGAATTCACATCTTAATCATCCCACATTACAATCTCAAACCGTCCTTTACTGACCACAGAACCAATAACTACTATGAAGTGACCATAAATATCAATAAAATACATCCATCCTTAGATTAATGAAACACAATCAGAAGAGCAGTTAATATGATAGTCAAATCAGGCCTTCACTTACTGCATTAAGTAATTTCCTATCTACATTTCTCTTTTTCATAACTACCAATCTATGTGGAAGTTGTTCTCCTAATAAAAATGAATGAGGAGAATGATCATGCGAGTAGCCTACTAATAAGAGCAATGGGTGGTATGGAATGGGTGGCTGGTCAAGAATTACAAGAAACAACTTAATCATGTATGCCATCAAAAAAGAACATGATGAACCTATATGGTGTTGGTAATGAAAGATGAATCCTAATGCCTAACATTATGTGTGGAATGATGCATGCATTCAACATCTCATCAACAAGATGAGAACAAAGGAATTTCCACAATATGAATGTTCGTATCCGGTTATGAAGAAGTGAGCACATCCTTTCTCCCTCTATTTCATAGAATACTACTTTTTTTCATAAGCCCATTAACTAGCATGGCAAAGTTTGTTCTTGGGATTTGCTTACTATGCACATTCATTACAAATATTTTTTTCTTTTTTTCTTCTTTTTCGAGGGTATGGATGATAAATCTGCATTCTTAATTCTAAGAGAGGGAAATAGTCATACTATGCATTTATAGAGAAATGATATGGGGATGTAATATATATGTAAAATTGTTGTCATGCAACTGCATGATGTGCACAAGAGTTTGTTTATGCCTGTTCATATATTTTTTCATTTTCTAATAATGCAAAGAGAAAATAAACTAACTATCATGCTATCTATTATGCCATGCTATGCAATCAAAAGGAAATGATTCAATGTACTTGATCATCTTTAAGGTGGTGATTCATGTGGATGAAATCACATAACTAAGAGATAATGCCTTTAAAAACTATCATATGTCCCTCTCTAATGATCTATGTACAGGGTAACCTTAGGAGTTCTTTCTTAAACTTCAATTTAAGATCTCATTTAATGGTTTGGTCAGTTTAGGCGCAACTTCATCTGCATTCACATTCCATAGATAATTGAGATGTTAATTCATATTCCATGCCCTAAAGCTGACTAACCCATACACTTCCTCAAGCTGTGTGACTCAAAGATATTGCAATTCAGCTTATAAAGATGTGACAATTTCTTTTGAAAATTTTAAAATTTCACTGCAAAGACACCCCAAAGAAATAGTCTAGGTGGTATAGAAACCCATGCATTTAATGCTCCCACTAGATAGATGTGGATCCTATAATTGCAAAAACCTAGGAAATGGAAACAATTACAATAAAAATGCAAGAGAAAAACTAAGATAGATGGTTGTTCCAACACCCCCTAATCTTGAATATGACTATGCCCACATAGTCAACATTTGAACTTATGATGTGGAACTACAGTACCATGATCAGAATGAAGGAGGTGGTTGAGGTGGCATTATGGGGTCATGGGGAGGGAACATCCCCTGAAAGGTAAGGTCAGATGGAAACATCAGTGGTGGCTGTTGGTATCCTCCAAAATACCCCTGGTTCTAGTAGTGGTCAAAGAACAACTGCTGATACTGCTCCATGCAATGTAGGTGCTTATGCATGTTCTCTTGGTTGGCCAAGAGAAGACATTCATTTTTGTAGATCACCTGCTGGTTCTAGTACAGCTGTTCGTGGACATCTTGTATTCCTTCCAGTACCGCTTGATGTTGTTGTTGCCTTGTTTGAATATTCTACAACATGCCATATATGCCCACCATGTCATATAGATCATGCTCCTCCTACAAAGGTGGCAGGGCAGAAAAGCTCGAGGCAGCATAAGTGCACGCCTGCTTGCATGGAACCAATCTCTAGGTTATGGGAATGGTAGGCTCCACCTCCTCAATGTCGTCCTCATTGTTGTCGTCATGTTTCTACTCAATATTGGTGAGGGCTGCTTCCTCAGCTATTGTGTGTTCTTCCTCAGCATCAACTAGCCACCTAAGATACTCGACTCCTCATAGATTGAAGATGGGATTAGGGAGTTGATGTTCCATGTACCGTCCTCCCACTATGTAGCACACATACACCATGTCGAAGTGCGTGCTGAGGGGACCCACCTTCTTGAAATGTTGGAGATCTAAAATCTTCATGGTCACCAAAGGCACGAGGGAGGTCAGGTCAAGACGGAGGTGCAACACAATGGGGGTAATCATCCCCTAAAAAAGGATTGGTGCTTTCCACTACACCATTCATTGAACCATGACCATATGGAGGAGAAGGAAGGATCCAAAGTTGACGAGTTCTCCCTCCAAAAACCTATAAAGGAAGGAGCGGTCCATGTTTTGGACCTTCCCTTGGCCTTGGCTAGAGAAGGCAAAGATGGTATTGGTGAGGAGGCGATGTAGAATCTAAGCAAATAGATGCTTGATGTCGATGATGGAGTTGACATGCCAGATGATGCGGAAGCATTCTGTCACTTCGGTAAAATACTCCCATGCAAGGTGGTGGTTGAAGTCGGAAGGACAGGAGCATTCATGGACATGCGTCCAGTTTAAAATGTAGTTAATTCCCACAATGTGTTGGAGCAACTGTAGTTGAAGAGGTAGAAGATGACTCTTCCTTCTCTCCATTCTCCTCCTAGCTGTTGTTTGGGGGCGACTAGGACATACCAAAAGGCCAAGAACTCACAAACAAGTTCTGGGTAGGTAGGTCAGTCACCAAGGAAGGGGTCATCCACCTCCAGCTGTTGATGCTCACGTACCCATCGCATGTTGTCGGTAAAGCCTAGCCACTCTATGAGGGTGCGATTTTTATATCACATAGGTACAATTCTCCTCTTCATCAACTCTCCGTAGACCTTCTTGATCTCTGGGGTAGGGTGTTGAATGCAAGTTGTCGGTAGAAGCTGACTCTTCCTTCTTGGTCGAGGGAGAAACTCACCTTCCTCCACCGAAGAAGATGCACCCCTCCTTGGTCCCATGTCATGTATGCGATAATAGGGATAGAGAAAATAGAGCTCGTAGAAAATCATTGATGCCCGATGATGTTTTCTCAGAGTTGCTTGAGGAGGTGGGGATGAATGTGTGAAGAAAATGATATTTCCCCACTTCCTTAAATATCCTATAGATGCCAGTCATGACAATCTCGATACTACTAATTTGAAGTTGGTAGTACCAAGATTTCTCCATGAATCCATGGCTTGGAAGTATCGACGACTGATGTTTGCTGATGCGTGAGTGCAGATTGCTCCAGCGTCGATAGTACTGACTTTGAGTCGGTTGTAGTGACTTGTGGTGCAGATCGATACTACCTACCACTTGATGAAAATCATATCTTCCGTTGATGCGAGCGCACATGAGTTGTTGACATCATGTGTTGGTACTACCGAATTGGTCGTCGGTAGTACCTAGCTAGCCATTTTGCTTGGTAGGTTCGAGAAGTGTCTCATTATATTGAAATTGGGAGCGCCGAAAAATTGGCAATACTTACTATGCTGTCAATACTACCAAATCCTTATCTGTCAAGCATTGTCATCTCCAGAAACTCAGTAGTACTGACCTTGAAGTTTATAGTACTGCGTTTTCATTTCTTTTACAGATGTCAGTTCTGATGTAATTTCGGTACTACCGAGTTTGAATTAGGTGGTACCGACCTTGTAGGATCCTAAACACTCAAACAAACATACCAAGGTACCTTTTTTACATAAGAAATGAAACAACAACTATGAAACTTGAAATAAAGCATAAATGAAAAGAAATAAAGGTTGGGTTGCCTCCCAACAAGTGCCCTTGTTTTACGTCCTAGGCTAGACATGAATAAGTGCGAGAATCTAAGCAAGCTCAATGAGATTCACCTCTTCTATTCTCCTCTCCACTTTACCACCAAAATAATGTTTCAATCCCTGGTCATTAACAAGGAATGACCCAGCCCCATCTCCTATCTTTACGGCCCCATGGGGCAAAACCTCAGATAACCCACTCTATCTGGACCTCAACTTTCTTGGATGTAGATTAAGCCTAGAGTTGAATAGGAGAACCTTTTGTCTCGGATTAAACACTCCATGCAAGATGTATCGATCGTGAATCTTCTTAGTTCTCTCCTTATAAATCCTATAACTCTCATAAGCATCCATCCTCAATTCATCCAACTCATTCCATTCTAACATTCTTTTCCTTCCTGCTTTATCCAATTTAAAATTTAGCTTTCTCAAAGTCCATTTAGCCTTATGCTCAAGTTCGACGGGTAAATGGCAAGCACGTCCATAAACAAACCTAAACGGCGTAGTTCCTATAGGTGATTTGTAGGATGTCCTATATGCCCAAAGAGCATCATTCAACAACATACTCTAGTTTTTCCTATTAGTTGAGACCGTCCTCTCTAAAATCTTCTTCACCTCTCTATTGGACTCCTCAACTTGTCCCTGCGTCTATGGGTGGTAGGGAGTATCCACTCGGTGGTTCACCCCATACTTACTCAACAAAGCACCAAACTTCCTATTGATGAAATGAGATCCACCATCACTAATGATCAATTGAGCGACACCAAATCTGCAGAAGATATGATCTTTAACAAAATGACACACAATTGTGCATCATTGGTGCGGGTTGGAATTGCTTCCACCCACTTTGATACATAATCAACAACAAACAATATATATAAATTAGAATTTGAGGACATGAAAGGGCCCATAAAATCAATGCCCCACAAATCAAACACTTCAATCTCTTATAAAAAATTTAATGGAATTTCATATTGTTTAGATATAGTTCCTGCATGTTGACATGCATTACAATGAAGAAACAAGTTGTATGCGTCCTAACAAGTGTTGGACAATAAAAACCACACCCCAAGACCTTATCTGCTATCCTGGAGCTAGTGTGATGCCCCCTATAGGTAGAGAATGACAATGTGACAAAATGCTCTCAAACTCACATTGCGTTACACATTTCCCCAAAATTGCATCCCTACACTGCTTAAGTAGTACAGGGTCATCCCACATGTAAAATCTCAAAGAATTGAAGAATCTCTTCTTCTCTTGGTATCCCCAATCCTCAGGCATCGCTTTACATGCTAAATAATTAACAATGTCTACAAACTAAGGATTTTTGGCTTTTAGAGAAAAAAAGTTTCTCATCAGGTAACTCCTATACAGTCAAGATATCTAAATATTTCTCACCCACTCTTTCAAGCCTAGATAGATGGTTGGCTACAATATTCTTCACTCCTACCTTGTCCTTAATCTCTATGTTAAGTTCCTGTAGCATCAATATCCACCTAATCAGTCTTTGCATCTTTTTTTTGTACATGTATTTGATAGCAGTGTGATCTGTCACCACAATCACCTTGGCCCCCACTAGATATTGGTGAAATTTTTCGAATGCAAAAACAACAGTCAAAATTTCTTTTTCCATGGTTGTATAATTAAGTTGAGCATCATTTAAAGTTTTAGATGCATAATATATGACTGTAGGAGCCTTGTCTCAGTGTTGACCCAACACAACTCCCACTGCATAATCAAGTACATCACACATCAATTCAAACGGTTGGATCCAATCTAGAGCCTGCACAATGGGTGTGGAGATCAACTTTTCCTTTAACACCTCAAAATATGTCAAGCATATTTCATCAAAACAAAACTTAGCATCCTTTTCTAGTAATTCTAAAAGAGGTTTTGCAATTTTTGGGAAGTCCTTTATAAATCGATGATAAACTCGACATGTCCTCAAAAGCTCCTCACTTCCTTCATCGATGTCAGTGGAGGTAGCTTAGAGATGACCTCTATCTTAACTGGATTGACTTCCATGTCGTTATTAGACACCTTGTGTCCAAGAACTATGCCCTCACTCACCATCAAATGACATTTCTCCCAGTTCAAGACTAAGTGAGTGTCCTCACACATTTGTAAAACCCTATTTAGATTATACAAAAAATCATCAAATGACTCTCCATACACCAAGAAATCGTCCATGAACACCTCCAAGCATCGCTCCACCATGTTAGAAAAAATGGCAAGAATATAGAGTTGGAAGGTTGCAGGTGCATTACAAAGGCCGAACGACATCCGTCTATATGCAAATGTGCCATAAGTGTAACACCCCTGACCTGGGTTATGACCTAACCCTGGAAGTTTTGCCTAAATATGTAATTAATATACTTGTGAACACTCCCTGGCATGTAATTAAGTTCCTCGGGAACATTTACTTTCAATTTTGCTCCTTTTGGTATAAAGTTGTAGCATTGTGTTGTATGCAGGGACCTATGTGCAAATTACCCAGTTTAAGGGTTGAACTTGCAAAATTCACAAGATAAGATGTTCCTTTGATGTTGAGACATCATGAGAATGGTTATGGTAAAGTTTGAGGGATTTCCCAAGCTTGAGCACCAAGGTGCAGCTGTGGAAGCAATTCCCATGCTTAGAAACCCTAATTTGGGGTAAAGTGCAATTTACCCAAATTGAGGGGTCCAAGTTGTAATTCTTAATATCTAGAATATCTTTTATGACTCTTATCATCATTTAGAGTAGAAATGATGAAAGGGATACATCATTTAATAATCAGATGAGAAAAATGACCTTTGTGATAGAAATCACCTAGAATGGGTATGAAACCCTTTCATGTATGTACCCTAGTTGAAGGTTGGATTCCTTTACCCCTAGATCTTGATATTTCATGAGATTTGCATAAGGATAGATAGGGTTGGTCGTGCCTTTGAGCAAGGAGGGACCTAGATGTGATTTCCAATCTTGTGAGGTCCTTAGGGTGTAAAAGAGGCTAAAGTATATAAGCCCTTTTCCCTTGCAATTAAGTGAACGAACTTTCTTTCCTTCACTTCTCTTCCTTTCTTGCTCAAACGACCAAGGGTAGCTCTGGAGCTCGGGGGGGGGGGGGCGACCAACCTGTTCAAGGTAAGAAAACCCCACCTTCTAGCTCGAATTAATGGAGGAATTCACTTTCTAAGGTTGGTTTTATGGTTAGCTTACTTAGTCTTCTTGTTCTAGCCGACCAAAGCAACGTTTCCTTGGAGAATTCACCTCTGACCAAGTTGTGGAAGCTCAAGGACGCCATTAAAGCTTGGAGCTTGAAGGCTTGGAGCTTTAGGATCAACCTTTAGGTGGGTTTTATAACTCTAAACTTATGCTTTATATGTATGCTCAATTCTTGCAATTTACTTGGTAAATTCTCCTTCTACCACCCTTCTTCCTTGCACGTTTGCAAGAAAATCAGTGGAGAAACCGACCTTGCAAGAGGTTGAAGATGAGGGGCGTGATTCCCTATGTTACTTTTTCAAACGACCTTGGACCCTTTCGGTCCAAACGGTTGCAAACCGTTTGGGTTCAAACGGTTTCAAACCGTTTGCTCTCAAACGGTCTTGCAAGACTGTTTGGATTGAAACGGTCTCAAGACCATTTGAAAGAGTTGACCAAGGGACGACCGTTTGAGGGTCTGTTCCTAACATGTTGAATTTCATCTCTGCAAAGAATCAAAGTCTAATTCTTAACCAAGTGAAAGTTGAAGGCACTTCAACATGAAACCCTAATCGGGTGAAAGAGTGCTGATTTGACATATAGATCTTGTTGAGTTTTGGGTTGAAGGACCCAAACGGTCTCAAGACCATTTGGGGATTTCTCCAAACGGTCCTAAGACCGTTTGGGCACAACCCAAGACCGTTTGAAGATCTAGGGTTAAGTTAATCTAATGGTTTGAGGGTCCAATTGTAGGAAATTGATGAATTGATGAAAATTGCTGATTTTGACCTAATTGGACTTCAACCTTAGTCAAAACGACTTGGATTTTGGTCAAACTTTGGGCAAACGGTCTCAAGACCGTTTGGATGATGTCCAAACGACCTCAAGACCGTTTGGTCCAAGTTTGAGCCCAATTGGAGGTCAATTGAGAGGTTCAACCTTGAATTGATTCACATAGTTGAACATTGATGACCAATTGAATTAAAACCCTAATTGAGGAAGATTGAACCCTAATTGGCTTGCAATTGAGGGTCAATTGGATGTCTAAATGGTTAAGGCTAACCCTAACTGACTCAAATTATAAGTGGTTAGCATAGCTTTGACCATTTGAGGACTTCAACACACATATCCATGAACATTGGTAACCTTTGAACCACTTTGGAGGTCCAAACGGTTTGAGCCCTTTTTGGACCAAACGGTCTCAAGACTGTTTGGATCCAAACGGTCTCAAGACCGTTTGAGACCAAATGGTCTCAAGACCGTTTGGGGCCAAACGGTCTCAAGACCGTTTGGGCTCAAACGACCTCAGGATCGTTTGGTCCAATCGATCTCAAGTAATTTTGATTAAACGGTTTCAAACCGATTGAAGCTCCAAACGGTTTGGAAGTCAACCCTTCCAAACGGTCTTCACCTCCAAACGGTCTCAAGACCGTTTGGATCCAAACGGTCTCAAGACCGTTTGGGGTCAAACGGTCTCAAGACCGTTTGGGTGGTTGAAACCGTTTGAAGGTTGAAACCGTTTGGAGATTGGTGATGGTTTGTACTTAACCATTTGATGATGTAATTAGTTCAATGATGATTCAATCTAAACCCTAATGGTAACCTAGGTCATTAAGGGACTATGTGATTAGTGAGTTAACCCATGATGGTAATCATGTGGCAAATTACCAAAATACCCTTGAGGGGTCTAAAGGGGTAAAACCTTGTTCTAATCAAACCCTAATCACATGATGTTGATGTTTTGGATCATGTTAGTCAATGGAGACTTATCTCAACCTGATCTAGAGTGGTATTGTCACCATCTACCAGTGAGAGGAGAGAGAAAGTATTTCTAGAGAGAGAAAGTATCTTAGACAGAGAAAGTACCCTTTTTAGGAGGAAACTCTAGTGAGATACTTCATTTACACATGAATGTGCATGATTAGGGAATGACCCACCTATGTGAGGTCATGGAAACCCTATTTATAATATCTAATGGATCTTAATTCTAATTAAGAGCCTTAATGATGATGTTTCTCTTACATAATGATGTAATGATTACAATTCACCATGGAGTGAATAGTAAACCCTAATTTTAGGGTGATGACATGAAAGATGAAACAGTAAACCCTAATTGACAGGGTTATTGAATTAAACCCTAGTTGAGGGTGATTCCATGTGAAACCCTAGTTGAGGGTGATTCCAAGTGAAACCCTAATTGGGAATGCATCCCTAATTATTGAATTGTTTATGATTATCTGTTGAACTAACCGTGCAGGTTATTATGAGATAATGGTCATACCCAGGTATGAAATACCATGTTATATTCATTGAAAGCATGTCTTAAGCTTTATGAATAGTGAATCATCTTGATGCACTGCTAAGTGACATCTTTTGTGATTTATGGGTTGTAAGAGCCATAAACACCATCAAGGTCATGCTTGACAGATGACTTGTGATGAGATAATTGAGAACTGGTAATTGAAATGAGTTAGGCCTGCTACATTTTAGTATTCTCATATATAGCTGTGTTGTTGTATGATGATAAGAATACTGAATGTACCTAACTAATCAAGTGAAATGTAGAGCCCTGATCATAGATCCATCATTGTCAGAGTCTAAATGATGGTGAAACAGGTTTTCCTCAGGGAACTCCTGGATCACATACTTTTGAGTATGTGGGGTACATGGATGTGTAGAACCTTACATCCTAGTGTAGGTATTTGATGTAGATTCTTGTAGTCCGTAATACCTTCACTATAAAAGAAAAGGTGAGAGGATGATGTAGATTCTAGTAGTCCATCAGACCCCACCATAAAGTCCTAAAGGTGAGATGTATATCTACACTCCCTTAAAGACACAAACACCGCATCGATAAAAGATAAACAAGAAATCTTCCGATGACAAAGAGAGTACAGAACGCCACTGTAACTCTAAAATAGCGAAGGTCCAGTTTACCCTGGAGAGCTATAACAAAAGATATCCCGCCTAATATCTAACTTTCGATCCTCTAACTGACTGAGGAAGATGAGGTCATAAGAATCCGGCTCTTTTAATGACCTATGTATGATACTGATGTGACTTCTTAGCGATCAGTTGGAGTATGAGTGGTAAGCCTCATCTCCACAGGGCATAACAATAATGTTTGAAAAACATAATCAACAGCGTAGTATATCTGTTAGAGTTATCTACGAGATATTTGATTGATGTTATCTTGAATAGCATAGATGTTCTCATATTTTAATATTGATTGAACTCTTGCTCATCATCAGAACTGCTAGTGAATATCTTGAAGGCTCTTATTGCTTTAGTTATTCCTTGCTTTGCTTATAAAGCCTAGTGGAGAGTTATAACTCTCGCTGGGGCAATTATGTATAATTGTCTCACCCCGTAGACTTCTACTCTTTAGGTGGTCGTCGAAGACGGAGGAACAAGAACACAGGTGACCAATCCCAGCAACAGCAGCATCAGGAGCAGTAAATATCTCAGGTGGAGATCTAGCCTGCTTCATGGTGTAGTTAGAGTCAAGTCCTATGTGTCCTCTGTACTCTCAGGTCCTGGAGTGTTTTGGAGTATGAATTCTTGAGAATTTTGGTATCATGTTGTATATAATTACTCAAGAAGTAATTGTCAGTGATGTAAACAGTTAAATCCTTTTTCTATGGAAAAGGTTTGTGGTTTCAGGCTCTTGTCTCGAAAAGTTTTAATTTCCCGTGATTTTTGTCTTCCGCTGTTTACCGATTGCTTCCGCACATGATTAAATCGGGATTAATTCGTGGTTTGGAGATCGGAGCCCACAATAAGGGTAGGTAAAAGTAGACTTCTCTTGGTCCTTTTACTCAATCAAAACCTGATTATAGCCAAAATATCCATCAAGGAAACAAAAATGTGAGAGACCGATAAGTCGCTCCAAAATCTGGTCGATGAATGGAAGGGGAAAATGATCCTTTAAAGTGGCGGCATTCAATCATCTATAATCAATGCATGCACGCCTCCCTATCACTAACCTAGTCAAATATAACTCACTTGCAGAATTGGCTGTGACTGTGATCCCCCCATTGTTTTGGAACTACCTGAGTCGGGCTCACCCTCATTGAATTAGAAATAGCACAAATTATACCTTCCTATAGGATCTTGACTACCTCTTTCTTTACCACCTCAATCATGATGGGGTGGAGTTTCCTCTGAGGTTGAACTATCACCTTGGCTCTATCTTCTAGCTATTTCTTATGCTAACACAGGCTGGGAGATATTCCCTTGATGTCTACTATCGACCACACAAATGCAACTCGGTGGTTGTTCAGAACAACTAGTAGTTGCTTCTCCTCCTCACTGCTCAAGGATGATGATATAATAATTGAAACCTTCTCTTCTACGACCAGAAAGACATACTTTAAATGTGGCGGAAGTGGCTTCAACTCCAAATTAGGTGGGCTCAACAAGGATCAGACCAATGGTAAAGGAGGTGGTCCAAGATATTCAAAATGCTTTGTATAGTAGTGGGGTAGCACTTTCAACAATAAAACACACTCTTCCAAAGAGAGGATGTGTGTATAATCATCCAATACATTCACCAAACATGCCTCCAAAGGTAACTATGTATCTTCCTACACAAGACATTCAACAGTGGCCTCTTCTATAGTAGTTGGGCTATAATCTTCTTCATCATCCTCCGGGTAGCACACTACTTTTGCTAATGACACCATCTTGGTATTTTCCATGATATCAACTACCAGGGTGCCCTTGTATACCTTAGTCATGACATGGGCCATGTCGAGAAATGGCTTCCCTAGAAGTAAGGACATCTTTTGCTCCACTTGATACAACATGATGCACTGTGCTTTGTCCCCTGTGGATTTGGAGTACTCAGGCATCTTGATCTCAAATCGGTCATCCTTGATACCCATGTTTAAACATCCTCTTCCCATCTCCAAAATCATGTCATTTGTATCTTGGAATGGACTTCCATGCAAGAGTTCATTGCCATGATCCTACACTTCCATCACCATGAAGTCTGTAGGGAAAACAAATTTGTCTACCTTTACCAAAATGTATTCACAAATGCCATATGGCTTTACCACATAGTTGTCACTAATTGAATAGTCATACTGCTCTTCCTGGACTCCTTGACACCTATCTTCTTGAAGGTTGACAAGGGCATGGGATTGGTGCTTGCCTCTGAATCACAAAGAGCTTCTCCAAACTTGGTCTTCCCTATGAAGAAAGTAATGTTGAAACAGTCTGGATCTTGTCTTTTTAGTGGTAGCATTCCCAGAATGAACACACTCATCTATTCCTTCAATAATACTACATCAGTATCAGGTATCCTCCTCTTGTTGGTGATTATGTCTTTCAATAACTTGCCATACGACAGTATCTGGTCAGTCGCATCAATGAGTGGAATGTTGACAGATAATTTTATGAAACCATCTAAGAACTTCTTGAACTTCTCATCCACTTTCTTCACCTTCAAGCTATTTGGAAAAGGCATTGAGATCACTGGTGTCCTCTGGTGAGGTGGGATATATGCTTTCTATCTTATTTCCACCCCATCATCAACATGTTCCTCTACTATCTTTTCCTCTGTTGTAACACCTGGTTCATCTGCATCCACTATCACTACCTTGTCTGTAACTCCTGTAGTTTCACCTGCATCCGAACTAGATGGTGCACTATTCAATAATTTCCTACCACTGAGGAGTAAAACTGCCTTGACTTGTTGATTTCCCAAAGGCACATTGGTGTTGGCTGGGAACCCCTACTGGCTTGGCTGCTTCAATGTGACCACTTCACTTCTATTTGAGAAATCTTTGTTGCAATAGTGCGGATCTGTGCCCCTTGATTCTGGAGTTCTCTTTGAGTCGGACTGATAAGAACTTCATTTTGGCTAATCAACTTCCCAAACATTTCTTTAATATGGTCAATCTTACTGGGACCACTGTCCTGTTAATATTATGATTGGCCACTACCCTACTGCAGCTTGTATTTGTTGTTCCTGAGACGAGTCTTGTTGAAAATTGTTGGGATCCTTCCATGAGAAGTTAGGATCCTTCCTCCAGGAATAGTCATCGTTCCTATACTGTTGTTGTTGGTGTGCAAATTTGCATTCCTCCTCCTCTCCTTCTGAAGAATGTCCATCCTTAGCACACAACTTTTAGGCAATAAAGTCTAGTTTTCATTCAGTGTGGAAATGACCTTAGACTCCCCGACACTCTTGAGGGTTGTCGGGCTCTCTCTCTCATCTCCCCATGTCTGATTCTTGGACATGTTCTTTAAGATCTTGTGACAACAAGCATGTTTATTGTTGAGGAAGAAACATGCTCTTACACTATGAAGTGTAGTCCTTTCTCTGTTGTGTAGACTATAGTAGAAAATCTTTTCTTATCCTAACAAATCAATGATGTGGTAAGGGACATTCTGCAACATATTTTGGAATCTCTCCCATGCTTCAAAATATTATTCATCAGCGTGCTGTCTATAATTGTGGATCTTCTTTACCAGGTCATTCATCTTTTATGGAGGATAGTAACACTCGAAGAAGGCGTCAATCATTTGCTCCCACATATCAATGCACTCATCATCAAGGTTGTGAAACCAAGACTTCGCATTGTCTGCCAAAGATGATGGGAACAACTTCAAGTATATTGTAACGTACTAAAACTTGGGCATATTCTCTTTTTGGCCCTTTTCCAAGCTTTTCCTTTCCTTTCTATCCTTTTTTGGATTTGATGATTAATTAGTGGAATTTATAGTGGGTTGGTGAACATTTATTCACTATTTATACCAATATAAGGTTTTATGCACAAATCCCTCAGTGAGAGCTTATTTAAGGATCTAAAATGCAAAATCATCACTTTAGTGGAACAATGGTAAATAAATTTGTGCAAAGCCCCAAACCTTTCTTACTGTATCAAACAAGCATAATTACCATAATTAAGTGATATAAACCTTAACATAACTCTATTATGTGTTTTGAAATCATAAAATGAGCCTAAGTTTCAAATTTAGTTCAATTTGGATGTTGTTTGTGCAAGTTATGCAATTTTAGGTACATTCTGGACTTTTATGAAATTTACCCAATTGGTAGGTTTTCTTTGCAAATTATCACATGAATTATAATCATTATATACTCCCTTACCATTAGGGAGATTTTGAACCATGGTGAACCTAGTTGCACCTTGGTTTGAAGGTGTTTCTCACCAAGGACATTTTAGGGATTACCCTTTTTATAAATGATTTTATCTTTAAAAGCTATCAACCAATGAGGTTGTTTCTTTGATTGGAGGATGGTGGGGATGGCCTATAAGTCTCAATGGGCTTTTAGGACCGATATTTGATATAAAAGAAGCCTCTATGATCTTTCCTCTTGCATGTCCATGAAGTCCTAGGCCAAAGACACATGGAAAGTCTCATAGACACCTATGCTTGACCTCTTTCTTTATATAGGCATATCTACCCCTTGCCAAACTCCCAATTCGAACAATATTTCTCTCCTTCTATTTCCCCCAGATTAGAGCCTCGTTCCTACTCTATTTAGCCACAAAGGTGATGTCCCAAGGTAAAAGAGAGTGCTTACCTTGGTGAAGAAGGCTCCTAGGGTTCCAAATTTGCTCTATTTACGGTTTTTTTTTGATAGCCTCTATTTACGGTTTCTAAAGCTCCTTCTTGGTGATTTTGACCAAAAATAGTAAGTTTCCTCATTTACTTCCCTATTTTCATGTTTTTAATCTTCCTCTCACCTTATTCCAGGTCATAACCATGACCTTCCAAGGTAAAACTCCACCTAGAGCCCTAAAACACCACATCTCCATGTTCTTTTGTAAGGGTTTTTCACCCCTAAAGTGGAGAAGGTCCTTCTTGCTTGAGATAGGGGCTTTTTTGGAGGAACCAACCTCTATAAGCTCAGGATCCTTTCTGCTTGGACATGTCGACTTTTCATAGAGGTGAGTTTCATAACCTTCTTCTCATATATTGCTTACTACGTGCTTAAAACTCATGCTTCTATGTTTAAAATCGATGATATCCATCTCTATTCACCATGTTCTTCTAGGGTTTTGGCTTCTTTCTATTTTAACTTCACTCGAAGATATAGTTTGGTCACCTATGAAACTAAAATCCCTAATCTTGGGTCAAATGATATTTTCTCCCTCTCTCTCTCTTCGCTTGTCTCGTTCGGTTTGATGATGTGTCAATTTCTAATTGGCCAAATTTCAATAATTCATAACTTTTGATTCGTTTGTCCAAAAATTAAAGTAAAATATGTTATGAACTCGAAAAAACATGTTCTTTTTAATAAAAATATTTTCAAGTATTGGTTTTGAGTTTTTTCAAAGGTAGTTTTCTAGAAAATGTTTTAACCACTTTAAAATCTCAAAAAATACACTCTAAACATCATAACTTCAAAATATAAAAATTATATGTTTTCTTAATCAAGAGAACATAATAAGATCATTGATGATATTTTTAGAGTATAAATCTAGACTTAGCTCAAAAAGTAAAAAATAAGGGTTTTCTTTACATTAATGTATATAACCTACACTGATACATGGTTATACATTGGAAATAGGAAAAGTTGATCTTAGACTCAATAAAGTGATGAAAGTTGGTAGTTGATATCTTATGAGAGGTATGTGCAATCCCTATTTATGTATGTGAATTCATTACACCCTAAGTTGGGATAATTGTGAACCAACCCTATTTTCCCTAATGAGGCTTGAAAAGAACCCTATTTCCTTTATTAATACTTCTCTTATTCAAATAGCCTCAAAATCAGATTTGAGATATTATTTCTTGGGTCTTGGTACCCGAATACTATGTTCTACTTATGTGATGCTATTACTTGACATGGATTCTTTTCTAGCATGATGATTTTATTAGACTATTTAGCTATAGTAGTGGTACTTATTTACAACCACCCATAGTTAGGGCATGTTAATTCTCCCTGAAGAACGTCTTATTCTCCCCCTGGATAATGTGTTATTTCTCCCCTATAAAATATGTATAGGTGACTAGAAATGTATTAATTCTCCCCCCACCTATGGGTTGAAGGTCTGGTAGGTGCCTCAACGCTACTTAGTTAAAGAGTCAATATTAATCATGCATGTAATTCTTTTGTTATATTTTTGTTATGGCAAGCATCTATTTAATTATGCCTCATTCTCTTATCATTCTCATATTACGATGATTCAATATCTTTATGTTTCATGTTATTTACTTATCTCTTGTACTTGTTCATAATGTTGACACATATTTTGTTTTCCTTTCCCTTTTGCTGTGTGCTCTCCCAACCACCCAGGTTAGGACAAGTAGTTGAGTTGAACCAGGAGAATATAGATTTGGGCATGGACCTAGCACTTAGAGATGTTGCTCTAGAGACAACATTTGAAGTAATTTAGACTTCCCTCTCCTTATGTTGTATCATACATGTAAACCCATATTAGAGATTTTGATGTACTTTTATAATCTTTTATGAAAGTTGAATATAGTCAGTTATTTTTATTCCGCTGCTACACTCTTGGTCTTTTGCATACCATTATAATAAGTTTGGAAAATTTGTATCTATTCCAACATACCTATGAGTGTGTTTGGAATGAATGTTAATTCTTCAAAAAAAATTTAGTAAGGGGGCGATCCCATCTCTTTACAGCATGGTATCAGAGCCCATGGTAGTCAGAATCTGACTATTTCAATTTTGTCTCCCTTGTTAGAATCCTTGCCTTACCTTTAAGTGTCATATTTTCCCTAGAGTTGATCAATAGATGATGAAGGGTTGATTTCGGATCCTATAGTTTTGCATTACAATAATTATGAATAGATCCCTAAAATACTTACAACTAAAAGATGCATAAGTAACCGTAGTAACTTGAGGTTGTTTAGCTTGGCGTTTGGACAGCTACTAGGACATAAAGTTGAAAGCGAAGGTGTCTAGAAAGGATCAAGGTTTGGATGCTAGCATGATTTTCCTCCGCACCACTATCTTGGTTTACGAGGACTCCCGAATCCATATGATACCGGCTTGCCCTGAGCTGATATGAATTGTCTGAAATATCATGCATTTAGGCAATAGTAGCCTTAGACATCTATATGATATATCTTTAGGGACCCGAATATGTTGAACTAGTCTCCCATATGTAATGATTTGTTTGAGGATGGATACCCAATATAGTTCCCTTATGACCCATAAAACCACATGCTTGTATAGTTATCCCTAGAACCTAGACTTTGAAGTTTGGTGTTTAGTAAGCAATCAGAGTGCACAGTGAAGCATGATGGATCTTGTATATGGTTTAGTTCGACTCACCCTTTTACCTCTAGATTAATTTGGCTTGGTAGCTCAAACCTTTTAAGGGGTTGAGAGTAGTTGGTTTGTTTATGTTTGGGTAGTTAGATTTTGAGGATGAAAACCTTTCCTAGGGGATGGAGTCATGTAACATACTGAAATCTTGCTACTCTGACTTTAGAAACCCTAACTCCCTAATTAGGACGTTAGTGTGATTGAATGCCTAGTTTTGACCAAACAAGTTATAGTTATAACCACATGTTTCTTGGTATCCAAAAGAACATATAACGATCATCTAATGAATAGTTCATATGTTTGGACCCTAATGAATATCTAATGCACATAATAAGAGTAACTCACATTTTAATACTAATAGTGGATAAGCATGATGTTGACCATGTCATAAACCAATAAACCCTAATGATATGATCGACAAGATAAATGTAATCTAACCTTGGACTTAATGCATCCTAAGAAGGTATATGTGAAGAATAATGATCATGTTAACCTAAACCCTAAGTTGTAGTCATCTAAACTTAATATATACATCCTTAATGACATTCATGATAGATTAATATCACTAGGTGTCATAACTATATAACATACTTTAATACACATAAATCATAGATTGATTATGTCATCAATATGAAATGCATATCACCTTGTTCTCTAATACACACCTAATTAATCACCTAATGACTTAGTATGTGAATCAAATTATTAATATGTAATATGTCCCACCTTGATCATTAAAAAATATATAATGACTTCTATATGAATAAGAAGTGATTGATTCATACAAATGTTCATAATCAATAATAACAAGTGAATAAATATGAGATAATGATTAATGATGGCATTAATGTGAACAACAACGGTAAAACAACAATGTCTAATATACATATAAGTAATTGATGTGACATTATTTGGATTAATTGTAACAAATTGGATAAAGTGTCCAATTTCATACAAAATATTCTGATACAATTAATAATGGAGTCTAAATCCAAATTATTACAGATAATGGTCAGATATAATAATGCATATTAAGATAATTTAGTATAAATCTAGTTGTGCTAAAATTCCTAATGAGATAAATAAGAAATATATTGGATTAGTGCATAATAATGAAATATAACTCTTTTGGAAACAAATGAAATATGACATGACACAATTAAAAGAATAATAATGATAATGTGATATCCTAATGAATATAATTCTAATAATCCAATTTTTTAAATAAAATTGTAAAGGTGGAACCTTTAGGAGATCCATGAGAACCTGACCTATGTGGAGTTGCTTGAGAAGATTCTAAACTCCCAAGTTAAGCAGTTGAAAAATAAGGAGTTTAAGTTAGTAAAAGTTTTGGTGGTAGTTTAATGGAAACAACCTGGGAGTTTAGTGGTGAGATGTTGCATAATCAAATTTCTCGCTTAGCATTAGATTTGAGTATGAAATCCTCTTTAAGGGGTGGAGTGTTGTAACATACAAAAACTTGGACATATTCTCCTTTCGGCCCTTTTCTAAGATTTTCCTTTCCTTTCTATCCTTCTTTGGCTTTGATGTTTAATTAGTGGAATTTATAGTGGTTTGGTGAACATTTATTCACTACTTATACCAATATAATGTTTTATGCACAAATACCTCAGTGAAAGCTTATTTAAGGATCTAAAATGCAAAATCATCACTTTAGTGGAACAATGGTAAATAAATTTGTGCAAAGCCCCAAACCTTCCTTAATGTATTAAACAAGCTTAGTTACCATAATTAAGTGATCTACACCTTAATATAACTTTGTGATGTATTTTTAAATCATAAAATGAGCCTTAAGTTTCAAATTTGGTTCAATTTGGATGTTGTTTGTGCAAGTTATGCAATTTTAGGTACATTCTGGACTTTTATGCAATTTACCCAATTTGTAGGTTTTATTTGCAAATTATCACATGCATTATAATACTTAGATACTCCCTTACCATTTTGAAGCTTTTGATCCATGGGAACATGGTTTCACCTTGGTTTGAAGGTGTTTCTCACCAAGGGCATTTTAGGGATTACCCTCTTTATAAATGAGCTGATCTTTAAAAGCTATCAACTAATGAGGTTATTTCTTTGATTGGAGGACGGTGGAGATGGCCTAAAAGTCTCCATTTGATTTTAAGAATGACTTTTGATATACAAGAAGATTCTATGAGCTGTCCTCTTGCATGGCCACGAAGCCCTAGGTAAAAGACACATGGAAAGTCCCATAGACACCTCATGCTTGACCTCTTTCTTTATATAGCCATATCTACCCCTTCCCAAACTACCAATTCGAACACTCATGCTCTCCTTATCTTTCCCCCAGCTTAGAGCCTTGTTCCTATTCTATTTATCCATGAAGGTGCTGTCCCAAGGTAAAAGAGAGTGCTTACCTCGGTGAAGTAGGCTCCTAGGGTTCCAAATTTACTCTATTTAAGGTTTCTAAAGCTCCTTCTTGATGATTTCGACCAAAAATAGTAAGTTGCCTCCTCTAATTCCATATTTTCATGATGTTAGTATTCCTCCCACCTTATTACAGGTCAGAATCATGACCTTCCATGGTAAAACCCCACCTAGAGCCCTAAAACACCACATCTCCATGTTCTTTTGTCAGGATTTTTCACCCCTAAAGTGGAGAAGGCCCTTCTTTCTTGAGATAGGAGCTTCGTTGGAGGAAACAAACTCTATAAGCTCGAGAACATTGTTGCTTGGACCTGTCCACTTTCCCTAGAGGTGAGTTTCATAACCTTCTTCTCATATATTACTTACTACATGCTTAAAACTCATGCTTCTATCTTTAAAATCGATGATATCCATCTCTATTCACCATGTTCTTCTTGGGTTTTGGTTTCTTTCTATTTTACCTTCTCTAGAAAATCCAATTTGGTTACCTATGCAATTCCAATCCCTGATCTTGGGTCAAATGGTGTTTTCTCCCTCTCTCTCTTCGCTTGTCTCGTTCGGTTTGATGATGTGTCGATTTTTGATTGGCCAATTTCAATAATTCATAACTTTTGATTCGTTCGTCCAAAAATTAAAGTAAAATATGTTATGAACTCAAAAAAACATGTTCTTTTTAATAAAAATATTTTCAAGTATTGGTTTTGAGTTTTTTCGAAGGTAGTTTTCTAGAAAATGATTTAATCACTATAAAATCACCAAAAATACACTCTAAACATCATAACTTCAAAATATACAAAATTATATGTTTTCTTAATCAGGAGAACATAATAAGATAATTGGTGATATTTTTAGAGTCTAAATTGAGGCTTTTCTCAAAAAGTCAAAAATAAGGGTTTTCTTTACATTTTTTTCAGCAATCCAAACATCTTCATTACTGAAAAGCCATACGACATCCACACATAGGGAAAGTGATACTAGAAGTACATACAACCACCAAGAGTAGGGCTATCAGATGACCAAAACTCATATTGGAATGATAATAAAATGCTTCCGCATTGATCTCTTTTCCACGAGGCTGACATAAGCAACTTTTCATAAGAGATTCCTTCAAACTGAGCATAGATCGATGGTGATAAACCTATAAATGAAAAAATGCAGACTAGTGTTTTCTACTAAAAGCATAGCCATAGACCCAGTAGTGAATCTGAACAGAACAAAATTGAGGCCAGCAAGAGAAAAGACTCATAGCTTCCAAACAGAGAGAACAACAATGCCGACAAGCAGCGACAACAACGCCAACGAGCGGTGAGAAATGGGCAGAAGAACCTGCCGCAAAGCAAAACAAAAAAGAATGACAAGGAAAATCTGAGAAACAATAAAAGAGAGGGGACAGAAGACCCGAGCCATCATGATCATCTCCTAGTGGGGCTCCAGGTGAGTACCAGACTCATAGAGGAACAACAAAGCCACTCCAGTCACCCACTATCATGAATTGGCCGCCCCCAAGGATCCAACCAGCGTAGGCTCCCAGTACCCAAAGGAGACAACCAAGGGACCTGGCGAAGGTTGAAGCCTGGAGTCTGAGGAGGACAACCCAAAAGGGTCACGGGAAACCACTGAGGATAGACATATCTGAGATGGAGACAGGTGGAGAACACTCAGGGGAGACGGGCTGGGCGTGCCAGCTGCTGCCCTCCCCCCAGATGGAGAAGATGAGCCCTAGGTTGATCGCCCGATCACCAGAGCAGGGACTCATGTGGAGCGGTTGATGTAAGGGTATTCTTTACATTAATTCATATAACCTACACTAATACATGGTTATACATTGGAAATAGGAAAAGTTGATCGTAGACTCAATAAAGTGATGAAAGTTGGTAGTTGAAATATTATGAGAGGTATGTACAATCTCTATTTATTTATGTGCATTCCTTACACCTTAAGTTGGTATAATTGTGAACCAACCCTATTTTCCCTAATGAGGCTTTAAAAGAACCCTATTTCCTTTATTAGTACTTCTCCTATTCAAATAGCCTTAAAATAAGATTTGAGATATTCTTTCTTGGGTATTGGTACCCTGCTACTATGTTCTACTTATATGATTCTATTACTTGCCATGGATTCTTTTCTAGCATGGTGATTTTATTAGACTATTTATCTATAGTAGTGGTACTTATGTACAACCACCCATAGTTAGGGAATGTTAATTCGCCTTGGGGAACATCTTATTCTCCCCGTGGGGAATGTGTTATTTCTCCCCTATAATTTTTTTATAGGTGATTGGGAATGTATTAATCCTCCCCTCACCTATAGGTTGAAGGTCCGGTAGGTTACTCAACCCTACTTAGTTAAAGTAGTCAATATTAATCATGCATGTAATTCTTTTGTTATATTTTTATTATGGCAAGCATCTATTTGATTATGCCTCATTCACTTGGCCTTATCATCTTATGATGAGTCAATATCCTTATGTTTCATGTTATTTACTTATCTCTTGTACTTGTTCATAATGTTGACACATACTTTGTTTTCCTTTCACTTTTACTGGGTGCTTTCCCAACCACCCAGGTTAGGACAAGCTGTTGAGTTGAACTAGGACAATATAGCTTTGGGCACATACGTAGTACTTGGAGATGTTGCTCTGGAGACAGGATTTGAAGTAGTTTAGACTTCCCTCTCCTTATGTTATATCATACATGTAAACACATATGGGAGATGATGTACTTTGTAATCTTTTATGAAAGTTGAATATAGTCATTTATTTCAATTCCCCTTCTACACATTGGTCTTTTGCATACTATTATAATAAATTGGAAAATTTATACCTATTCCAACATACCTTTGAGTGTGTTTGGAATGGATGTTAATTCTTCAATTTTTTTTAGTAAGGGGGTGATCCCGCCTCTTTACATGTATGATAGTTGTCAGTACCCTATCTATCTTGATCGTATCATAACTTTCAACAAAGTTACTGATGTGCATCATAGGGTCTTCAGAACTATGACCACAGAAGGCATGTGATTTGACTAATGCGACCAATCCTGGATTGATCTTGTAGTTGCCGACATTGATTGTTTGTCTTTTGATTGGCCCTTTTTATGCAATAGAAGAAGAAGCATTGATCCTTTCCCAGATCGTCTATTACTTTGCTTGGTCACCCATTTCTATTGGTTCAGGTTCCTTAGGTTGATCAGGTCCTTCAAGTGGAGGCGTTGGTGGTGAGGTTCAGTTGAATCTGTCTATAGATCTTTTGTACTTCCATTCTCTATGAATGAGTTCTTCTTGACCAAAACCCAGTGAAAATGGCTCTCCATAATCATGGGCTCAGGTGTGCACCATGCGCTGGTACATGAAAGTAATAAAAATAATTGTAAGAGCACGGTACTAATCTTAGAGACATTAAAGATATTATAATTTAACTTTGAATGAAATAATAAATAACAAAAATAAAAACAATATAAATAAAAGAAAAAGGTTTGGCCTAGAACGGCCGACCACAACACTCGTAGTGCTGGATGTTATCATTTCTCCGGAAAAAGTGCCAAGAACTTGACACGATAAAACCATGTGTTAAATGCAAGTGAACGCATTGAGTAATATAGGCCATGTGAGGCTCGAGTTGAACATAGGGAAACAAAATCCAGAGACTACTACTAACTATGATCTAATTATCTAGACCCATACAAATGTTGGAATTGGTTTCAAGTAACTGAAAGCTATGCAAAAATGAAACAAGAGTGACAAACATTGAATTAGAATAGAACAAATTCCTTAGGATGATGGTTTCACCACGGACAACACGACACTAACCTCTAAACACTAACATGCATCACTCCTACCCCTAGATAAATAGCCTGTAGCAAGAACTACACACTCTTGCAATGTAGTTCACTCCCTAACCTAATGCCAATTCCATTGTCATATCAACTGGTTGATTAGTTAGGTGATTTACGATAAACTCTGGATTTCTCCTCCTGCTTATGCTCCACCTTTTTCAAAGGGTGCAGTAAACAGGTAAACCTATGCTTTTCCAACCCTTAACCCTTATTTCAAACAATTAAGGATATAATTATCTATCTATGGTGATCAAGAACAAATAGAACGTAGCAATCTTATAGGTTTATATCCAAAAATTAGGAGAAAAAGCTATATTAATATATAAAAGTTAGATACAATGCATGTTCGGGCTACTTTTGGATCCTAAGGAATCAAGGGGATTATCCCCAAATGGTTTCAATGGATGAATACATACCAAGGAAGGATAAAAAAATAATTAGAAATCTACTATAACCCCTGGAGAATAGTTGGTCCGGATGATCCCCTTCGACGTACTTGCAATTTGCTGTCTTTTGGTTGTATAATCACCCACCAGAGGTGCTCGAATTGTCCCTGGACATAGCCTTCATTGCCATTCTCTCCTCTCCTTGCTCTCTGGTGTCGTGCAATGGAAAACGGCTCAATAATTAGGTATGACCGCACTCTCATTACGTCATAAGAGCCACTTAGGGTCAGAAAATAATGCCAACCATCATATTAGAGCGTTGCTGTTAGATTGCCTGATCGGGAAGACTCGGTAGTACCAACTGTGTAGTTGGTAGTACCAAGTACTTAGTGTGGTCATACATGATCTACATTTCTGGTACTATGGAATAGTGTCGATAGTGCCAAGTCTCAATTTTGAGCCAACTATGTCTCTATGATGTAATTTCAGTAGTACCGACTCAAGGTACTCAGTACTACCGAGATTGCTCACCTTTGTTGCACCCCTCTGACATGATTTCGGTACTACGAACTAGATGAGTCAGTAGTATTGAGTCTGTGTGATTCCTTGGGTCTTCTACTGATGTGATTTCGATACTACTGACTTGTATACTCAGTAGTACTGAGTCTGTGGGACTCTTGTGATACCTAAAAGGCAACAAAAACGTACATAAGTACTTGAGATGATCTCCAACCATTCAAAAATAGTAGAATTGTGTACGTTTGATGAATTTAAGTGAAACACGCTAATGATAATATTTCGTGTATAATTAGTCATGAAATTAATGAATAACTGCACAAAATCTCATAAAATATGTCTGTAAAAGTGACTAAAAACTAATGCATCAATCCCTCATGTGGTGCAGATGTCGTAACTCCACCAGGGACTACCACCACTTTTCTCCTCCTCGATGCACCCTGTGCCAATGGAGCGAGCCACGACACTCGAGCACAAAAAACCACCAGCAACTTCAGCAGTGTGTGCCCCGTAACCAAACCACCACCTCCAACCACAAGGCCAGCGAAGGTGTTGCCCGTGAGATTCATCACCTTGCTATGTGGCGATGTGTCCCTCATCTCTACAACCACCTAACCCATACATCCCTTTCCTTTTTGGTCATCACCCCTACCACCACCTTCTACATGGATCTTCAGGAGATCTGATGGTACCCAGAATGATAGCATACATGCATCACCCCATGACTGACTGGTAGAGTTCTCTGTGCCCCTCACTGCCATCAACATAGACCATGAATCCACATTTACATTTCACCCTCATGAATCCGCCACCACAAATCCTTGATCAATATGCCGTGCCTCCTTCTTCCTCTTTGAGTCCCTATTGCCCCCTCTTCCTCATCCTCCTTGTGTTCGACCACCATCATTGCAAATACACCTATAATCAAAACCTTCACATCGTGACCTCACCTCCCCACCTCTCAATCCACCAGGCATGATTGCTACAACCTGGGATGACCTGTAGCTGACTAGTTACACACATGAACTACTATCGTCAGGGCTACTGCCATCCCAACCATAATAAGGTAGCCACTTGACTTTTTGTAACCTCATTGTCCAATGAATCCACCACCACTCCATTTTCCCTCTCATCATTTGCATCTATTTCTTGATAACATCCATGAGATCAACACATAGTCCATGGTGACATCACCACTAATCATGTGATCTCAACACCATCCATATGACCACCTCTTCATCTTCCTCGATGACCTGAGTCTGAGCTTCTAAGACTAGTGCCTCTTGGGCCAGCATACCTATTGACCTAACTCAGAGCCTTGGCAGTTACCCATCTCCCCTTCATCCCCTTCCTTTCTTCCCCGTCATCAACACCATGATTTTAGAAACCACCTCTGATGGAGGAAATTAGATGATGAGGCAGCAACCAAACTCCACAGAGACACAACTTGTGACCAGATCAACCTTCACCATAGTACCAGGGGACATGTAGGAGAAAATCAATTTGTACCCATGGACTTAAATTGTAGATGGATCACAAATATCCGTGAAAGTTATCATGAGCTGCATTAAAATCAATAACATGTCAATATCTACTCTTATATTCTAAACATTATCTTTTTAGAACTATTAGATATGTAATACACATAAGGATTAATATCATAGTAGTACATAAATATTGTGTTATAACTGATCGTAGTAGTTATTTAGGACTACTGATTATTTATTGAACGAAATATGTGATGCGATGATTTTGAGTCGCATTTATAGACTTGTTTTACTTGTGTTTTATGAATTTATTGGTTATTTTGGTGGTTAATATTGCATAATTCATTTACTTTGGTCTATGAGCCTTCTAAGCATCAATTCTCCCTTATTTTAGTGTTTTGAGCATAAATGATTACAATAACATGTTTTATTTCAGCTTATGTGGTTTTGTGTTGCAATTTCAGGAAAAACGCATATCTGCAGCTATCGATACCATTGACAGCTGTCGATATTATCGACACAACCACAGGTTGCCAGCCGCAAAAGGGCAGCACAGAGTCGATACCATCGACAGGGAAGTCGATGGTAGCGACGTACCTTCAGGTTGCTGGAGAGCAGATGGTCGATACTATCGACCCCAGAAGATTCAGTGATGGAAAAGGACAAAACTGACGCCTTAGGGTCTCGATACCATCGACCTGCGTTGATGGTATTGAGTCAGCATCAGGCGCAGCAAACAAAAGAATAGAAGACTTGCTGATATCACGCAGGGTCGATACCATCGACTCGCGTCGATGGTATCGACGCCGTCAGATGCAAGTTTGTTTCAGATTGATCTAAATCTGATGGTTATGATATTTTTGCAACCTAACTCGGTGATTATACCTAATGACGGCGGTGAGGAGCAATCTATCATGTCATTAGCCACTGCACATGTCCCGAGAAGGTGTGGAGAGAAGAACGGAGCCCAGAAACATGCCCCAGCCATTCTAGAAGCCGAAGAAGACGTTTTCCACCGCCGAAAGGCTGTAGAGCACGCATTCCATGCCGAGGAATGCTTGGATCTTCTCCGTTCAGGGGTTTCTTTCCTTATTCATGTTTTTCTCCATGTTTCCCCTTTTCTCTACTATGTTTTGCTCTGAGATGAACATGCAAGGCTAATCCCCTTTATCTTTAGGACCGGGTGTAGCCCGGGGAAGCATTGTATGACATTTTTATCATAGTAATTCATCATTTATCTCTTAAATCCGTGGTATGATTTCTTTTTCTCAATTATATTGTTATGCTTGATCACCATAATGATAATCTAATGCCTTTAATTACTTTGAAAGAAGAATTAACGGTTGAAACGAGACGAAATTCACACTAATATACAAATCCCTTGAATAAGGTGATGTACGGTTAATGGTGGAAACCGAGAGGTCGATTTTAATGCACCTAGGTTAGGGTATAGGTTACTACGAAGGTGGAACCGACCTAGACATAGGTAGTGAATTGTACCACGACAGTGGGCAATTCTGATTATAGGCCACTACCTGGATTGAGAGATGAACTTGTTTAACTATATAAAAATTCATGCAATGAAAACCCGCGGTGAAATTGCAATCCTAAAGATTCCCATCTGAATTGATTAAATTAAACACTTAATCGATTGCTTTATTTTATTTTGCTTTCTTTTATTTTTACAACAACTCTCAAACTCTTTTAATCGATTTAGCTGATCGCAACCAGTTAGTAGTAGTCTACCGATAATTCAGTGTCCCTGAGTTCGACTCGGGCCTCACAAGGGCCTATACTACATTGCACGTACACTTGCGTTCTACGCACGGTAAACGCGTGTCAAGTTTTTGGCGCCGTTGCCGGGGACACGACAATTGTCGGCACTACGAGTGCTGCAAGAGGCCATTCTAGGCCACCTTTTATTTTTATTATTTTGTAATCATTTCAAAAAGTCAAGTTTATTTTTCAAATTGTGTAATCGTCTAGCACGATACTGAACTGAGATTATTATTTTGCAGGTACTGTGCATGGTGAAGACGCATAACACTGACTACACGCAGCCTACACCAGAGGTTCCACTACCGGGACCTGACGACGAGGAAGATTACAATCAAGACCAACTGGAAGATATAGATTCCGGCTCAGAACAAGAAGCCATGGCCGAAGAGCAGATGATATGGGAGAAGATAAAAGCTTCTTCCTCATCCGCTTCAAAGGGGCCAATTAAGAAGCAGACGATCAACATTCTGACTTATAAGATTGATCCTGAATTAATCAACTTGGTCAAGTCAAATGCATTCCATGGGCTAAAGAACAAAGACCCGTTGACTCACATTAGCCAGTTTGTGGAGAACTACGATATGATAAAAATAGACAGGTTTCCGCAGGAGACACTATACTTCAAGCTATTTCCGAGATCTCTAGCGGGAAATGCACGAGAGTGGTTGCACAATCTTGACGATGAATATGTGGAATCATGGAACCACATGGTGGAAGTGTTCTTTGAAAGGTTTTTCCTGCCCGAGAAGACAAATGATATGATCATAAAAATCCATAATTTTAGCCAGAAGGCAGGGGAGACTTACTCCAAGACCTGGGAGCGGTTCTAGATCATGCTTATGAGGTGCCCACATCATGGGCTTGCCAAGGAGATGCAGGTCAAAATATTCTATTTTGCTCTCTCTGAGCATGATAGAAGTAACCTGGATTCCGCAGGTTCAGGGTTCTTTTGGAACAACACAGACACGAGGTGTTGGGAAATTCTAAAAAACATGGCCAAGAAGCAATCCTGGGGTGACAAAGATGCCGTAGAGCACGTTCGAGCTGTGGGGGAGTCAAAGGCCATCAAAGAGATGAACGAGAAGATGGATCTTCTAGCAAAGAAACTGCTTGCAAAAGAAGATACTAACACAGATGATGAGGCTCAAGTAAAGTTTATGCGCCAGCAGCAGGGGTACAGAAACAACGATTACTCATGAAGGAAGGACAATAAATTTTCATGGAAAGATCCGAATAACTTCTTGCAGGACCCCGATGTAAAACCCCAGCCGATAGCGGAAGATAAGAGCACAAAGTTGCTCAACCAAGTGATAAAGCAGAACCAAGAACTGATGAACACTTTTGGCCAGTAGATCAAGCAACAGGGGGAATTCATGAATCAGTTTGGGAAGACATTGCAGAGCCATGGGGCTCAGATGAGGACGATAGAGACGTCTATGGTGCAAATGATAGCTGAGATAGCAAATCTGAAGAAGCCAGCGCATCAAGGATTTCCGGGTAATACAAATATTCCAGGGGGAAATCAGCAGGCAAAGGCAATCTTTCTACGGAGTGGCAAGAAGATTTTAAACCCCAGGGCCGATGAACCAAGCAAACACCAATCACAAACCAAATGTGAGGCCACAGAGGAAGTGCCAATTCTAGTCACAGAGCCGATTGAGGATATAGTAGAGGAAGTCACAGCTGAACCTATTACTGCTGAGGAGGAGACAACGAAGAGGACACCATATGTGCCACCACATCAAAGGGCACAGGATGTCCCAGTCCCATATCCAAATAGCATTAAAGCAAAGAAAGTAGACGCCCAGTTCAAGAAGTTTCTGGACAGTTTTAGAAAGCTCTCTGTCAACACTCCATTATTAGAAGCAATTGAATAGATACCCTCCTACGGGAAGTTTTTGAAAGACATCATCACAAAGAAAAGGAAAATCCCCGATACTAAGGTTGTGGTTCTCAAGGAACAAGTAAGTGCCTTCATCATGGGAACATTGCCACCTAAGAGGCAGGATCCGGGCAACTTCAATATTTCATGTTACATTGGTAAGATGAAATTCGGCGAAGCACTGTGTGATTCTGGGGCAATCATAAACCTGATGCCTCTCACTACGTTCAAGAAATTGGGATTGAAAGAATCTAGGCCAAGCAATATGACAATACAGTTGGCAGATAATTTAGTGGTAAAGCCATACAGCATATGTGAGGACGTGTTGGTGAAAGTAGACCGGTTTGTATTTCTAGCAGACTTTGTTGTAATGGAGATGCAAGATGAACAGGGTAATGAGTTACTCCTTGGACGACCATTCCAAGCCACTGCTGACACGATACTTGAGATGGGAAGAGGTCGGTTGACCTTGGGTATCTATGACGATCGGTTTGAGATGGTCATGCCCTCAAGCACTACGAAATCTAAAGTAAAGGAGCACTGCCGCATGATGAAGCATTTTGATGAGAATATTTCTATTTGTCTAGGGAAGCCATTTCTATATATGGCGCATGTGATGACTAGAGTAGAAAAAGGGACACTGGCTATAGACATCATGGAGCAGACCAAGGTTGTGTCTCTTAGCAAGGCTGTGGGTTTTCCCAATGATGAAGAGGAGGACATCCCTCCCTCTACTGAAGATGAGGCCATAGCAAGTTCTATTTTTAATGCATATCCAGAATTACTGCTTGAAGCCTGCCTGGTTAATATAACACATGATTGGATGAGAAGCAAGTCACTACAACAGTGTGCCAAGATGCTTCAGGTGCTTCCATGTTTTTATGCTAGGTACTATAAAGACCTTGGAGAACTTCCACCACCGCTTCAGTCATCTTTGATCAGCCTGCCAGATTTAGAATTGAAGCCATTACCACCACACTTGAAATATGCATTTCTAGCTGAGGACGAGAAGCTGCCTGTGATTATTTTGGCATATCTGAGTGCCGAGGAGGAAGATCAATTGCTGATTGTGTTGAAGAACCACCGAGGTGCATTCAGGTGGTCGGTCGTAGACATCAAGGGGATCTCCCCTACATTGTGCCAGCACAAGATCTGGCTTGAGGAGGGAGCCAAACCGGTGATTCAGCCACAACGTCGACTAAATCCTAGCATGATGGAGGTTGTAAAGAAGGAGGTGATCACGCTTCTTTCTACATGTATCATCTATGCTATATCTGACTCGACGTGGGTGATCCCTACACAAGTAGTCCCTAAAAAGGGAGGAATTACTGTTACACATAATTCGTTAAATGAACCTATCACTACCCGCTTGGTAACCGGGTGGTGTGTATGTATAGACTACCGTAGATTGAATGCTGCTACGCTTAAGGATCATTTCCCTCTCCCATTCATTGATCAGATTTTAGAGCGATTAGCGGGTCGATCTCATTTTTGTTTTCTCGATGGTTATTCGGGGTACAATCAGATTTCCATTGATCCTAAGGACCAAGAGAAGTCCACCTTCACTTGTCCTTACGGAACATTTGCATACCGCCGTATGCCATTTGGTTTGTGTAACGCACCAGCAACCTTTCAGCATTGCATGCTTGCCATTTTCTCCGATATGGTTGAACGCTGTTTGGAGGTTTTTATGGACGATTTCTCCATCTATGGTGCGTCCTTTGATGAATGTTTATACAATTTGGACAAGGTTTTGCAACGCTGTGAGGACACACATTTGGTCCTCAATTGGGAGAAATGCCACATGATGGTCAGCGAAGGGATGTGCTGGGACATAAAGTGTCTAGCAAAGGGTTGGAGGTAGAACCGGTGAAGATCGAAGTGATTCTCAAATTGCCCCCACTGAATTCGGTCAAAGGGATACAAAGTTTTCTAGGTCACGCCGGTTTCTATCGCTGCTTTATAAAAGATTTCTCAAAAATCGCAAAACCATTATTTGAGTTGTTGGAAAAGGATGTTGTTTTGATTTTAACGAAAAGTGTTTACATGCATTTAACGTGCTTAAAGAAGAACTGATTTTGGCACCAGTTGTGCAAACACCGGACTGGACCAAGCCGTTTGAATTGATGTGTGATGCGTCAGATTTCACAGTTGGGGTTGTTTTGGGACAACGTGTGAACAATAAACCCGCTATGATTTTCTATGCGTCCAAAACTTTAAATGACGCACAGTTCAACTACACAAAAACTGATAAAGAACTTCTCTCCGTTGTTTTTGTTTTTGAAAAATTCCGGCAATATCTTGTAGGATCTAAAGTCGTGGTATGGACGGATCACGCCACCATTAAGTACTTGATGGAGAAAAAGGATGCCAAACCTAGACTGATTAGGTGGATCTTACTTTTACAAGAATTTGATATTGAAATCAGAGATAAGGTGGGAATAGAAAATGTGGTTGCGGACCATTTGTCTAGGTTGGAAAGGGTAGATGAGAAGGATTTGCATATACCCATTACCGAGACGTTTCCCGATGAACAACTTCTATCTGTGAAATTGAAAGATCCTTGGTTTTCTTACATTGTTAATTATCTCACCTGCAAAATTATCCCGGATGATTGCACATACCAAGAGAAAAAGAAAATTTTCCATTCTTTACGATATTATTTTTGGGATGACCCTATTCTGTTGAAGTAGTGCAGGGATGGTGTGTTGCGCAGGTGTGTACCGGAAGTGGAATATGAAAGTGTCTTACGTCATTGCGATACTCTACCGACGGGTGGCCACCATGCAAGTTCTAGAACTGCGGCCAAGGTACTAGAAAGTGGTCTTTACTGGCCTACTTTGTTCAGGGACGCCTATGACTATGTGCGGCAATGCGATTCCTGCTAAAGGGTAGGTAACATTTCAAAAAGACAGGAGATGCCCCTCAATGTATTTCAAGAGGTCGAGGTGTTTGATCTGTGGGGTATTGATTTTATGGGACCCTTTGTGTCCTCCAATTCTAACTTGTACATTCTATTAGCTGTTGACTATGTATCGAAGTGGGTAGAGGCAATACCCACTAGGACTAATGATGCCGCCGTAGTGTGCATGTTTGTCAAGGAACACATTTTCTGTAGGTTTGGTGTACCAAGAATGATCATTAATGACAGAGGTACACATTTCTGGAATTATAAGTTCGCAACACTGTTGAGAAAGTATGGGGTAAAGCACAACATTGGTACCCCGTACCACCCGCAGACACAGGGGCAACTGGAAGTCTCCAATCGGGAGATTAAGAAGATCTTGGAGAGCATTGTGGCTTCCACGAGAAAGAACTGGAGCATCTTGCTACCGAACGCTTTGTGGGCGTACAGGACGGCGTTTAAGACACATATAGGCACTACGCCTTTTAGGTTGGCTTACGGTCGGGCCTGCCATTTTCCGGTGGAATTGGAGCATAAAGCGCATTGGGCGTTGAGGAAGCTGAATTTGAACTATGATGAAGTGGGAAAGAAGAGGTTTCTTGAGTTGAATGAACTTGACGAGTTGAGGATGAATGCATATGAAAGCTCATGGATCTACAAGGAGTGAACCAAATTGATTCACGATCGCCATATTCAGATGCGCGTCTTCAAGAAAGGAGATCGTGTACTCTTGTTCAACTCCAGGTTGAAGATGCATCCCGGGAAATTGAAATCCCGATGGAGTGGACCGTTCACTATAGAGGAGGTCAGGCCACATGGCACAATCATGGTGCGTGATGGCGAGACAACATTCGTGGTTAATGGGCAATGATTGAAGTTCTATTTCAGTGAAGATTACACAAGGAAAGTGAATGAGGTCAAACTCATAGCGCTTTCGGATGCATGAGGAACTTGATTCGTCTAGCCTAAGACATTAACTAAGGGCGCTTGTTGGGAGGCAACCCAACCATCATGTTAATATCTTTTACATTAGTAATTTGGTTTGATTTGATTTTGTTTTTAGTGTAAAAAAGATACCTTGATCGTTTGTTGAATGTGCAGGACTGAGGCAGGGTCAATACCATCGACCCTTGTGTCGTTGGTATCAAGATAGGCACAGGTAGGTGGCTACAAAAATCTCCCTGCGTCGATGCTATCGACGACCTCGTCGATAGTATCGACATACCATCAGGTTGCTTGCCAAAATGAGGTCGATAGTATCGACACGGGTGTCTATACTCGCGAGATCTCTGGAGATTTTCAGATGAAAATTGTCTCAGTGAAGTCGATACCATCGACGGGCCTGTCGATGGTATCGACCCAGTTACAGGTAGAAAGTGGCAGCCGGGCCTCGCGAGGGTGTTTGCCCTAAAAAGAGTCGATACTATCGACTTGCGTCGATGGTATCGATGCTACATGTCACCGATCCGGGAGAGGAAATCAACAACGATCGCTGCATCAAGAGAGTCGATCCGTGGGATGGGTTAATACCATCGACACCCGTCGATTGTATCAACGCATCATCGATCCGGACCCCCAAATTAGGCTATCAACAACCGTCAATACTAGCAGAAGACGGATTGTGCTACAAGAGTCGATACCATCGACTCGCATCGATGGTATCGACGGGCATATAGCAACGCCGACCACAGTTATAAAAGGGATGGATTGTTGTCATATGACGTCACACCTTCACAGATTTCCTCCTCCACTTGTGCCGAGCATCTTATTGAGTGATCGGAGCCCGGCTACGAGCATCCAAGGAGCGTGTTCTTCCACGAGCCTTCACTGAGCGGAGATTGTCTTCTCCGACCTTCCCCATGCTCCGTTTTCTATCCCGTATTCTTCGACAATGGTGCATACCGCCGGCGCATCTTCTTCACGCGTGACACCAATGGAGATCCCAGTGTTCATTCCTCCACCGACGACGTCTATTCCGCGACCGCGGATTGTCCATCCTTCCTTGGAGGTCAAGAAGGTTTACGAGGAACTGATGAAGAGAAAGATAGAGCCGACCCGCTACGTCTACCGGGACATGATCCACAGTCTTGGGTTCGTGGCCAATCTTGCCTACGTTCTCAAGGGACATGCAAGGCATACAGGCAGGAGGACCGATGAGTTGGAATTCCACACCGACGGCCAGCCATTCTTCGGTGAATGGCCCACATACAAAGAGCTAGTGGCGGAGTTCATGGCATCGCTGGATATATGCGTCATGCCAAACGACATCATCGCCACTGATCGTGAATGGATCAAAGGCTGTGTTTCTTTCTGGTTGTACAACAATGATTACACTCTCACCCTGTGGTAGTTCAATTCCATCTACAACTAGAATCATGGGTGAGATCAGTACCGGCGGCCAGACAACATGATAGATTATGATGCTATCTTCGTCGAGATAGTGACTGCGCCGCCCGACAAATCCGTGAGCTACCACAATGCGGTGGTGGCAGATTTCGAGCATCCGTTCGTGTGGATTCTTCACCGTATGCTCTGCACCACCTTGTTTGCTCGTGGTGATCTGTCTCTCAGTAAGTTTCAAGAGACATACTTGTTTTTCCTACACAAGTTGCTGAAGCGAGAAGAATGTAATTGGGGTGCATTTTTCTTGATGCGCGTGTTGGCTGTAAAGAGGAGTACGCGGAAGGATACAATCCACTTTGGAGGGCTCATCACACCGCTGGCCTCCTATCTTGGGTTAAATTTCTCCCAACTTACTCCCCTCTCCAACCGGAGCAAAGTCAACCTGAAACATCTGCATCGCTCCAACCTCATCCTGCTTTGTGATGGCCTGGCATATGCACATTGCCATGTTAATCACGCCTATCAAGAGTGTTCACTTCCAGACCCTGTCTTCCACATCGAGGGCGCTCAGCATTTTTGATGGCCTGTCATTACCATCGAGAGCTCGGATGAAGATGGTGGCAATGATGACAACAAAAATGACGGCGACGAGAATGAAGAGGAAGAGGATGCTTTCACTCCTCTTCGGGCACGAGTGGCACCTAGGAAGCATCCCCGCATGCATTCGAGTGCATCTTTTTTTTCGCAGCCTCTGCCACCACAACCCTCGCAGCAAAGAGAGGATGTCTACTCCATGCAGGGGATGTATACGATACTGCATGAGATCCAGCACACCCAGCTGCAGCACACAACTTCTTATGCCGGTATTCAGGATACGACGAACCGACTGCTAGATAACCAGAGGGCTATTTTTGAAAATGAGCGCCTCCTCCTCGACAACCAACAACACATCCACGACAGGTTGCATAGGATGGAGATGCAGCAGCAGCCCTTCTACGATCATTTCTGGAGCCAGAATTACTTTGGGGGGTATCCACAACCTCCACCAATGCCCCAGTATGATCTGAGCTTTCAGGGGCAGTACCCGTCTTGGGACCCCTCAGCCCCGCAGTACCCGCCTCCTCCAGAAGAATGATCGTTATCTCTGTTCCACCTTTTAAGGTTTTTTTTACTATGAGGCCATAGTCGGATTCAAGCTTAGGGGGGGAGTTGGAACATCTCTATCCTTTAGTTTTCAATTTTTATTGTTTTGTCTTTTGTCTTTTAGTTCTTGCATTTTTTTTAGTTTGTTTGTAGGATCCACACTCGATCTAGTGTAATTTTGGATGTCTTAAGTCATGTGTCATCTCGTTGCTTGTACATGGGAATCAGGGGCAAATTTAAATTTTTTTTAGTGTTTTACAAGCTTGTGTTGTTCAACTCTGAGCACATAACTTAAGGAAATAATTGGGTTTGTCAACTCTAAAACAGAAAATCACAACTGTACATTCTCATGATTCATGAACAGTGGACAGAATTGGTTGTTTGAGCCTAAACTGATCAAATGATAATGAGACTCTAATTTGAAGTAAGAGAGAGAAACCTCTTAATTACTACACAGGTCAGTAAGGAGGGACACATAATAATTTACAAAGGTTCAGTCAATTAGTCTTTTGATCTATCCACCTCATTATTTTCATACTCCACCTTAAGAACTGGAAGTACATTACAATTTTCATCTCTTTGATTGCATCTCATGTAGATAGGACTTGCATTGCAACTATTTTCACATATTTTACAAGAAAAAAATAGATTATCTATACATGCACATTATCCTTAGGTGCATGTCATTTGGTTGCATGAGTATCATTTTGTAGGTGCATTCATTTTTTTATGCATATACAGTACATCATGTATCTTATTTCTTCTGAAACATTAAAGGTGATAAACTTGTTCCATACCTTCTGAATGGTTCAAGTATATAGTTGTGCAACAAGAAGTGAGCCCAAAAAATAATTCATTGTCTTTTATGGATATAAGAGCCTTAAAAGAAAAAAAAAGCAAGAAGAAAAATTTGAAAAAAAAGAGACAAAGAAAAGAATTGAGAAATAAATAGGAATGAGAAGGAGAAAGGAATATGTTCTCACTGCATATTAAGAAGGATAAGTACATGAGGTAGTTTTCTTAGATATTCCATCTCACCTTGAGACGGAATGATAGTGCATGCATCATTCCACCCAAATGTAGGCATTAGGGCATTTACACTTGCATATGCATCATTTAGGTCATTTTTGCTTTGTGCATGATAAAACTATATAATGCTTCCATTTCTTCCATGAGCCACCCATTCCATCCACCCGTTGCTCGAATTGGTAGGCCACTGTGATTTTCTACTCATTTGTGAATATTAGGAGAACTGCTTTCATGTAGATGGTAGTTAGGGCGAGCAACGTAGAATAAGAGATCACAAGATGCACTGAGTCTGAACTGGATAATTTTATTATGTCAACTGCCTTATGTGATAGTGTTCATTATTTTTGAGGTAGATATCTTTTATGGATGATTACTGTCACCTTTAGGGTAATTATCATTCTGTGGTTAGTAAGGGCCGGTATGTGAATGTCTGGTGGGAATCATATAGTGATGTTTGTTGTGATGATCTGTTATTTAGTTGACCCTCACAATTTTATTCTAAAGTTTAGTTGCTCGAGGGCGAGCAATGTTCAAGCTTAGGGGAGTTTGATGCGATGATTTTGAGTTGCATTTATAGACTTGTTTTACTTATGTTTTATGCATTTATTGGTCATTTTGGTGGTTAATATTGCATAATTCATTTACTTTGGTCTATGAGCCTTCTAAGCATCAATTCTCCCTTATTTTAGTGTTTTGAGCATAAATGATTACAATAACATGTTTTTTTTGGCTTATGTGGTTTTGTGTTGCAATTTCAAGAAAAACGCATATCTGCAGCTGTCGATACCATCGACAGCTGTCGATACTATCGACACAACCACAGGTTGCCATCCGCAAAGGGCAGCACAAAGTCGATACCATCGATAGGGAAGTCGATGGTAGCGACGTACCTTCAGGTTGCTGGAGAGCATATGGTCGATACTATCGACCATTAAGTCGATACTATCGACCCTAGAAGATTCAGTGATGGAAAAGGACAAAACTGACGCCTTAGGGTGTCAATACCATCGACCCACATCGATGGTATTGAGTCATCATCAGGCGCAGCAAAGAAAGAAAAGAAGACTTGCCGATATTACGCAGGGTAGATACCATGGACTCACGTCACCGTCAGATGCAAGTATGTTTCAGATTGATCTAAATCCGACGGTTATGATATTTTTGCAACCTAACTCGGTGATTATACCTAATGACGGCGGCGAGGAGAAATCTATCACGTCATTAGCTGCTGCACACGTCCCGAGAAGGTGAGGAGAGAAGAACGGAGCCCAGAAGCACGCCCCAGCCATTCCAGAAGCCGAAGAAGATGTTTTCCACCGCCGAAAGGCTGTAGATCACACATTCCATGTCGAGGAACGCTTGGATCTTCTCCGTTCAGGGGTTTCTTTACTTATTCACATTTTTCTCCATGTTTTCCCTTTTCTCTACCAAGTTTTGCTCTGAAATGAACATGCGGGGCTAATCCCCTTTATCTTTAGGACCGGGAGTAGCCTGGGGAAGCATTGTATGACATTTTTATCATAGTAATTCATCATTTATCTCTTAATCTGTGGTATGATTTTGTTTTCTCGATTATATTGTTATGCTTGATCACCATAATGATAATCTAATGCCTTTAATTACTTTGAAAGAAGAATTAACGGTTGAAACGAGACAAAATTCACATTAATTTACAAATCCCTTGAACAAGGTGATGTACGGTTAATGGTGGAAACCCAGAGGTCGATTTTAATGCACCTAGCTTAGGGTATAGGTTATTACGAAGGTGGAACCGACCTAGACATAGGTAGTGAATTGTACCACGACAGTGGGCAATTCTGATTACAGGCCACTACCCGGATTGAGAGATGAACTTGTTTAACTATATAAAAATTCATGCAATGAAAACCCGCGGTGAAACCGCAATCCTAAAGATTCCCATCTGAATTGATTAAATTAAACACTTAATCGATTTCTTTATTTTATTTTGCTTTCTTTTATTTTTACAACAACTCTCAAACTCTTTTAATCGGTTTAGCTGATCACAACCAGTAAGTAGTAGTCTACCGATAATTCAGTGTCCCTGAGTTCGACTCGGGCCTCACAAGGGCCTATACTACATTGGCGCGTACACTTGCGTTCTACACACGGTAAAAGCATGTCAATATGCGAGAATACATATGCATAAATAAGTATACATAAGTTTTCCATCTTTAAATCCAATAGCCTAAAAGTAATTAACAATTTCAATAGTTTTAATAGGAAATATAGTTTACTAATCTCATGTCTTTCATATATTACAAACCTTAGGCACACATATATGTACATACATGTTTTATGATAATAACAAATGCAAAGAAATTTATTGAACATATTCATAGTTGTGGGATACTAATATATTTACTCTTAGTGGACTAATGAAAGTGTAATGATATTAAATAAGGATGATATCATGAAACACATATTTGAGGAATGATTGACCCACACATATATGAAAAATACACATACTTAGACTTACATATCTAAAAACTGATATGAGAAGTAATACATGTATCTAGTGCATAAAATAACCACCTTATTAGATAAAAAAATCATAACATGACATTGGATAATTAGAACTAGGATATGAACCTTATATATATCCATGTTAGGAATGCATACACATGATCTCTTTGGTTTGACTAACTTACACCATGTGTTCCTAGGCTGAATACTTGACCTTGGGGACCAAGTATATCTATTGAGTTAACCACTAGTCGTGAAGATAAGGTATGTACATCCTCTATTTTATTTTGGGCATTATTTGACTTAAACCTAATTCATTTAATGAGGCGTGTCTTGAATACCAACTCTACTTGAAATTCAATTATTGGATATTCTTGATTTGGATTCATATATATATATATATTTATATGATTCTTGAATGATTCTTTTATAATGGGCCCCCTCTTGTTGTGATTGCCTTTTATGTGGAATTGACTAAAATGCTAGTCTTGCTACTATATTTATCCAGGGTACATGTTTGGCTAGAATATCTAGAATATTGGGACTTATGTACAACCATACTAACAAAGAGCGTGTGTATTCCATCTAGGGTGTGTGTTTGCACCCTTATATCTTTTAGGCCATGATCCTATGGTGTTATGGCCCTGTTTTAGGTATATTTAGTCTATATTGTTATGCATGAAAAGTTATTGTTTAATATTAAGATTGTTGATAATTGCGCAAGACACTTTTATTCATGCTTGTAATCTGAATTTTATTATGCATCATTTCTCTTGTTATATTTCTCTTAAACTTACCTAATTTAAAATAACCCCTTCTTGTGGGAACATCTCTTTTTCACTTGTAACCCAATATAATGACCAAGTGTGTATTATCTGTACATACTCAGCCTTTGCTGACCTATCTTGTTTCCTAAATTTTGGGTGATGTTCCCTTCCACCCAGGTGTAGGTTCATTAGAAAGTAGGGATACATAAAGACTGTATATGGGATATTGGACCTAAGGATATCTTGGAATGGTTAGTTTTCCCTCTACAACATGTCTTGTAGGTGATTAGATTTATTAGATGTATACCTTTTACTTTGTTATACCACCTTTTATGGTGAGGAACCATTGTAAATGAATCATGATGTAACTTTGTAATAGTTTTGTTTCCGCTTCTTATTTATTATCTTGCTCTGATATGTATACCATTTGAGAAATGGATGAGATTCCTCCTTTCCTCCATAGTTGGATTGAGTTGGTTTTTATCTCTCAATTAAGTGAAGAGTAGATCCCCTCTCGGATCTCACCTTTTTACAAGACATTATAGTTCTTAACTATTTTTTGACATATAGTTCTTTCCAAGTTGTTATGGGACTGAAAGCAAGTAGTTTCATATATTTTGAAAATCACATGGGAAAACTAAGAGTTTTATATTGCAATTAATCATAAGTTTTCCACCTACCTGGAATGTTGAAAGATTATTACAACAATTCATAAACAATAACTTTAATCTACATAACAAGTAATAATTAAAGTATCATTATCATGTCTATTAAGACCCTAACTAGGATTTTTAGTCAAGCATGGGCCTCAAGGGTTTAGGGTTTGGGGTAGATCTAGGTTTGGGATTAATCTTGGAGTTTCCATTCATTAGGCACCATTTTTTAGGAAACCTCGATAGCCATGTTTCATCACTCACTTATCCTCATGCATCCAAAACTACCAATTTTGTCACTATTAACAAGAAAAGCTACTATAATTGTTCAAGATATCCCTTTAAAAAATAGATCAAACTTTACAATTGACTCCTAGATATAAAGTTTAATACAACCATATATATATTCATCAAGTAGGGTTTTCATATAGAATTCCATCTAACAAAGGCATCAAAAGTACATTTTGAATTAGAGTCAATAACATGCCCTAAAACTACTTTTATTAGATTCCACAAGTTTCAAGGTCAATTGGTGCATACTATAGTTAATTTACTATATGTATTGTAAAATATATCGAAATGGACCAAATAGAAATTACCATGTCATTAATTAGTTTCCTTTTCAGGGAGAACAATTCACTCTTAAACATTTGTGAAAGCCCCTTTTTCCCTCATGTAATGCTTTGGACTAGCGCACACTGAGGATCATTAGGATAATTCCCCTATGAAAATTTTCTCCCATTCACTCTATGAGAATAAGAATTCATGAAGGTCAACCTAAAGGTTGAGTCTCTGCTCTAGGCCTTGACTATCTTTGCAGTGATCCCTTGAGGCTTCTGAGCCTTTTCTCATGTTGTGTGGTGGTCAGAAGGAAAGTAGTAACCTTATGGTGTCAAGGGATTATTGGAACGCCTATTCATAGTTAGGGAAGACAGAAGTAGGTGGAGGATTTAAAGACGAATCCTTACTAAAATTCACCACCAACTGATGCTTGAGGAAGCATCATGAGGTGATTATAGTGCTATGGGACAAGGTAATTGGCTAGAAGAGGTAGCAATTTCTAGATAGGGATTGGTCATTTGTAAAAATGAGGTGGACTTTAGGGAATACAAAACATGGTTCTCAAATAAAAGTTGGATGTATGTTATATTCTAGGAGTCTTGATGGTTCCCCATGTGCCTTTATATAAGAATGGGGCACCCAAGTTTCTCTCTTCTCCTTGACTTGGAGATTGTAGAGAGGATAGAATTATATTTTCTCTCCATGAGTCATGATTCTAAAGAATCAGGGGATGCTTAGGTTAATCTATAAGAGAGGAGACAATTATAGACATTTTGTGAAGTTTAGTGGCGATTAGAGAGAAGTTGAGAGTGAGGAGGAGAGGAGTTCTATTTCTATCCTTTTTTGGGGTAGACGTTGACTTTGTTTTATCAGGTATTTCATCCTACAACCACTAGTATCAAGAAACCATATAGGGAATGAGTCACACCTGTCCTAAGTTTTTGTCTTTGATTAGATTCCAATTTAATCAAATATATTCCTATTTCTAGTTTTAATTAAGGAATATATATATATATATATATATATATATATATATATATATATATATGCACACACATTTTTATGGTTCACTAGGATTACTAAAAGGGTATAGCATTCATGGTTAACTTTTGTTTCGTTTATATTTCCATAGCCAAAATATGGACTCAAAATAAGAATGCTAATTGTCTTTAACTTGGTCTGCAAGTAAAAATTATTTAAATCATAAATGAATTTTCTAGCAACCGACTATCTAGGATTTACTCAAATATCTTTCGTGCATATAAAAGAAATAACACCAGAAATAAAATAAAAATTTCTCATTATTTTTGACAGAGAGATGTTGAATTCATGAACTATTTTAAAAGCACTTAGTTTCAAGTTCAAGACCTTAAAAATGTAATTTTTTATCTTCAATAAAACAAATTATTATATTTCATGAAAAATATGAAATAGGGCTTGCCGTAGTATAGAAAATTCATGTCCTCACATCCTTCTATCATTTAAAGGATTTTCCCTGGAAAAATCAACCTAGCTAGAGAAAACATGTGGTGTCCTTTCTTTATATCAGCTTTAACTCCTAGGTGCAATCATCCTCACCATGGTGAATCCACAACTTTCTAAACATATCTATTTTCTTGTTACATACCTCTTCCACATTTGAATTCATGATCTTGATAGGTGATTCCTATTAGATTAGACTATACTTCAACTCTAAGGGCTCAAATCTCAACACATAAGTAGGGTCTTTCACATGCCATTGCAGATTTGATACATGCAATACGTCATGCACTACACTAAACTACGGAGGCATGGCTGCTTATAGGTAACCTCACCAATACTATCCAAAATATCAAATGTTCCCACATACTTGTGACTCAGCTTCCAACAATTGTTGGTAGTAGCACAAAAGAGGTCATATTTTTAGAAAGACATGTTCTTCCATAGAGAATTATAAGTCCATACACTTAGCATATGCAATATGACTCGACCTCCCATAATTCTTGGCAGTAGCACAAAAGAGGTTGTATTTTAATAAAAGCATGTTCTTCCATTGAGAATTGTAAGTCCATACATTTATCATATGCATACACCTTCAGTCAATCCTATGCCCTCTTGTACCTTTTTATGGTTAAAGCAACCTTATCTACATAAAAATACAACTCCTCTGATTACAATGATGTCTTTTCCTTTATCATTGCATTGAAGAGGCAAGCAACATAGCCTCACATACAAAGCCTCATGGGTGTGCATCTCAATGACATCCTTCAAGTTGTTGTGGCATGTGATCTTCGGTAGTGGTAGGTATTGGTTCTATAACCCACCCCAATCTATATATCACTGTCAACATGTCATCCAAAGTTTGGATTTTTCATTTAAACTGACGATCCTCCTACAAATGATATGCAAATCTAAACATTAGTCTTATGGAAAAATCCTCCTAAACTTTATTTCACAACTTGGATGTGAACTTTGGATCACAATCAAATACAATGAGCTCATGTGTAAGGTTCCTAAACTTGCTTAATGAGTTGAATACGTTTAATTATCATAATTGTATTCTTATAACCCTAATCTAACCTTTTGATATGCTTTGAGATCATAATACAAGTGTAAGTTTCAAATTTGGTCCAATTTGAACACTGTTTGAGCAAGTTATGCAATTTTATGCACATTTTGGACTTTCTATAATTTACCCAATTGAGAGGTTTTATTTGCAATTTATCACTTGGATTATTGAATATTCTCTCATCATTATTGAGCTTTTTGAGCCATGGGGTGCCTATTTAAACCTTGGTTTGAAGGTGTTTTCTCCAAGGGTATTTTAGGGTTTACCCTTTCATGGATGAGCTACCTTTAGTAGCTATCAACTAATGAATTATTTGTTTTGCTTGGAATTTCAAGAAACAAGGGATAAGAATATCTCTATGGATGGTGGGGGAGCTTCTTGTGTGTGTGCTTGTATATTCTTAATAGTTTAAGGCCATGGACACTTGGAAAGATACTAGAACTTCAACTTTTTCTTTTTCTTTATCTTAAAGTTTCATATACTTATCCCTAAGAACCTAAACAAGCCATTTTCTCTCCACCACTTCCCTCCTTATAAAAACCTTGTCCTCCCTATTTTCTACTACAAATGTCCTATCCAAGGAAGAAGAAAGAGGGGATCTTCTTGGAAAAAGAATCTAGGGTTGCAATTGACTTCCTTTTAGGGTTTGAAAAGCTTCCTTCCAGTGATCTTGACCTAAAAGAGTAAGAATCCCCTTATTTTCTCCATTTATTTCTTTGTTATCCTTCCTCCTACCTTTATCCAGGTTGGAACCTTTCTGTTCCATGTTAGAAATTGCTCTAAAGCTCTAAAACCCTACCTTTCTTACTCCTTACGCTTAGGGTTTGCTCATTTGATGAAGAAAGGTGCTAGATGAACGAGTTCACAACTTATGCTTGGATTTTCTACCCTACATATTCGAGTTTTCTTCTATTTGGGGTTTCATATTCTAATTATAGGCAAGTTTTATAACTTGCTCTATGTTTATTGCTTACCATAAGCTTGATAGCTCATGTTCTTGCTTTTAAATGATGATCCATGCACTAAAAAAGCTATGCTTGACTTGGATTTCAATTTTTATAATGTTTCCTGTTCTGATTTCAGTTCTATATGAACCTTTGATCATGTGTACATTATTCCTAAGGTATAATAGAACTTTGATCAGGTTGGTTCGACAACCTATGGTGCTAAGTACCTATCAACCAATGGTCAATTTTAGGGTTTTAAGAGGATTTCTTCTATAAACACATGACCCATTGGCAGTACCATAGCTACAAACGATGGTGTTGTCTTCATGACAACTGATTATAGTGACCAAGGGCGTCAACTTACGTTCACCCCTTAGGTCAGGTTTTGGCCTAATTAGAATCTTAATGATCAATAACTAAGTACCCTAATGATGTTATCAATCAATGGTGACATTAGCTTGATATTTGATGGTGATTAATGAATATAGTGTTGATCTAACAACCTATGGTGACTTAATGGTCACTAATAATTGTGGATCAGGTCTCCACAACCTATGTTGAGCTAAGCATGTAGTTTTAGCATCAATTAAGCCTTAAACCAAGGGTTTCTTGGGTCATTTGATGCAATGGTCAGACCTATACTACAATTGATGGTTTTAATATATGAACTTGACCTAATGGTTAAGATTTAATGTTTCCTCATCCAATAAATTAGAAGGATGACTAGTGTAATATGTCGGTCCTAATAAAGTGATTTAGATGTTTTCCTTTATGATATCAACTTAAGAAGCTCATTTATTGAAGGCTTGTTTTAAATAAACAATCACTTGTGGTTTTATCCTACTCTCAATGGAAATTTTAATGTTGTTAATCAAGGAATGTATAGGGTTAAATGGTGAATCTTTCTAGAGAACAACTCAAGGATTTCATAGGTGGTTTATCCAAGTTGTTTACTTATGTAAACAACCAATGATCTTACCTTTTAAACATCCAATGGTTCTGGGTGACATAGTGGTATGGTGATATGGGTTGAAAGATGATGGAATAAATGGAGGGTTACCCTTAATAAGGTAGTCTTACCTATTCACTCATATGAATAGAAGGGATGATAACCCTATTGTGTTGATATGTAACCCTAATGAGGTATAGCTTGTTATAACTAGCTTTAATATAACTAAATGATGGTAATTGGGTATGAATAGTCCTTGAATGACTAATACAATCATGGAGTACTCTGTTACTGTTGTTAAAACCCTAATATGCTATAACCCGATGGTTACACCTTGATTTATGTGTGGGTTCATACTTGAGAATAGTATGGAATGTGATGGTGATGCTTCACCTTATGCATCCATGATCCAATGGGGATGTTGTGAGTTAGGGTCGAGGTATAAGTGCTGATTAGTAACATTAATATAATTTATCTTGTTGAACCTAACTATAATACAAATAGATAAAGATGAGTATTCATGTTTACCATTCTTATATGATGGAATGATGATGAAATAACCTCCTTAATATGATCATAACCTTAATATGCTAATTGGTGGTTATCATATCCACATGGTTGATACTATCTTATGCTAAACATGTGCATTATGAATATTATGAGGGTTAATCATATTGAGATTCCTTGCATGTTGATGTAATAAAGGAATGTTATTAATGTCAATATAACCCTGCTATGATTGTTTATGAATATCTCCTAACTCATTAATGCAATATTGTGTTGATCCGGTGTATTACATGTACGTGTTGTTGTTGAGCCTTGTTATAAGGCATGCAAAGATAATGATGATCTTGTAGGGAATAGTATGATGGTCTTAATGACCTTTGGGCATGGTTGAGCCCTGAATGAGGTGTAATCCTCTTCTATTGATAAGGTTTGGTAGCTTGTGATATTATGAAAAGGATTTATATCTTGTGATAGTATGATGACTAGTGTGGTCTCATGAATGGCAAGTGAATAGTACCATGTGATGATGAGATGAGAAATTATGTTCCACACATTTTATATCTTTTAAAAGTTGTGATATTTATATGCTTGCTAGAAGTGAATTTGGGTTTGTATGTCCACTTGTTTGATGCAGCCTTCATTCACGCAGTTGATATAACTAATCAAGTGCAACTCTAACCATGTAGTGCCATGTGCTGTAGAGCCATCTTCAATGTCAGAACTTGTTGGATGGTGAAACGAGTATTCCTAAGGGATAATCGGAGAACATACTGTCGAGTACGCGGGGGTGGCAAGTTGAGGATATATCATTGTCATCCACAATTCAGGTTGTGGAGGATGCCTATGGTCATGCCTCATACATCTAATGTGATTGAGGACAACTGCGGTTGTACCTTGGATTAGAGGGTTTTGTATACCCTGGTTTCTAGTGTCGTGACCTATACCAAGGGATGACTAGTGGTTAGAAGCTTGACTATATGTCATTGTGGTGGCAAATTCGAGTAATATGTCACTGCCTTCTTACTCATACTGACTGAGGGGAAGAGATCTTAGGATACCGACACTCCTAGATCTTGTACGGAACCGAATAGCCCTTTGCAAGGGTTGGTTGGACTTTGGATGGTACGATTCAAATTCCCCAGGGCATAATAAAAGATGTAAAATAGCCATGTAGCATGTCTATGTAGGGTTATACACAACACTTCATATTGGATGATAACCCTTGTTTGCTTTCTTTTCACTGAGATCATGTATAGTATAATAAGAGATAATAGATATGCATATGTTGTAGTTATGCTCAAGTTGTAAACATGCTTATGTTGTCAAATATACTGACACTGATGGTTGAGATGTTGCTGCTAGCTATGTTTAATATTGCTAGCCATGCCTATGTAATTAGAAATGCTTAAACTGCTAATCATGCCTATGTAGTTCATTATGTTATGATGTTAGTTCTACTTATGTTATAGATCGGTTCCCTTTATTTGAGATGCCAATATTGATAGCCATGTTATGTTAATAGACATATTCATGATGTCAGGGATGTTTATGCTACTAGATTGCTTGTGTTGTTAGCAAGGAATATGATAATAGTTAGATTAATGATAATGATTGTTATTCAAAGCAATTTGATGATATTTGAGTAGATATCTATCCAAATAAAAGGATTTATTTGTTATCTATATATGCATTGATGATCATACTTGTTGCTAAGATTAATTGCTTAATCTATTTAGCATACTTGAACTATTCAATCAATTCAATTGATTATTAAATACTCAAACTACTTAGTTATCTACTATTTAAAATGTTGTAATCAATAAGCGTTGTTGGAGGTTATATTTATTTCTAGGACATGGGTCTCACCCTTGTGGTTTGCCACTCTTTTTTAGGTAATCGAAAGTGATGAAAACAAACATGTGGCAGAAAAAAGGAGCTATAGTAATGAATCTTTGAGAAAGTTGATTAGATGTCTAGTGTGTCCTAGAGTCATCCTTGTACTCTCAGGTCTGGGCAGAAAAAGTTTGTATATGGTGTTTCAAACAAATTGAACTTTTATTAGCATGTTAATGCTTATTTGTGTGGCATATATGAATATTGTTCTCCTGTGTATATATGTTGTGGCTAAGGAGATAGAACAATTTGTATCAAACTCTTGGCATAGTATGGATACAAGAAAGATGTTGGGATCTTATTGAAATGTTTCTGAGCGGGTGTTGATGTTGAAATCAGTTTTAATTTACCCATATTTTTGGGTATGTGATAAATTAGTGATCGATTGTGCTTTATGTTTTGAGTAATCTCATTTAGTGTAACAGGTTCTCACATCAGGACTCCAAGTAGTATTATCTTCTGAATGTACAACTTAGCCATGTTTGAAGCTTTGGTAGTTATTCTACATGCAAGGAAGTATCAGATCTTAGTCAAGTAGTCAAGTACAAAACAACCAATGTCGTATCCATGATGGGTCCTAGGAAGACACATGGCTAAATCCATGGTGATATGGTCCCACCTCCAATTGGGAATTTCATCGGGTTAAGTAAACCACCTAGTCTTTGATGATTTTCTTTCACTTTATAATATGGGAGTCAATTGTCCATGAGTAGGACTATGTCATGCTTCAAATTTTTGCACTAATAGTATTGTTGTGGATGTTTGAACATCTTTGTGTTACCTAGACATATTATTCATTGGGACTCATCTGCCTCTAGCAAGATATGAACATTTAACAAAGAATCTTTGGGATGCTCGTTATGTGTATGTACCAAATTCCTCCATTAACACCCACTGAGATGTGGTTTAGAGGGCTTGATAAGAAGGGTTTTCATTCATTCAAGGTCAATACTAGACTTTTTGATATGGGGAAACTCTTGGAGGAGGCCAGGAATGAGATCAATGTAAGTCAAGATAAACTAATAAATTAAAGGTTTATTTGTCCACTTGGTAAAATCCTTGAGTCACCTCCACTAGGTGTCTAGTCTTGTGGAACAAGTGACATACTTTTTACTAAGAGAATTAACCACTATATTATCCTTACTATGATGTAAGATATTAGGAAATAAAAGTCTGTAAAATAGTCCATCTGTCGTCTCTGGAGTAGATTTTTGTCATTTAGAGTTAACAAGTACTACAACCTCTTATTCTTAGTGAAGATATTTAAAATTTCTCCATACAAGTAATGAAGACATATCTTCAAGGTATAGTTAATTGCGGGAGAGCTCAAGGTCATGCATCCTATAATTTGACTTGTAGTATTTTCCTATGGAACTTTTCTCTCTCATGAATAAAAGACTCTAGGTAGGTGTTCTTGGCACTTTTTTATTTCTTTAAATAAAACAAGGATGTCCCTACAACTACGTAGATAAAATCATCCAAGAAAATCTAGAACATGCTATTCATAAGGTTTATGAGAACATGTGACACATTATAAAATCCAAATGGCATGACTAAGAACTCATAGTGGCCATAACAATTCTGGAAAGAAGGTTTCTAGATGTCATCCTCCCTTAACCTAAACTATTGTTACCGAGATCATAAATCAATGTTTGAAAATACTTGGGTAGTTTCAAATGGTCAAAGAGGTCATCAATTCTAGATAATCTATACACATGGAAAGTGAAATATTGTTCTTTTTCTAAAAAAGGATAGGGGTTCCCTAAAGGGAGGTACTATGTTAGTTAAAACCCTTGTATATGATTTCTCAGAGTTGGTTTTTTAGCTCGACCAACTAAGAAGATTCCATTCTATAAGGCTTCGAAGAAATGGGAGCAATCATAAGAGCTAACTCAAGGGATAAATCAGCTTATGTTTTTATAGGGATGCTTGTCATCTCCTTAGGGAACACATCAACTGTGAGACCATGATCCTATCTTAATATTAATTTTCTCTCTAATCTTACTATATTAGATTAGTTGTATGTTTGGAAAAGAATTGGTGCTCAGTTGAATAAGTTAAAGCCCTATCTGATAACAATGTGTACTTTGAATGCCTTGGTTTCAAGTCTTCATGTAAGTTATGAACTTAATTGTAAAATCACCATAACATGAATTAACTACAAATTGTTTATAAAATAATTTACTTATTTGTTCCATTATGTATTATATATTTAGAATCAATTGGTTAAGAGATGACTCTAATCTAAACTTCATTATACTCTGCTTTCCTTGAAATGCAATATCATGTACAATTGTAGACTAATATGCAGTTTCACCTTAATTGGGAACCTAAGTGCGAATTTGAGTGCATAATATAAAAATGCATGATATTAATGTTGGGTTTCTAGTGCTCTTCTAGGGTTGATGCGAGGGGGCGCTCACGGAGGCTGCATAGGTCAGGGAGGAAGAGGAAGTTTCGGGGAGACCAGACCGCCGAAAATGCCAACTGCAGGAGAGGGTACATTATATGTGGACATGGAAGATCTGGACGGGGGAGAAGGTGTAGCGGCACCACCTAGTGCCAGGGCATCGGCGTCCGAGATGGAAAACGCGATACCAGATGAGCAAAGAGGCATGATACATGAAGGACTGACGGGAAGAGGAGGAGTACTGGACACGGTTGCCTTATCAAACAACCCGCTATACATGATAGAGAAGGCAAACAAAAGACAATCGCAATAGGAAATTTTAAAATGACTCAGAATAGCACTTAACTTTAATAGAAAGGAAACTAAGAAGGGAGGAGAAGGAACATCACCATAGGCAAGGAAAGAGGGGGGGCCCCAGACGCCGAGACAGAAGGACTTCCCTGAGTTACAAGCTGGAGTGAGTATTGGACCTCCCATGTCGGGACAGGAAACACAGATGCTAGTATCCTATAAAGACAACATGGGCATTGGAGAAGAGGTACGGCAGCTGCCGTTCTTGGGCTTTGACAATCCAAACATCAAACTAGATAAGAAGGACATTGGAAAGAGTGTGGTGGAAGGGACACTGAAGTTCGACATCGTAAAAGACAGATTCGAGGAACTTGTGAAACCATGGATGTTCACGGTTTTTGTGAAGGTAATCACTCGAAATATAGGGTTCCTTACCCTACAAGACAGAATCTGAGCTATGTAGAGGCCTGTAGGAGCTTTCCGACTCATCGATTTAGAGGACAATTACTTCATTGTGCAGCTAATAAGAGAGGACGATTATCTAACGACGTTAATGGGAGGACCATGGCCGGTGATGGGATCCTATCTCCGCATCCAACCTTGGGACCAATCCTTCTCCTCGTTAGATGTGAACCCCAAATATATAGTGGTCTGGTTACGTATACCAAGGCTACCAATCTTTCTGTACCAAACACAATTTCTGGAAGAAGTAGGAGATGTGATTGGAACTACGATCAAGGTGGACACTAACACCGATTAGAAGAAGTGAGGAAAATTCACACGCATAGCAGTGGAACTGGATACCAACAAGCCATTAGTACCAGAGATCATTGTTCAAGGGGAGACGTACAGAGTGGAATACAAAAACTTGACAAGTATCTATATGTTCTGTGACAAAATTGGTCATGGCGAGGAGGACTATATGGAAAGGAAGAAGGCCATAGAAGCCCAAGAAAAGATGGGAAAACTAAAGGAAGGCGAGGAGATTAGACCGAGCCCCATGGGGAAGTTCACTGAGAATTTACATGCCATACATAATAAGTTTGGTAACTTAGATGAACCTGTGGATTGCGTTGCAGGAGCGATACCAGCGGAATCATCAGGTCCAAAACCAGGCTTTGAATGGCGTCAATGGAAGGCATCAAACAATAAGAAGTGCCTTGTGGAGGAGCAATGTCACACAAATACAAAATCGCGACACACCAAAGAGGGGACTGCGAACCAGGCCGAGAAATCACAGAACCACCAAGCAGTGACAATTGAAGGAGAAGACACTGTAGTCATTCCAGATGATGAGGGGGGAGGTTTCTAAGGACTGAGATTCAAGATGGGAGGATTTTAGAAGACGACAGAATTAACAGGAAGCCCAAGCAAATCAATGAGGTTTGGCGCATCAGTAGGGATACATCTCCGAAATCGTAAGATCCTGAACTCCAAAGATCTAACAAAGAATGGCCCAAGAAATAAAACCCGAAGAACAAGTGATCAGGAGGTTAATATACCGGGAAGTGAAGACCCGAGCTCGTCAGATATGATCACCTAATGATAATAGCTTCTTGGAATGTACATGGCATATGTGGAAGAGATACCCAAAACACAATTAGAGACTTATCACAGCTGCACAAAATTGATGTTCTCGCTATTCTGGAGATGAGAACCAGTGGAGATAAAGCAGACAAGATTGTAAGGATGTTAGGATTTGATCAGTCCTATCGGGTCGAAGCCATGGGGTTCTCAAGAGGCATTTGGGTGTTGTGGAGAAGAACACTGGGGGAGGTAGAGATTCTAGCGAGCCACAAGCAGTTCGTACACTGTCCAGTGAACAAGAAACTAAGGTTGACCTTTGTCTACGCAAGCACAAAGCAAGTGGGGAGACGACTTCTTTGGGATCATCTCTACACAATGGCAACTGTGTCAGACTCACCATGGTTGGTGTTAGGGGAATTCAATGCACTGCTGAGCATAGATGAGAAAGTAGGTGGGGAACCTATTGTTCTAAGTACTTGTAGAGAGTTCGTAGAGGGTCTCCGAAATGTTGAGCTTGAAGACTTGGGCGCGTATGGACCCAGTATGACGTTCATAAGGGGATGGCTCACGGAAAGACTTGATCGGGCGGTAACTAATCTGTAATGCTCGGGCCCACTGCCCAAGGCTCTAGTAGAGTTTCAGGAATGAAGACTATCCCCACAGACCACCACTAGCCTTAACTGCACACTTTGTCCTCACTCACGTGCATGCCAGGATCAACTTCCCGATAGGTCACCCATCCCAGTACTACTCCAAGATGAGCATGCTTAACTATGGAGTTCTTAGTGATGGGTTCCCGGAAAAGGAGGTGCACCTTGGTGATATGGGTAGTCCAATCATTCCTTTTTAAGAGTGTTTTATCCAAGGCCTCAAATCCTGGGATGTTACAATCTCCCCCACTTAGACTCTTGACATCCTCATCAAGGCTCAACTATAAGGCCTCATAATCTCTTCCCCATTTCAGTGCAGACCCACAATGTCCCATGGACACCCAGCTCCCGATCACAGAATACCAGCACAAGGGTGGCTACGTCAACCATGGACAACCCTTTCCTACATGCCTGGACCGCACAGCTCAAGACTAGCGTGTCACATGCCCATGTGGGCCCCACTTACTAGAGGGGTTATGGCTCTGATACCATTTGTAATTCTCGGGCCCACTGCCCAAGGCTCTAGTAGAGTTTCAGGAATGATGACTATCCCCACAGACCACCACTAGCCTTAACTGCACACTTTGTCCTCACTCACGTGCATGCCAGGATCAACTTCTCGATAGATCACCCATCCCAGTACTACTCCAAGCTGAGCATGCTTAACTATGGAGTTCTTAGTGATGGGATCCCGGAAAAGAAGGTGCACCTTGGTGATATGGGTAGTCCAATCATTCCTTTTTAAGAGTGTTTTATCTGAGGCCTCAAATCTTGGGATGTTACATAATCACTCATGGATAGATGCATATCCTGCAATAATGGTTACAAATCTCCCTCATGTTAATTCTGACCACGCACCTGTGCTAGATACAACAAGGGAGAGATCACAAATTGGATGTTTCAGACCAAAGACGAGTATTACGTGGAATAAATGAGAGTCCTCCAAATTTTTACAGTAGAATTGGAATAATTCGCTGCCCTTCCATGAAGTGATTAAGACTTTGATGAAGTGATCGGTGCAATGGGACATGGATGAAAGAGGAAAGACCATGGATAGGAGGAATCACCTACTGACTGAGATTGGGAAACTGCAAGCGGCCGAAAACCACACATTGAATGAGGAATATGATGACATTCTGGGTGAGCTGCAACTAGAATATAATGAACTGATTAACTTAGAGGTGGAGGAGTGGAGACAAAAGGCGAGATGTGATTAGATGAAGGAAGGAGATGCTAATACCAAATATTACCAGGCTTTAGTTAAAGCTAAAAGGCAACAAAACCTGATTACTAAGATAAAGAATAATCAAGGCATCTGGGTGGATGAGGATGAGATGAAGAAGGTCATACGTGAGTACTTCATTGACCTGTTCACAAAGAGGAGAAGAAGAAGGGGTAATAACACCGCAATAGAGTATGTAGGAAGATTTACAACGCTGGAGGAGACGTACATATCATATATGGGGCGGGTACCTAGTAAGGAGGAAACATGGGAAGTTTTGATGAAGATGAACCCCATCAAGGCGCCGGGGACGGATGGAGTGGATGCAGGATTTTTACAACGAAACTGCAGTCAATTAGGAGATTCAGTATCCCTAATGATTGATAAGTATTTTGCAGGTGCCCCGATTGAGGAAGATATGGCGCATTCAACCCTAATATTCATCCCCAAAACGAAGACGCCAGAGAGCTGCAACAACCTAAGACCCATTACTCTGAACAATGTAGGACTGAAGCTTCTATCAAAAATTATTGTCGAGAGAATCAAGCCTTTCTTACCAGAGTGGATCACACCAGTGTAAAGAAGCTTTGTTCCAGGAAGAAGAATAACTGATAATATCATATTGGTACAAGAGTTAGTTCACTCTACGAAGATTAGATTGGGTAACCGCATTGCTATGGAAATGAAGGTGGACCTTTCAAAGGCATACGATAGGATGGACTGGGATTTCGTTTCTGATACTCTAAAGAGAACATCTATACCACAACACCTGAGGAATATCATCATGAACATCATCACTGTAGGGGAAATTACCATTGCTTGGAATGGATCAAGTTTAGAACCATTTAAGGCCACCAGAGGGGTGAGACAAGGAGACCCGCTATCCCCTTAAATCTTTGTGCTTTGCCTCGATAGACTTAGCCAAGCCATTACTGAGAAGGAGTTAACCGAAAATTGGACCCCTCTTCAAGCTACAAGAAATGGTACCGACATATTGCATGTTTGCTTCGTCGACGATCTGATACTTTTTGTGGAGGCAACTTCGAGACAAGAAAAGACAATGATGAAAGTTCTAAAGAGGTTCGAGCGAGCATCTGGTCAGATGTTAACAAAAGAGAAATCAGTCATCTACTATTCAAAAAATACAACCACTCAAGTAAGAAGAGCGATCACGAGGATTATAGGTATAAGGCAAACGGAGGATCTAGGCAAGCACCTAGGGGTACCAATCATACATGAATGCACATAAAAAACCATGTACCTTGACATCATCAACAAGATAGAAGCGAGGATATCATCGTGGGTCAATAAATCACTGTCGTTTGCTAGAAGGGAAACTCTAGTTAAATCAGTTCTAAATACCATTCCTATCTATACTATGATAACAACCTCCCTTCCCATTACGGTCTGCAACAACATTGATCAGGTGGTTAGGAACTTCCTCTGGAAAGGAGCAACTAGGCAAGGGGGCATCCACCTAGTTGTGTGGGACAAAGTCTATGCTAGTAAGGAAGCTAGTGGACTGGACATCAAGTCGGAAAAACTGCAGAATGAAGCACTCCTCCAAAAGATGAGTTGGGACTATATGGCGCAGCGCGACGCTCTATGGAAGACAATAATGAAGGAAAAGTACCACCACAGAGCTAACCAAGGAGTAGCTGGAGCATCAAAGCTTTGGCAGGTAATTATCAAACTAAAGACTAAGCTGTTACCTAATATGGGTAAGATAGTTCTATCAGGAGAACTCATGTCAGTATGGGATGATAACTGGGTGGGTGGCACACAACCGAAACTCAGAGACCATGTACAAATACCAGAAGAACTGTCAGGCCTAACAGTAAGTTCCATGATCAAAATGTGTGGAGGTTGGGATGAAGGATTCATCAACCAGTGGTTTGAAGAGGAATTGACACATCATATACTGGAAATGCCGCCACCTGATCCGACAGTAGGAGAAGATGAAATCATATATTTGAAGGATAGTGAGGGACAATTCATGGTTAAATGGGACTATAATCATTTGCAGAGAGAGCACACGAGGGAATCACCAGGCCAGTGGATGACCCTATGGAAGCTAAGTGTCCCACAAAGGGTCAAGATGACACTGTGTCTTACGATGCATGGTAGTCTCATGACAAATGAAACTCGGGAAAGGTGTGGATTCACAAATGATTCGAGCTGTCCAAGATGTCACACAACCACAAAATCAGAAATGCATGCTTTCATCTACTGCGCCGAAGTCCAAGAAGTTTGGAGGCATATCCAAAGCTTTACAGGGGTAAGCCTCATTCAAGAACGCACAATGGAGAAATGGCTCCGGGCGAATATGAGGAAGAGGAAGGAAAGGCCCGACTGGAATACTTGGGTCACCATTGCTATTTGGAAGCTATGGGGATTTAGATGCAATGAAGCATTCCAGGATCTTAGAGTAAATGCCGTGAGCATGTTTCAAAGTATAAAATGGGAGGTCATGATGTGCATGATGACATTCGATAAAAGGAAAGGAAAAGAGGAAAACTGGAAAACAAAGGAAAGTGGTTGGCAAAACCCCCAATGAAGAACAGGTGAAGGTCAATGTTGATGCTGTAGTGAAGAAGAAAAAGAAGGCTATGGTCACCGGGTTTATCATTAGGGATCATGAAGGTAGATGGCTAGGAGGAGGATGTGATAAAGGTGTAACGATGGACATCATATTAGTAGAAATGATAGCCATTCTAAGGGGTCTCCAGGAGTGCCACTCGAAGTTCAATAAGGTACAGATGGTATCAGACAGCGAAAGAGCTGTGAAGATGCTGAGCAACAAAATCGCCATCCCAACTAAATATAAGGCGAGTTGCTATCTTATTAGCAAGACGTGTAGGGAATTCAATGATGTTACCTTTAAGTTTAGGAAAAGAGTCTATAATAAGGTGGCGGATGCCGTAGCTAAGTGGTGCCTGAAATAGAACGCCATGAGTAGTAGGTGGTTCCGATGCCCAAGTTTCCTCACTGACATGGTGAGAGAGGAAGTTGCATCGAGCCACAAGTTGTGTATGAACTTGCGAGTACCTAGGCTGTGGGAACATGATGAATAAGATTTCCCCAGAGTGTAAAAAAAAACATCTTCATATATTACTTGGGTTTGGATCTTTGAATTTAGTTGGATTAGGGCTTCAACCTTAACTAGTATGGTGGTGGTGGTGTTTGATGATGGTCGATGGATCTTATTGTGCTCAACCAATGGACTTTTTATCTTATGTAAGTGGATTTTTTGGCTTGTGGAAGTGATAGACCAATGAAAATCATACACAAAATGATGAGAATGGTTTCCAAACACTAGGAGGGTTGGTAAATATGATTTCTTTGATCAATGGATGGCATTTTAGGACCAAGGGTAATTATGAACACTAGTTTGGGGCAATTTGAGCTTTTGCACCTATCCTCCACTTTAGAAAATCAAACCCTTCAGCCTCAAGTCTCTTTTATCACCTCACAAGAATCTGTAATCATTGAGGGAGCATAGAGGGCAAAGAAGTCTCCAAGAAAGGGATGATCATGGATGGAGCCTTGCATGTTGATGCAAGTGGATGCATGTTGTAGATATAGCTTCTTCAAGATGCTTCCAAGCTATTCAAGTTCATTTCCAGACCTGATTACACAAGATTCATCTTATAGAATCTCTTTACATGCTATTGCTCAACTTGTCTTCTTCCTTTGGTCATGCCCCATGGATTTTTATGGTAGTTATAAAAATAACCCTCTATTTTCCTCTTTTTGATCCAAGGAGAGTGAGACCTTTATTAGAGCATGGATTTGGAGGATTTTGGAGAGATAATTTAGGATCTAAAGCATGCTTGTTCCCTCCTTTGATGGACCTAGTGATTATCTTTAACAACCTCACTTTTCAGTATCCCCCAATTTAGGAAAGACCAAAAAGGTTGAGAGTCATTACCTAAAATTTCCCAAGGATCCAAATTTAACCAAATAATCAATAATAGAAAATATTTTCCATTAATTCAAATATTGTTTACAAGATAATCCTCTAAGAAAATTCATGGATTTCTATCATCATAACTGTACATATGAGAAGAAATATCTATCAAATACTCCTTAGCTTAATTTCCTTCATGTAATTTCATCTAGTTTATCATGTCTTGGTATCTTTATTTTTAGCATGTACCTTAAATGTCATGAAACAAAAGCACGTATTAGCATATCAAAATATATTGTGTACATGGGGTGCATGCAAAAGAGTGCCAGTACATAAAAACATATAATCAATTAATTACTTGCAAATATGGAGTGGCAATATCTTCACATAATATTTCTTTATGTGATACTCATAGCAGCATTATAATTGAATGGAATGTTAATAAACAACCAACAATTTATTTCACGAATGTTTGAGAAAACCTCAGAAAGAACCAACAAACTATATTGCAGGTAGTCAAAATCGTAACCACATACCTCAATGGTAAGCCATGCATATTATGCCATTATAACTCAAGTATATTAAATCAATCTAATCAAAATATCCAAGAAATTCAACATCTAATCTGCATGCACATAAATCTCAAAGTGCCACTCTCATGTTATATAGAGTAAACCCTACTTGGGTCCTAATCTAGGGTTTAGGTCTATCTTGGGTTTGGATATGGAGTAAGGGCTCAAACTCTATTTCCATATCATAATATTATTAGGCAAATACCCTAATAATTAGATCCATACTATCCTTTACTTAAATCACCTCAAGCTCATTAACAACATGGCAAGTTAAGATCTTTAACCCTAATTCTTCATATGCATGATTATTCATATGGGTGGTTATCCACTTCAGAACCCTAATTATCATCATTATTATCATGACCATGGAATAAAAAATTATTCAACAATTATAAAAATTCAACATGAACTAAGAGCATATGATATATTCAACATGTTAATACACAAGATCTAGGGTTTTGCATGCAGTAATCACCTATTAAACATGTGTCCATGGTACTTTTGGAATAGGAAGAATATTTAATTCTTAACTATATCATTTTTATATTCCTCTCATTTTCCTGATCAGTTTTCATACATTACTTGTCTTCATCTGAGTTACCAATTGATTGCTACATTATTTACAAATTAAATGAATTTTCAGCCAATCAAATGAGGACACATCAACCACGAATTTATTTCTATTTTTTATTGAACAACTAAAGATTAGGAGGGGTGAATTACCTCATTACCCCGATGGGCGACCTACATCCTCAAGGGCTTTTGGGTCCTTTGGCCATCGATCGTCTCCTTCCTCGTAGTGGAGACTGCTCCTAGCCCCGATAACAACAATATTTGTCCAACCCTCAAGTCCTGGGTGACGAGGAACCGTACGAGGAGGTCTGTGCCTCTAAAGGTCCTTGATGGACTCATCCATCTCTCTAGAGGTGGTCCACCAGGTCTGAGGTGGGTGAGTCAGCCCCCAATCCCTGAACCTACGTTAGGTGTATCGGAAAATAAAACCCTAGGTATCAGTGGATGTGGGTGTGCTGTGGACAGAGAACTACTCTGGGGAATTTTTAGTTCACAACCACATGAATGAACCACCAAAGCATCTCGACTAGGGGTTAAGAAGAATAGAGGTGTTGGGATGGTAGACATTTGTAGAAGCACGAATGGAACAACGTACTCTTCATCTCCTCGAGGTGGTTAGGTTAACACACACCATGGCATCCCATCGGGGTATCTGCAACTTATCCTCCGACCACGAGTTTTTACTGCACACCAATGAATACAATCAAGATGATGGCGAGGTGCCCTCTTCCTGGTGGCATGATGCAAACTCCTAGAGAAAGTCAGAGAGAAGTATAGTTGGATTTTGTATTGGTGAGTGGAGAGATAAGGGAGAAGGAGTTGGCTAGGTTCACTTGATGAGTGATATACAAATCATATATATCAAGGTATTTTCTTGCAATTCCCTTTCCCATCTCTCTTCTTTACTTTCACCTTGAAATTTTATCAAACACATAACTGCCTCATTTCCCTATGTGTTAAAAGATATTTCTTTTATTCAACGATTAGATACCAACTTAAAATAATAGGAGAATGGCAAGGCGTCGTGTTTTAGGAAGTAATTAAACACATTCTCCTTACTTTTTGGCTTTTCCTCTTATGATTCCCAAAGTCATGAGAAGATACTACCATGTTCTTATTAGGACTTTAATTTGACAATAATAAGCCACTGAGTAAAAGCAGATAATTACATAACACTTAATTATCTAATTGATCATGAATTCAAGATTATTCTTCTATCTCTCTCTTTGATATAATTCACCAAAATAATTATCTCGATTTCAAGGAAACACCCTGTTACCTTTTCCAAGTCATATTTAGTAATTTGGATTTATTGAGATGTCTTTCTCATACAAAACTTGCTCCTTTTAAACATTATATAAAACAATACCATTATCTCATGAAATATCCTCTTTCTCCCGATTTCTAGAATTCTCTTTCTTTCCTTATTATTTTCAAGTATTTGAAAAGTTAAATCAAAATAATACTAATCGATGTTTCAAAAAATGTGTTTCCAAATTGGATAATTTAATTATTCCATTGATTATCTTAAACACAACACATCTTATGTTGTTTGAGAAACTTGCATATCACCTCATATTTCTACTATCCAATTCATAAAGCCATTAATATTTATTTGTACACAAAATCTCTTATTCATTGGTTTTGTGTCCAAGGACATATTTGCAATGTAAATAGTCTCATAAGTACCATTATCATTCTATCAATAATATCAGTCAAAAAATATTTATCACTTCATGCCTTACATTTATATAATTAAATTTTACAAAAATTGAGGATTTTAAATTCACTCCTCCTTAAAAGGAATTTTGTCCCCAAAATTCAACCCTAATAATGTTGAGGTAAATGATAACTCATCTTAATTTCAAACCTTTGGGGTAGCAACCCCACTAGATTATTAATCACTTTTATTGATATGGAAAATCCTCACATTATTATTAAGATTGGTACCTGAATTTCAATTCAGGGCACATCACATTTATTGATGATTATATTTTTACTTGTGATTTTAATTCTATTTGGTGATTGTCCTCTCACTTATGTTTTTGAACCTATTATTCATTCATTTTCACATAAGGGTGAGGTAACACCTCAAACCCTCATTGAAACTCAATTTAATTTATTCATTCTCATATATCCATATTGAGCATAACATATGCCTACCCAATCTCTCTCACTCATAATAAGATGAATAAGCACTCGACTACAACCCAAATACAAAGTTCATCCTTTTCTAAGAGTAGCGATGGTGTACTCACACATTATTCCAAAATTTCACATTTTTATGTTCCAAACCAAATAACATGTGCCTAACCAATCTCTCTCACTCATAATAAGATGAATAAGCACTCGTCTGTAGCCCAAATATAATGTCCATCCTTTTCCAAGAGTAGAGATGGTGTACGCACACATTATTCTAAAATTTGACATTTTTAGGTCCAAACCAAATTTACTTTTTAGTCCCATAAGATTCTTATATTTCATGAAGTCAAATGTCTATGTGCACATCTCCTTTAAGATTTCATCATTACATGACTTCTTGTATCTTTTAAATTTGCATCTCATGTCTCATTAGCCTTAGTCATTTCCTCATGGTCTCTAGGGGTACATGTACCTTTGGAGTGATATCATCCTTATGCATTTAGGGAGTGCTCCTCACACTTTTAGGGCCTCATGGATTCATGAAGGTGGCCAATCTCCTAAACCATGGGCCTCGAGCAAACATAGATGGCTATCTCTCAACCCAATGGTCTTATGCATGCATGGCACAATCACCTCTTAATCTCATCAGACTTATGCCCCTTTAACCATCCCTACTTAACATTAAGATTGATTTATCACTCTACCCTCTCTATGGTTTATGTCATATCTTTGAATATTTTTTTCAAGCTTTAAGTGACATTAAAGGGTACTTGAACTCTCAAATTGATTGGGCAACTCTCCCTTCTAGGGAAGGTCCTAATCTAGACTGTCTTCTCAACTCAAAGGAGGAGGTTAGGCTCTCTAGCCACAACTCAAACCCACAGGTTTAGAGTTTTATCTCTCCCATAGGTCCTTTTCCCACTCTTGAGTCGACCTTCCCTAGGTTGGCACACCAACTCTAAAAGTTTAATTGAGATTTCCTAACATATATTTTTAGTAATAACTTCTCAACCTATATTTTCTGAATCTCTATGGTATACCCACTCATTGGAGGTATCCGTAATATCAATACTCACACAATAGGAGTATTTTAATAATCAACCCACTCTCTGGGGTAATCTCCACCCATACCCAATCACTGGGGGTATTCACAACATCATGCTCACTCACTAGTATTTCAATGATATACCCACTTGCTGGGGGTAATCTCTAATCATACCCATTCACTGGGGGTGCTCGTAATATCATACTCACTCATTTGGGGTATGCCAACCACATACCCACTCTCTGGTGGAAATTCCATAGCATATCCACTCGTTGGGGTCACATACTCATTCTCTGGAGGTAATTTCAATAACATACCCACTCGCTGGGGTAGTTTCATTTGCATACCCACTCATGGGGAGTACGTTCAGGAACACACCCACTCACTGGGGGTAGTCTCAATATCTTACCCACTTATTGGGGGAAACATACCCACTCACTAGGGGGTATTCATTATTCATCCATTCCTATAGAGATAACATTAAGGAGACAAACAATTTATAATCATATTTTTATTTTCTTGTGTAACCATTAGTTAGTAATGTTTCTCATGTATATTCAAATACTTTCACATGCACCATGCATGAATTTTTCCACATTTATGCATGGCAGTTCAGGTCACCCAATTGTACATTTAATCTTTCCTCTTATCCTAATTAGGGTTCATATGGACATGGTTTTCTATCTCATACATACTACTTCCCACTACCCAAGATTAGGGTTTGAGTTAGTTCAAAGAATATGCCATGCCTCTTTGGGTTTCCATGTCCCTTTACCCACTGGGGTTTTCCTAACTCAACCCTAGCTCCATCTAGGGTTTATCCTTGCAAAGAAGAACCTGTAAGATATTTTTATTTAGTTTATCATTATTTTCATATTACATGTACATTACTATTTCCACATTATAAGTAAATTAATTATTAGAGGATGCTTAATCCTACTTCTTCTCAAAAACCCTAACTTGAGATGAGGAGGGAAGTATCTTTTAGGGTTTATTAAGAAAGAGGATGAGAAGTGGATGAAATGTGAGATGAGAAGACTTAAAGGAAACATTACTTTAGGAAAAACCCTGGTTCTGGCTAGGACGTTATCACACTGGATAAGGGAGCCCTTGTATACAAACTTAATGGTGTGGAGGAAAGTATTTCCAGCCTCTCGGGACCATGATCCTTTCTAGACCCCATCACCATCAGGTCATGCCTTAATAAGTCTCTTTATATTTCTATGGATTACTTGAAATTATAAAATATTTAATACTATTTGAAAAATATGGGACTCTGATACCAAATATAACCTCCTCACTTTTCAACATCCCCAAATAAAGGAAAGACCCAAAAAGTTTTGAGCCATTACCTAAAATTTCCCAAGGATCTAGATTTAACCAAATAATAAATAATAAAAAATAATTTCCATTAATTCAAATATTTTTTCAAGATGATCTTATAAGGATTTACATGAATTTATATCATTAGAACTATACATATGAGAAAAACTATCTATCCAATCCTCCTTACTTTGATTAATTTCCTTCATGTAATTTCATCTGGCTTATCATGTCTTGGTATCTTTATTTTTAGCATGTACCTAAAAGAACGTGAAACAAAAGCACAGATTGGCATATTGAAATATACTGCGTTCATGGGGTGCATGCAAAAGAGTGCAACCACATAACAACATATATCAATCAATTACTTGCAAATGTGAATGGAAAATTTCTTCACATAACCTTTCCTTATGTGATACTCATAGTCACATTATAATTGAACATAATGTAAATAAGCAACAAATAGTTTATGTGAGAATCTATAAGAAAACCTCAGAAAGCACCATCAAACTATATTGCAGGTAGTCATAATCATAACCACATACCTCAATGGTGAGCCATGAAGATTATGCAATTATACTTCAAGTATATTCAATAAATCCAATCCATGAATCCAAACAATTCAACATTTAGTCTGCATGTACGTAAATCCTAAAGTGTCACCATCATGTATATAGAGTAAACCCTACTCAAGTCCAAATCTAGAGTTTAGGGTTTGTCTTGGGTTTGGACAGGGAATAAGAGCTCAAACCCTATTTCTATAGCATAATAATATTAGGTAAAGACCCTAATCATTAGATCCATTTTGTCCATTACTTAGATCACCTCAAGCTCATTAATAACATGGCAAGTTAGGATCTTTAACCCTAATTATTCATATGCATGATTATTCACATGTGTGGTTATCCACTTTAGAGCCCTTATTATCATCATTATTATCATGGTCATCATGGAATATCAAATTATTCAACAATTATGAAACTTCAACATGAACTAATAGCATATGATGTATTTAACATGTTAATACACAAGATCTAGGGTTTTCCATGCACTCATCACCTACTAAACATGTATCCATGGTACTTTTGAAATAGGAAGAATACTTAAGTCCCAATTATATTTTTTAGATTCCACTCATTTTCTAGATCATTTTTCATATATTGCTTGTCTTGATCCAAGTTATCAATTTATTTCTACATAATTTACAAATGAAAGGTATTTTCAACTGACCAGGCAAGGAAACTTAGCTACTAATTTATTTCTATTTGTCAGCTGCCAGCTATAGATTGGGGGGGGGGGTTACCTCATTACCCCCGTGGGTGATGTACATTCTTAAGGGCTTTCGGGTCCTTTGGCCATCAATTGTATCCTTCCTCATGGAGGAGACTACTCCCAACCTCGACAACAACATCATGCATCCAACCCTCATGTCATGGGCGACAAGGAACCATACCACAAGTTGTGTTCCTCTATAGGTCCTTTTCGGACTCAACCAACCCTCCGATGGTGGTCCTCTAGGGCCGAGGATGGGGTGATTTAACCCCCGATCCCTAAACCAACGGTCGGCCTACTAACAAATGATCCCTAGGTATCGATCATTCTGCATGTGTGGTTGAAAAACAAGTGCATCAGAGAATTTGTAGTTCATCGCTGCATCAAAGAACCACCAAAGCATCCTGACAAGGGCTTTCCCTTGCCATAAATATGGTTGAAAAAGAACATAGGTGTTGGGGTGGTAGATGGTCCTAGAAACACATATGGAACAACCCACTCTTTGTCTCCTCGAGGTGGTTAAGTCATCAGACACCATGGCAGACCATTCAGGCATCTCAAACACGTCCTCTGGCCATGATTTTGTACTACACACTTATTAATACCATCATGATGATGGAGAGTCACCCTCATCCTGGTGGTGTAATGCAAACTTGTAGTTGCAGTCAGAGAGAAGTATGAGTTGGATGTCAAGAGATGTAAGGGGAGAGATAAGGGAGAGGGAGCAGGGTAGGTTGGCTTGATCAAGTGCAATATGAATCATATATATAAAGATATTCTCATTCACTTCCATATCCCATCTCTCTTCTTTCCTTTCTCCTTGACATTATTTCAAATACATAAGTATCTCCTTACCCTATGTGTTAAAATATATTTTTTTATTCAATGATTAGATACCAACTCAAAATAATAGGAGAAAGGCAAGGCATCATGTTTTAGCAAGTAACTAAACACATTCTCATTACTCTTTGGTTTTTTCTCTTACAATTCCTAAAGTCACGAGAAGATACTATCATATTCTTTTAAGGACTTTGATTTGACTATAATAAGCCATTAAGGAAAAGCACATAATTACATAGCACTTTATTGGCTAATTCATCATGAATTCTAGATTATTCTTGTACCTCTCTCTTTGATATAATCCCCCAAAATAATTATCCTGATTTCAAGGAAACTCCCATTTACCTTTACCAAGATATATCTAGTAATTGGGATTTATTGAGATGTCTTTCTCATACAAAACTTTCTACTTTAAAAATTATTTAAAATAATACCATTATCTCATGGAATATCCTCTTTCTCCAAATTTCTAGAATTATCTTTCTTTGCTTATTATTTTCAACTGCCAAAGTTTATCAAATAATACTAATTCATGTCTCAAAAACATTTGTTGCCAAACTGGATAAATAATTATCTTATTAATTATCTAAAACACTACACATCTTATTTCTTTTAGAAACATACATATCACCTCATATTTCTATTTTCCAATAATTCATAAATCCATTAATACTATTTGTACACAAAATCTCTTATTCATTTGTTTTGTGCTCCAAGGACATAATTGCAACACAAATAATTGCATAAGTAACATTATCATTCTATAAAAATAATCATTGGAGAAATTAATTTTCCATTCATGCCTTGCATTTATTTCAATTTTACCAAAACTGAGGATATTACATTATCACCATAAGGGGCTAATTCTATAGCATTGTTAGCATGCTTTTGCATACTTGTCTATGTGAATCCCTAAAATTTGTTCTAAACTTGATTGACATGCCTAAAAGTTGAATGTTTGTGGATTCTTTTGCTTCTATGTGATATAATTACAAACTTGTATATCTTACCATACATCTAACTCATGAATACCAGATGGAGTGTACCTTATCCCTTTAGTTTAAAGCCTGAAATCCGAAATTTATGAATCTATAGTTCATTTTGTTCAAAATCATATTCTATGACATTCTATTGTGCTAAAAGAGTGAAACCTTGAGAACTATTTTGGATAAGTGGAATATATTCAAAAAGTTTTATTATTATTCATAACCTTCAAAATTACTCCTTGATGTCACTTATATGACCAAATAATCATGTACTTGTTGAATTTTGAAATACATGTGTTTTTTTACTAAATATGTCATCCTTATGGTGTATTAGTTCACACAAAAGGAAATGTATATGAATGATATTATTAGTGATTATGAGTTGATATAAAACGTTTATGAGGCCTAAATATAACCATCATTCTTCTAGAAGTTCCTTTGACTTAGGTCTATAATCCGAAAGTAGGTCATCTATGCATAGAGGTGACACCTTTTATGCACAATAATATTTTCAAGAAAACTACCTCATACTTCCAAATTTAAATATGAAATTTGGTACACTGGTGTGTAACTATAATGTGAAATGCAATCCATATTTTTGAATAGTTATGATGTTTTTACATGGTGTTGAACCTAATGTAAACTTATATGATGAATTTACCCTTTTTATATCTGGTATTAGGACTGTATTCCTTAGTATGTACTTGGAATTATATGATGAACTATATTATACTTTCTAAAGATGTTTTTACTCATTGATATCCTTGATGAATGTGAAAATAATTTTATAATCTAGAAATATAATTATACTAGTTTGGAGGATATGTATCATAACAGAAATTAACAAAATAACCAAGGTGTAACTTAGATGTTTCTAAATATAATGTGAGATTTAACAATTAATTAAAGTATTTTATGATATAAAACTTTAATAAGGTGAGACTCTTCCTTACATGTTGGCTATGTGTTATATACCACCTCTTTTTAGAATGCTAAGGGTTGACTACACAAGTCATAAAATACGATAATAAAAGTATATATTGGATATGGGTTAAATGCATATACATTAGACTTGATGTCTTGAGGTTGATCCTTTGGGTGCAATGACATGTGTGTCATCATTGAGATGAAGGGTAAACCCAATAGTTACATACTACCCATGTTTGAATATGATTGACATGTAAGATGGGGAATACTATGGTGGTATTGTTAAAAGTGGATGAGTTATGTGACCTTACGAATCTGATAACCTTACCTCAATATAAAGATGCATACCCTATCATATCCAATTGGACTTTGAAAGGTGCATGTAATGGGGATTAGTTGACTTTAAGTAATGCTCTGAAAAACAATGCAATATGAGAGTCCCTCATGATACTCTTACACTTGAATAGTGATGATAATAATAATGTTCTATGATCATGTCTAGTCTTGTATGACGATTTTGAGAATGTCTATGGGATAGTGGCATATCTTTGTAATATGATTTTCATGTGAAGATGAAATATTAGGAGGAGAAATATCCTCTTCTTCCTTGACTAAGATTAATGTGTCATGTTTAAATATGTTGGCCTCGTTGTAGTCAAAGATGCTATGTTGGGCCTTGTTATGGATGAGAATGCTATTATGGACCTTGTTGTGGACAAGATTGACATGTTGGGTCTTATTGTGATTGAGAACAACTATCATTTGTCTCAATTTTATATGTGATTGAGAGCAGATACAATTGTAACTCGAATTTGAGGGTGTATACCATGGTTTTTGGTGTTGTGTTCTATGCACTCAGGATAGAACTGACTATTTTAGTAGTTCGACTGATGTGCCACCAAGGTTGTCACTGATAGTGATCAAGGGGAAGAGATCTTTAGGATTTTGGTCATCCTCGATCTTATACTATGCTGATTGTGAATTTATAGTGGTCATCTAGTAGTTTGAGTGGTACACTTCAAACTACCAAGGGTAATACTAAAATATGTAACTCAGTCATGTAGTATATCAATTTAGGTTTATTTGACAAATCACATGGATGTGAAATTGTCTTCCTCTACTTATTGCAAATATTATGCATGTTTCATACTTTGTACATGTAAGTGTATGACTCAGGTGCATACATGGTATTTCCTTTTGTAGTTACTGATTATACATACATGTGAAGAGATTTTATATTTTATTTATATATATATAGTTATGAGAATTAGTATTTGATATATATATAGTTATGAGAATTAGTATTTGATGCATATATCTTATTAATGATATTTAATTGTTGATTAATCTACCTCTAACTCATTCAATTATAATATGCATGGAAGAAATAATATGTTATTCTTGTTATATCATATCACTAGGACCAGGGGTCTCACATGTAGTTTCCAACAACCTTTTTTGGTATGCTAGATTAGTGGAAAGAAAGTATTGATCAAGATGTTATAAGAAAGAATATAGTTAGGAGGGGTGTCTTGGGGGTCTCGGGGAAAGGTGGTGTGGGCGACGAAAATGAAACCCTAAAAGATGATGGTAGATCTGCTGGCGGAGGCAAAGATGGAAGGAAAAGTCTTGCACGGAAGGTGGTAGGAACACAGCGGCTGGCAATAGAGACTGGTCTGAACATTACCTATAGAAACATGCAGGGTGCGACCACTGAAAGAAGTGTTGAAACTACACTGGGGGCCAACATAAACAACATGAATATGGATGCACCTGATGAAGATGACGAAAATCCTTTCCTTCCAAAAGACTTCTCTCAGAAGAAAGCTTTGAACTTGAAACAAGCATGCACAAGAGGAGGGAATGTGGGTGCTCCCAACCCAGTCTTCATCGAAGATGAACCGAAGGAAATCCTGAATCCAGAAGACATAGAACTCATTAATGTCCATGGATATCCTGAGATTTATGTTACACCCAAGGATGAAGAAATCCCAAGCAGGACATTCAAATACTCAGTGATTACCAAACTAATAGACAGATCGGTGGGCTTCCTCACCATGGCAGAAAGATTAAAGCTCCTATGGAAACCTATGGGCAGATTCAAACTCTACAAACTCACTAACCAATATTACATGCTCCAATTCTACAAACAGAATGATCATGAGAACGTGCTTACAGGTGGTCCATGGTCATTATTCAGTGGTTGTTTTATGGTGTGGCCCTGGGATGTATACTTTGAACCATTAAAGGGCATACCTGACCACATCGTTACCTGGGTTCAGGTTTATTGGATTACCCATCCATTATTATAACATTGAGATCTTCAACAAGATAGGGCTAGCTGTGGGTAGGTTGATCTGTGTCAATGATCACTCTATAAACCGAACAAGAAGCAAGTTTGCTAGGATGGTGATAGAGCTAGACACTAGCCTTCCAATCAACCTGGTGATCCTGATTAATGGGAAAGAGTACAAACTGGAGTATGAATCACTACCTAATTTCTGTACTAAGTGTGTAAGGCTGGGACACGATGAACAACACTGTAATGACCCCTCATAAGCACCTACCATGATGGAACCTAGCCCCATAGAGGATGACACTAGTGTGAGATGGGTCGATGAAGAAGATAAATGGCAGGTGTAATATGGCAAGAAAATCCTAGTAAGCAGACCGCCAAAGAAAACGGAAAAGGAAGCAGGTCGCAAAGGCAATACCCAAGGGAAAGAACAAGGTAGCATATATCAAATACTAGACGATGAGGAGGAGGAATATGTGACACCAAGAGGTGTAGATCCTGAAGCTACTGAGAAGAAGCAACATCAGGAAGCCAGTCTAAAAGTATGGCATAAGAAATAGAAGAGGGAAAATGATGATGATGTTTTAACCAAAGGGTCAGTAGAGACGACAACCCAAGTCATAGAAACAAGCAATGATAAGGCTGGGTAGGAAATTGTAGTACCTAGTGACGAACCAAGACATACTGTGGTTTCACCTGTCAGAGACGAGGTAGTCATGGGCAGGCCATCAGGAGAAGTATAGGCCAATGCAAATTCAAGCAATGGGGAGCCGAAGAATCCTAAATCCGCAAGCGACAAATCGACCTCCTCTATGAAGATAGTTAACAAGAAATCCTAGATGAATGGTAGGAAAGCTAAGGAGAAGGGAGAGGTCATGATGATCGGCAGCCCTCAGAAGAAACATTCTTATAGCACCCGTGGAAGGAGGAAGAGAGGAGATGAGGAGAAGGATGGCCCTGAGGCTTGTATGTGTCAATAGACACCCTCTCCCCCAAAGCTTTCTTTATGATTAATACACTTGCGTGGAACATTAGGGGTGTTGGCAAGAAGAAAGTCAGGAAAACCCTTAAAAACATGATCAAGAAGTATGCTATCAAAACCATCTCTATCTCAGAACCTCATATCTCTAGGGAACAAGAAAACAAAGTTATCAAGGACATCATATTTTCCAGGCTGCACAGAGTCGAAGCCACGAGTTTCTTTGGTGGAATATGGGTCCTTTGGAATGAAGAGGAATGCAAGATCTAAGTCATCTAGATTAATAAATACTTTATCCAATGCTATGTCAATAACAACTACTATGTCACCTTCATATATGCATCACTGTCTCCTGTACCTCGCCCAATTCTATGGGACCATTTGATCCATCTCAGTAGCTCCGTCAACAAACCTTGGGTCATCCTAGGTGACTTCAATTGTATGCTCAATCCAGATGAGAAAATTGGTAGTAATTTCTTCAACCTCTGTGAGGCAGCTAGCTTCAGCAATGCCCTCATCCAGGTAGGACTCACAGACATTGGCAGTACCAACTACAAGTTCACTTACAAAAAAGGTGTCTTCCATGAATGGATTGACATGGAAAGTAGCCAACGCTTCCTGGATTCAAAGCTTCCCCAACTATGTGTGCGAGAATCTCCCACGCATTGGCTCGGATCACAACTCCATTGCTATTCTCAATAAACACACCTCACCACATAAAGCACGGTTCAAGACAAAAGCTTGATGGCATGATCAACCAGACTTCCACAACCTTCTTAGAAGTGACTGGGACCCAGAGAAACACTTCCAAAAAGCCATCCATGAGGCCAAGAAGCAAGCCATGTGTTGGGATAAAAAACTCACCAAAAATAAACTCAGCATAAGGAGAAGGAAGAGATCATTTGTAAAATAACCAAAACCCAAAAGAATGTGGAATCCCATTACAGTGTAGAGGGAGACAGATGATGTATCGAGCTAGAGAATAAACTTGAAAATATCATGCTGAAAGAAGAGGAAAGTTGGAAACAACGAAGCCATATCCACTGGCTCTGCCATGGTGACACCAATAGCAAGTATTACCACTCCTTCATCAATAGTAGGCATCGATCAAACCGCATAACCACCTTACAAAAAAATAATGGCGAATGGATCTCAAAGCAACCCAACCTCAACCTCTTGGTCCAATAGTATTTCAAATACATGTTTACGACACCCACAAGACAACCTATGGACAACATGAACACCAAGCTGAATGAATTTAAAAGATTAAATAGCCAACCAGTAGAGGCAGCTTGCAGTGGCTCCTACTGAGCATGAGATTTGGAAAATCATCAAAGAGGCCGACCCATACAAGGTGGCGGGGCCTGATGTGACTAATAATCTGTTCTTCAAAAAGCAATGGAAAATTATAAGACTTTCTGTGATCAAGACTATCCATAGAATGTTGAATGGCCAGCCCATCGATGACTCCTTGGAAAACTCAAGAATTGTGCTCATTCCCAAATGTAGAAATCCTACCAGCTACACCCTATATCTCTGTACAACACTATTATGAAACTTGCATCCAAATTGGTTGTTGAATGCATTAAACATTACATCCCCAATTGGATTTCCAAAGTCCAAACTAGCTTTGTTCCAAGTAGAAGCATATCGAACAATATCATAGTGGTCCAGGAAATTATTTACAACATGAGAAGGAGTTCTAGTGCACCTTACATGGCGATCAAAGTTGATCTATCCAAAGACTATGACATGATTTCCTAGGTATTGATAGAGGACACCTTGGAACACATGGCCTGGCCACACAACATTCAACAATATATTATGAATTCTCTTTATGCAGGTCAGACCAGCATCATCCTAAATGGCGAGTCACTCCCTCCCTTTAAAGCCTCTATGGGTCTAAAATAGGGAGACCCACTCTCCCCTTACCTTTTTGTTCTCTGTATGGAACGGCTCACTCAACTCATCAACAACTTTCTGAACAATTGAAAATGAAAACCGGTGAAGATGTCCCAGCAAGGTCCGGCTATATCCCACATTATCTTTGCTAATGATATTGTCATCTTTGCACATGCCTCCCTAGAATAGATAGCTACCATGAACAAATGTTTCCAGATATTTGAGCCGACCTCCAAGCAGAAAATTTCCATCGATAAGTCAAGGTATTCTTCTCAAGGTCTGTTACCTGTGTGATGTGTGCTCAAATCTGCTCAGCCAGCGGTATTGCTGAGACATATGACTTGGGGAAGTATCTCAGTGTACCACTACTACACAAAAAAATGAACAAGGAGACATATGCTTTTCTTACTAATAACCTCACCTCAAAGGTGAATGATTGGGCGGTAAAGATCATATCCCTTGTAGGAAGGATCTATTTGGCTAAAACAGTCCTCACATCCATACCTACCTACACTATGGAGACAGCTAATCTACCTATTTTAGTCTGTAACAAGATGGACAAAATCATACTCAACTTTATTTGGGGAGGCGGACACAAAGAATGACCCACTTCCCTAGTAGCATGGTAGAAGGTGACCACCAACATGGACAAGGGAGGATTGGGTATTAAATCCATGTTCGGCTAGAATAAAGCACTTCTTTGGAAGAACACCTGGAATTTTCTCAATGCTAAACCATCCCTTTGGAGAGAGGGGTTGCAAAACAAGTATAAAAACTACTGGGACTGAAGAGGCTACTGAGCGACCCCCTTATGGAAATCCCTCTATGTAGGTAAATACTTCATTATCTCAAATAGTATCAAAGTAGTAGGAGACAATGTGGACACCTCTATCTGGTATGATAGTTGGGTACCAAACTATGGAAATCTAGAGGATGTCTGCACAAGACCCATACTAGAGGACATCAAAGACATGAAAAATTTGAGACTTGTGAACTTTGATCATGCTTGGGACACTGGGTTCCTGAATGACTACCTGCCCCCAATGTGTGTGGAGAGTATTATCAACTTACCTCCCCCTCACCACGACAATGGCAAAGACATATGGAGCTGGAAACATGACACCAGAGGTAAGTTCTCATCAAGCACGAATTATGACTTAATCCACTCTGAAGATGCAGAACAACCAAATGATATGTGGTTAAAGATCTAGAAAATCCAAGCTCCCTCGAAAGTCTGAACCTTCTTGTGGCTTTCTGCTCATGATGCCATTATGACTAATGTCTAGAGGAAGCAACGTATGTTCACTGACTCAGCTATATGTCCAAGATGTGACAGTAGTGAGGAGTCAACGATGCATGCGTTGAGAGATTGCCCGCACGCAGCTGAGGTATGGCACCAAGATAAGGTTCGTAACATATCCTTAATTGGAACATAGATGGAATTCAAAAATTGGATCTCAATGATACTAAAGGAAGACATGAGTGTCCAGTCCATGTTCACAGTGACCTACTGGACAATTTGGAAAGCAAGAAACTTAGGGGTGTTTGAAAATATCACTACCCCAATGAGCTGACAACTCATTCAGTTCGCCTGTCTGCACGATTCCATTACTCAAGCCTAGAGAACCACATAACGAATACAGAAAGAGGCTATTGCTTAGGATTGTGCACCACCTATGAATGAAGAAGGGAGGATGTTATGGATAGTTGATGCATCTATGCATGGAAATCTCATAGCTATAGCGATAGTGGCTATTGACCACAATGGGTAGTGGCTAGGGGGATGTGCTAAAAAGATTATGGTAAAGTCAGTAGTGGAGGTTGAAATCTGTGCACTACACCTTGTTGCTGAATCTTGTAAAGACAATCACAGCTCACTAGTTGTACTGGCTTCAGATAGTACAATAGCAATTAAATCTCTGAAGGACATAGCTGAGAATGCATCTTCCATCAGATCTTGGCTCACTGAAACCCACTCCTTACTTGTTATTGCTGAAGTAGCTACTATTATGAAGATCAACAGAGAAACCCTACACCTGGTGGATGGTCTTGCCAAACACCATTTCAAAAATTACCAGGATGATCAATTGTACAATGATCCTCCACTCGACCCTGTGGGTCAACCCATCCCCTTCTTCTCCTGTAATGGTAGGAGTCCTACCAAATTTATGTTTCCAGTAGGCACACCTTGTAATCTTTGGCTTTGCCCTACAAGAGGAGAGTGGGATGAATAAAAATTTCTCCTAACTTACCCCAAAAAAAAAAGAATATAGTTAATTCTATAGTGACCATGCACTCTCACTTTCATGATTTATAGGTGGGTGGTTGATGAATTACATGTTAGGTTGTTTTACATGCTGTTATCTTACATACTCGAGTTGTAAGTTGGTCTAGAGATTTATGATGTTGTAGAGGCATGGATATATCTAATGTTATAGTCTTACTTTGACAAATTAAATAAAGGGAATTCATTTTGTGCTCTTATCATGTCCTCTTTTGGAATGACTCTAATGTGATGAAATACATTTTCATAAGATGTCATGTGAAGTGTTACATATGTTTATGATCAGTTGTTTATGTAGATAGACTTATTTGGAAAAATTTAGCTTGGCTTTCAATAGTTACTAGGTTTATATTGGTATTGGAAAAGGATGTATCCTAATGGTCAATTAAGGTTTGATTATCAAGATGGGTCCTCACATCAACATAATCCCAAATGACATTTACTTCCTTAGTTGGGCACCTTTTAGAATTTGGCTCAGTTACAAAGGTTGGGAATACATAAAACTCCTTGGATATTTAGTTTCAAAGACAAGATAAAGATACTTGAGGATGCATCTTTTCTACCTTGTACTGTTAAAGGCAAACAACTTGGTTTTTGTATTCTAATTTTTATCTCTCTACAATAGTTTTTGGTATGATTGTCATAAACACAATCCATTATTATGATGATATCAAAATCATTTATATCAAGTAGGATGAAATTTATAGGAAGTTCAAAGTTCATGAATGTGACTCATATAACATGACTTTTTTGTAGGGAACAAAGAATATGCACATTTGGTTGATGTCTAGGGTGGACTTTAAGTCCTTGAAATATAAATTGAGTATAACTGCAAATTTCATGTAGATAATCATTAAATAGAAACTTTACACTTCATGATATCATCCTACATATATACATCACATTCTAAATCATAAGTTTTTTATATTTATAAGAAAAAAACACCTTTTTGTTGAAAAGGGTACCTCCCATCATCCTATGGCATTGTCTCGAGCTTACTCATTATCGATGGCGTAAACATTACCTATGTATGATTAAAAATAGGTAGACACACAAAATATTGGGTTGGTATGGTGATGTCCCTCTATGGGGGTGGCTGGGATTATTTTTACTGGAAATGTCATTCCAACATGCATTGCTAACCACTGGTTTCTTAAACCAACACTTGTTAGCATTTGTCTTTCACAATTGTCACATTTGGGTGGCAGTTCCTTTTTTGGATGTTTTATTAAGTAACTTTTCCCTTCTCATGTTTACGACCATGAGACTTCCTTCCATATAATCTAAGGGTAGTGGTTACCACGGTAAACCTTAAGAACCCAAAGAGTTGGTTTTTGTTTAGACCTAGGGTTTTGCTAAGATGAAGGCACAATCAACCACAACATCAAAAGTACAAATTTTTCTAGATGGGATAAGAGTTTTGAGGAAACGAGTTAAGAATTCCACAAATCAAATTTCTTCAATTAGAATGTAATAAAAACTTTCAAAGAGCATAAAATGATAGACATAGTCAACCACAAAGATGTCCCACCACTTGATGTCCGTAAATTGAATCTCATTTTATTCCCGGTGGAGACAAGAATCAACTTTGTATTAAAAATGGTGTGGAATCCTCCCCAAAACATAGACTTTTTCTCCAAATATCTCATTATGGGGTGGTTATCCGACTAGAACTTGGATTCCCCATCAATATGGGTGTCAAATATTACCATGTAAAAAATAAAAACTTCTAAGTCTTTGAACAATCTCTATGGCCAAGAGCTAGGCCTCAACCTTTTCTTCCACTTCATTGTTGTCATTACCCTAGAATTTTCTATATTTAACTTGACAAAATCTAGGATAGTGGAATCACTTTTAGAGAGTTGGCAATAATTATACCATTTTTCTCACTGTAGGCTGCATCCAACAAGGGCAAAATTTGCATAAAATCTATTAAAAGCTTCAACAATTCTTCCTAGAGTCCCACATGCATGACTTTGGTGTTAGGTCCAGGGTCAAAGTTCTCCTCAGATTAGGGTTTCTTCTACTTGGTATTACATTATTGACCCACTTTTCCTTTCCTTGCCCTATAGCTTTGAACATTTTCTTTGGTGAGGCATTCACTAGTATATTTTTGACCTTTGGTGCCATTTTTCTTAATGCCAATTTTAAAATAAAATCGACACTAGATGCCTATATCGTCAGTTGGTAAAGCAAAAATGTCATTATTGGTCACGTCTTTTAGATTAAGAAAAAACATGGGTACCACTTTTAATATAATGCCAGTTCTTTTGGTGTACAACTAATATCACAGATGACTCAAAAAATTGAATTTTTAGGGGAAAAAGTGATATAACCATTTAGCATTGGTTGTAAAGGAACCAATGACGCATCCCATCTCACAAAATAGTTTTCCAACAAAAATCTTTTATCATACATTTTTATTTAAAAAATCAACATCATAGGTCACGTCCACCACAATAATTTTACATCCAAAAAGCATGTGGTGTCAGTTCTTTCATAAAGAACTGACAACACAAGATTCCTACCACGTTCTCTGTGAAAAATATTCCCTTCAAATTGTGTTATGTCATCGATTTCTTAACAAAAACTTATGACCTAGGTCTTAGTGAGCTTGGTGGTTTTTAAAAGGGATAAGTATATATGTCTTCAATTTCTAGATGGCCATCGACAATTGAGAATGAACTATGTTGTCATTTTTTCTAGGTTAATTGATGATACAAGTCTTAGTAAGGTTAGCATTTTTATAGGGATAAGTACATATGGTGTCAGTTTCTTTGTGGAAAACTAACAAATGAGATTGAAATGCGTCCTTAGTTTTTCTTAGAATATGATGACATGTGTCTTACTGAGGTTATATTTTTTAGTAGGGAGAAGTACCTATGATGTGGGTCTTATTGTGGAAAATTGTCAACACAAATTAAACTATGTCATCAGTTTTTTTTAGACAATCACTGACTAAATGCTTAATAGTGCGCTCCCGCCAATGGTGTTACACACTACTCAATTGTAGTTTTGAATAGATGCAACCCCACAGATGGAAGCACAAGGTGAATTCACTTTTAATATTTATAAAAACTAACTTAACACCTACTCGCACCAAAAGAACTACACCCGAAAGTGCATGGGGTCGTGTCGTAGTATAGGAAGGTGGCAAGTATAGGGTCGATCCACAGGGAAAAGAGGGAGCACTAAAGCTAGATTTAGTTTCACTAGGTTCCAACAATAGAGACTAGGGTTAAGGGTTTGAAGGCAACAATAGAGACTAGAGACTAGGGTTCCAACAATGAAATCTAAGTTAACCCTAGGCTAGAGTAAGGCTAAACATGCAAGAAAGGATTAAGCTAGGTATGAAAAGGCAAATTACACTAAGGCAAGCAAGAGAGAAGAAAAAGAGAAATTGAAGAGCTAAACTAACATGAACAAGGAAAGAACAAAGCAAGAAGCAAACTAAGCAAGGAAATAGCTAACTAAGTTGAACAAGCACAAAACTAGGGTTTTAAGCAATAAAGAGAGGTATGGGCTGTTTAGGGGTATGAACTTATCACTTAAGTTGGGGGGTGATGTATGAACATTATGATTCCATTTAGATTATCCAAACCAAACAAGTTAGAGTCTAATGAATTAACCTAAGCTACTAACTAGCCATGGATATGCTAGTTTGTGTATAGGGGAAGTAGTCCCTTACACCCCCTACTACCCTTAAGAGGCTCAATTGGGTTAGGGATTAGGTTCAATTCAATTAGAGTATAATCAAGTCTAGGTTTCTAGATTAGGAATTCCTAGGGCAATTAGGGGCTGAGGGCAGTAATGGGGAGGTGAAATTAGGGCTTTGGACCTCAATTCCCCCACATTTTAGCCTTGAGAAGGCTCAATGCTAATTGCACTAGGTGAGTAAGAGTGAGGATTGATGTGGTAGGAGACAATGGCCATGGTGGTTAAAATCGTCCATGGTGGAGTAGGTTTTGTGAGTAGCATGACCATGGTGGATCACCAGGGTCGTGGTGAGTAAGAGTGAGGATGGATGTGGTAGGAGACAATGGCCATGGTGGTTAAAATCGTCAAAAGTCAGGTTGGTGGTCAGTTTTGGATTGAAATTGGCATGACCATGGTGGTCACCATGGCTGTGGTGGGTTGAGGGTAGCACGATTGTGCTGGGTGGCACGACCGTGGTGGTGTAAGTGATGGTGGGCGTGGTGTTGTGCCACATCCATTCTTCTTCTGTGTAGCACGGTCGTGCCGTGCAACACGACCACTATGGCTGTTTATGGCACGACCATTCTTGGCTGCACGAGCGTGGTGACTTTAGATTGACTTGGGGGTGATTCTATTGATTTTGCAAGTGATCTAGCATGGCCGTTCTGTGCTACCACATCCGTGTTAGGTCCTGGATCAGCACTTTGACTTTGTTCTTTGGATTTTCTTGGACATCTTTGCTTCAAAGGATCTTTGTCCACTATGGGTAGGTTGAGGGAGCATCGGACTTCACTTTGGGCCTCCCTAAGGGTAGAGAAACCGTAGGATCACTCCTTCTCTCTCTCTTCCATGAAGTGTGGTCTAAATGCCTGAAAAACATGCAAATAATGTCCATAAGTGCATTTTATACAAATAAGCATATTGGGAGGAATACCATGCAATCTAGTAGGTATAGATGTGATTGAAGAGCAAAATGACACAAGATTCAGCCCTAAAATAGGGCTGAATCACCACCCCAAACTTGAAACATACTTGTCCTCAAGTATGCTCCAACTCAATCTCTCTACAAATTTTCCACAATCAAGAAATGACAATTGCAATATAAAAGAGGATTATTGCTGAATGGGATCAAAGATGAATGAGTACATGCATTTCACCTCTCTCCTCTCCTGCTTTCACAATCCAATCATGAAAAGAGCACAAATCAAATGAACTTCTAATATAGCCCATAGAATACACAAGTTATCCATATTTCTTCCATAAAGTTTTGGGTAAACCATTTCATGGTGGAGTTAATCAAGGATGAATAGGAGTATTGTTTCACCTTCATGCATTCAGTCTTATGTTTCAAATCACACCAAATGACCAACGTGGCTGCGGAAAAGGGCAAAATGAGCTAGGTTTGATGTCTCCTAGATCAACGGGTATGAAAGTGGAAGAAAAGGGTTGCGGTAAGATTTTTTTGGAGTGCTATTACATAGAGCACTCATCTTTTCTTTATTTGAACACTCTTAAATAGGAGCATCCTTTTATTTTCTTTTTGCATTTTTTTTTCTTTTCTTTTTTCTTTGCCCTTGGAGTATGTAGGGCATATGGTGGATAGAGTGAAACGTGGAGATGGAGATGTGGCCACCCCAAACTTTTGGAGGTGGCCACGACTGATATGTGCACTTTGGCATCCTTTCATGAGGTGGAGGGGTAAAATGACGGTGAGTGAAAAGTCGGGTCAAAGAGGGGTCATAGGTATGATTCTCTACATAATGACCTCCTGCATGAAAATTAATCCAATACTTCATCCTAGATATCACACCACATGAATGAACAATATGAAATTGATATATCAATCAAGTGATTCCACAAACACTAAGCGTTCAAAGCTTGCTCAACTTCACAACTCAACCAAATCAATCACCATCATAAGAGAGGTGATGCACATGTAAAAAGTCAAACATTGATACCACTTAGCAACAAATAATGATAATTCACTTGCATTTGTCAAAGGTCATCATTTTTACTCAAAATAGTAGAGATTGGGTCAAAACACACTTTTTAGACAAGAAATCTCAAATTTGGGCAAAATTGGCCAAAATGGTGCCAAGTTGCCTCCAATCACATCTAATCCTATATTATTAAACTTAAAGCAACAAACAAGCAAATCCTAGCTAAAACATGCAAAAATTACCAAAAATCTACATGATATTCAATGCATGGCAAAAAGAGCAATTTTTTTTTAAATTATGCAAAAATGGCAGGAAAGCAAACTACATGGCATGGAGGTATGCAAAGAAGTAAACTCTAAACTAGAAAGCAAGACAAGAAAACAAGAGAAAAACAACAAACAAAAAGTAAACAGTAGGTGAGATGCAAAAAGAGTGAAAATGGAAATAAGGGCATACCGCCCTACCACCCCAAACTTTTGAATCATGTTTTCCTCATCATGACACTAAAGACTAGGATGATAGGGTAGACGATCACTGTGGTGGTGGTGGGGTGCTCCTCCCTGTCTGTAGTAGGCACCCCAGTAGTTTGACTATGGAGGCAGATAGTCGTCCTAAAAAGCTACTAAAGAACTCCACCAGTCTTCACCCCACTGTGGGTTCCTCTGGGCCTGGGCATTCTGGAACTGGTAAAGATGATTAACCTGGTAATGCATATGCTGATGGTCCAACCACATGGCATCCTATGTCCACTAAAAGCCCTCATGTGCCCACAGTATTCTGTCCATCGTTGCCTGAATGCCCTCCAACTGTGCATGAGTGGTGGCCATGTCATATGCATTCACTAAGGGTTGTTGTGGCTCTAATGCCCCAATCCTCTCCTCTCGTTTCCTTACTCGTCGTGCCGCTCTTTCCTCCATCACCCGTCTTAGCTCAGCTACCTATAAAGGTTCTCCTAGACCCCCTACAAAAACCACCTCAAGGATGCTATCTCCTCTGGGGTTCTCCTCCTCATACTTCCTCAATTTTTCCGGAAAATCCTACGTTGGTCCATATTGCGCCATGAGGGGTGGAGTATGGTAGGGAAGCTCTAAGGGGACTCCTGGGTATGGTGGGTTGACTTGGTAGATGATCTTCTGATCCACAACTATGATCATGGAAGAGCGGGCCAAGTAAAGCAAGTCAACCAACTTTCCTCCATATGCCTTTGTGTAGCCTGTCATGTCATGTCCTAAGGCAGTGTCTGTGGACGTCACAATCCCTCCCATTACAAATGGATTTGTGCTCTTGGAAGGGATTGTCCTTAGATGCTCAATAAGTAAAGCCCCCAGGTTTACATTCTTCTCCTTAGTCATCCAACCAAGTACAAAAAGATCTTTCTTTGTGCAGCTTCCTTGGTTCTCATACCTGACAAAGATGGTGTTTGCTAACACCTTTTGGACATAGCAGAGGAATGGATTGTGGATAGCATTCATCTTGGATTTCCCCACTATAAAGGTGCTCTAGTCAGTGAAGTATTTCCACATTTTCAGATATGTGGAACTAGAGTCATTTTCTATCTTTCATTCATCTAGAAGGGATGCCATCTCTTCACTTGGGGCAAAAATCTGATTTAGAAGCTTTGAGGTTATCTTCCACCTCTTATCCCCAATCATCACTTTAATGGTATTCTCACCCTCATCAGTTGTTTTCTCCAATGTGGCAAAGAATTATTGAGTCAACTCAATATATGATTCTTGCTACAGCTTCAAGATCTTGAACAATCCCATCTTCTCCATCAGTCCCTGAAAATAGACGTAGAAGCCCATAGCCTCCATTATTTCTTGGCAAACATAGTGAGTTGCTATCACTTTGCATGTCAAACACTCTGGGTGCTTAGGTTCCTTTGCCCTACTGGTAGTGACCTCGGGCTGTGGATGGGGGCACGATTTTGGTATCGCTTGCTGCTCTGCATCTGGCATATCTGCATCCTCTTCATCATCTAGCACAAGCTGCCGACGTGATCGTGGTTGCGACTCGGGCTGTGGCTATGCTGCCGAAGAAATGGACGGTCGTGCGGCTGAGACTGACAATCATGTAGCTGAAGCTAAAGGTCTCTTAGATGAGACAGAGGGCCGAGAAGCAGACGACGGTGGCTGTGATGCTCTCGATGATGATGGTTTCTCCTGCTGTGGCTGTGCGGAGACCTCTTTTGTGATATGATCCACAATTGCATCCAATTCGACATCCGTCAATTACGAGTTGTTGTTTCTTGATTTCCTTTGGTAGGGGATGACACCCCTAGTCTTATGCACTGCTTTCCTTGCAAAATTCTTCATTCTTGCTCGAAAATGGAGGTGAAATTAACAAATTCCTGATTTCTATGAAGAACGGGGTTGTTGGGGTGGAATGGAGAGAAAATGGTGATTTTGTTGATGGAATTTGGTGGAATCTGGAGATTAAGGTAGTGGAAATGGTAGGGAAATGATTTAGAATGATTTGGGGGTAATTTGGTGAAGATTCAATGGCTGGAGAGGGTGGGCGGAGGGCTGCACGGGTACTAGGGCGCAGAACACAACCATTTTGTTCTTTGGAGAAATGAGCAAGCAAACTAGAATTTTACAAAATTCTGACTTAAGTTGCTGGAATCGGGCTACAACATGGCCGTTCTATGTGGCATGGCCATGGTGGCTTAAGGTACCATGGCCATGCTGCGTTGCATAGTCATTCTGCTCTGATCCTATACTTAGTTGATTTTCTCAATTTCTGACAATTTCTCTATTGAAAGTGTGTGCACCACCACGACCATTCCATGTCACCACGGCTGTGGTGGGCACTGTGACTGTAGTATGACACTCAAATCTTGTTCAAACATCAATACTTTTATCTCAATTTGATCTTCCATTGACTCTGTCAAAATTTCATCTATTCTTCTTCGTTTCACTCTATTCTCACTTGCACATCTCAAAACTACACAAAAACTATCAAATACAAGTGTGTGTGCATGTGTGTTTTCTTGGAAAAATGTAACAACAAAGCAAAAGTATCAAAAATGTAAGGTTGGGTCAAAAATTCCCAAACCTAGGTGGGTTGCCTCCCACAAGCGTTGAGTTTCTTGCCTTCAACCAGGCTTCTTGGTGATTCTTCATTCATTCATCCATTTGGAATTCTCATGTGTCCTTTCTTGTAAAACATGCATACCTCATTTTCACTCAATATATTTTCCTCATCCCTTTCATCACAATAATCATCACCAATTTCTTCACCTTGGTGTCCTCTCAAATGCCCATTTGGACTTGTGAAGTGATCACGTCCAATATCCCTATCTCGGACTCACCTGGTTGGGGTCTTGTACATATTGATGTTGATCTTCATGTCCATGAATGAGACTGTCATAGTGCCACTGCGCACATGAATGTCAGAATCAGCTGTAAACAAGAACGACCTTCCCAAGATAATGGGAATCTTCCTATACTCCGACTCCCTATCAAGTACAATGAAATCTGTCGGGAAAACTGTGCCTTTCTCTTTGTCTATCATCACCAAGTCATCATCCACTCTACCCCTAGAAACTTTTATGGATCTATCCACCAACTAGAGAGTGCAATGTGTCAGCTTCAACTTTCCTAAGCCCAGCTCAACATAGACATTGTATGACATCAAATTCACACTAGATCCCAAATCAAGTAAGGACATGTATATGCGATGTCCCCCTATGTAACTAGGTATGAGTGGGGCTCCTGGGTCCTTTCTCTTCATGGGAAGTGAGTGTTGTATGATGGAGGTTACTTGTTTAGTTAATCTCACCTTCTTTGGAATCCTTCCTATTGACCTTCTTTTCACAGTGCATAGGTTCTTAAGGAACTTGGCATAAGATGGGATTTTCTTAATAGCATCCAAAAGTGGAATGTTCACCTTCACTTGGCGAAACACCTCAAGAATATCAACATTGTGCTTTTTCCTCCTTTTCAATTCCGGTGGCTCATCTAGTGCTTCTGCAAATGGAGGATCACTAGTTTCTTCCGCACTTGCATGAACATGAGGCGGAACACTAGGGATGGTAGGACCTACAAAAGGGATATGTGGTGGATCACATGGATTCCCAAACCCAACATGTGGTATCACAACATCATCTTCAGCAATATCAACCACAATATCACCACTTAACTGCCTTTGCTTTTCTTTATCAACCTTTCTTTGACTTGTGGTCTGCTCAAGAGTTTTCCCACTCCTTAGAACTGTCACAACACTACCTTGCTCATGGTGGAGAGGGGGAGTGTGTTGTGGCTGTGGAGGAGGTGGAGGTGACAGTTGGGGATGAAATTGAGGTGGAGAAGAGAATTGAGAGGGAGGAGAGAATTGGGGTTGGAAAGTGAAGTTTTGGGAAATTTGAGGTGAGGGAGGTGGTGGAGGGGTGTAAGGCTTGGAATAGCATTGGAAGGAGTGAATGGGATGTACTTGCATGGGAGGTGGACTATAGAAAACATGGGAAGAAGGCATAGATCCCCTTGCTTCATGGTGGCTCATGATGGGTTTTGAAGACAATTTTTCTTCTTGGAGAGCGATTATAGAAGATAGTTTCTCTATTCTCTCTTCTAACCTTGCAACATCTCTTTGAACATCATCAAATACTTTCAATCTAGAGAGAACCTCTTCTTGGTAGCTATAGGAGTGAGGTATCTTCTTTTCTTCCCCATAGAACTCAATAGAACTGACTGAACGACAAGGAGGTTTGGTCACTTGGTTTCTCATGAAGCTCACCATTTCACCAAACATTTTCATCAATTATGGGATTGAATCATTGTGAGTTGGAGATGTCACACCAAAAGATAGGTCACTGCCACTAACCATACTAGAATCTTTTATCGTTGAACTTTCTGCCAAACTCTCAAATAAGGGTCATGTCTCCTCAGGTGGTTTAGCCATAAAAACTCCCCCACAAGAAGAATCCACTGTAGCTTGACTTGCATGAGATAGACCAGAGTAGAAGGACTGAACTAGCTGCCATAAAGGGACCTTGTGATGTGGACATTCTCTCAACATCTTTTGAAATCTCTCCCAAGCCTCGTGGAATCGCTCATTATCTATTTGACTGAAACTTGCTATGGCACGCCGCATTTGTGTTAGCTTTGCTATAGAGTAGAATTTCCTCAAGAAAGAAATTTTCATCTCTCCCCAACTCATGATGTCCTTTCTTGAATCATACCACTCTTTGGCTTTGTCTTTGAGGGAGAAGGATAAAAAAGTCAGCCTGATTGTATCATCACTTGCTGCCAGCGTCCTGAAGGTGGAGCATACTTCAAGAAAGGCGTCCAAGTGCTTGTAGGGGTTCTCACTCTCTGAGCCATAAAAGATGGGAAGGAGCCCAAGAAGACCTAGAGGGATGGAGAATTGCTCCCCTGGCATCTGATCAACCCTTCTAGCAATTGGCGATTTGTAGTTGCTAGGCATGAAGTAGTCTTGAAGTGGCTTGTGAAGTGCATTTTGTCCTTCCATCTTGTTTCCTCCCAAATGGCTTGTCACACGCACAAAGCACAACCAAACAAAAGAAAGCAAGTTGGTAAACCAATATACACAAAGAATGCAAAGAATAATGAATAAAGAATAGAAATGATGAGGGCAGTAGGAAAAGTCAAAGAAAAACTAACTAGCTAGACCGAGTGCCATTATTCCCCAACAATGACATCAGAAAGCTTGGTGCGCTCCCACCAATGGTGTTACACACTACTCAATTGGAGTTTTGAATAGATGCAACCCCACAGATGGAAGCACACAGTGGATTCACTTTTGATATTTATAAAAGCTAACTCAACAACTACTCACACTAAAAAAACTACACCTACAAGCGCACAGGGTCGTGTTATAGTATAGGAAGGCGGTAAGTATAGGGTCGATCCATAGGGAGAATAGGGGGTACTAGAGATAGGTTTAGTTTCGCTAGGTTCCAACTGTGGAGACTAGGGTTAATGTTTTAAAGGTTATTTTGATTGTTAAACTATTATGGACAAACAAGCAATTAAAGGCAAGAATGAAATCTAAGTTAACCCTAGGCTAGAGTAAGGCTAAACATGAAAAAAAGGATTAAGCTAGGTATGAATAGGCAAATTACACTAAGGCAAGTAAGAGAGAAGAAAATAAGAAATTAAAGAGCTGAACTAACATGAATAAGGCAAAAACAAAGCAAGAAGCTAACTAAGCAAGGAATGAGCTAACTAAGCTAAACAAGCACAAAACTAGGGTTTTAAGCAATAGAGGTATGGGCTATTTAGGGGTATGAACTTATCACTTAAGTTGAGGGGTGATGTATGAACATTATGATTCCATTTTGATTATACAAACCAAACAACAAGTTAGAGTCTAATGAATTAACCTAAGCTACTAACTGGCCATGGATATGCTAGGTTGTGTATAGGGGAACTAGTCCCTAACACCCCCTACTACTCTTACGAGGCTATATTGGGTTAGGGATTAGGTTCAATTCAATTAGAGTCTAATGAAGTATAGGTTTCTAGATTAGGCATTCCTAGGGAAATTAGGGGTTGAGGGTAGTAATGGTGATGTGAAATTAGGGCTTTGGACCCCAATTCCCTCACATTCTAGCCTTGAGAAGGCTCCATGCTAATAGAACTAGAATTATCTAATCTAGCTACTTAGATATATCACTTACGTTTAGGGAGATTGATTAGGATGTAGGAAGATGTGAGGCAACCTAGGGATCCAAGAATTGGACCTAGGGGCAAATCCCAAAATTCACACATATAAGCAATTTGCCTAAATTCATAGGTGATTTCACACACAAACCAACAAGAAATCCATGGATAATGAGATAGAAATAGAATATAATCATTAAAAAATGGAATTACAACGTTTACATGTCATTTCTCCCAACATGGTATCCAAGTAACATAGTTTTCCCCAAACAACCCACCCAAGGGGCCTAGCTACTCATAGACATGGAAAATACAAAAAGAAAGGAAGAAGAATGAGTAGAGAAGTGAAAAACCATGATGAGATCGGTGGAGACTCCTCCTTCTCCACCTCCTAGTAGCTATAGCTCGAGCTCCCTCCTCCAAGGTAGGTGAATGGCATGGATTGTATGGTGGAAATGGAAGGAAAGTAGGGTTTTGATGGAGGAAATTGTGAAATGGAGGTGGAATGATGTGGGAATGGGTGGAGGATGAAAATGGGGAGGCTATAGTGGTTTTAGGGTAGCTCAAGGTGGCCAAAATCATGCCCCAGCTGCCACCTAGGTATGTATAGGAGTGGGGGAAGCACTAGGTTAAGTAGGGGCAATATGGGTAAAGCAGTGCAAAAAATAGGTAGGTTTTGTGAGTAGCACGGCCGTGGTGAGTAGGGGTGAGCACAACCGTGGTAGGAGACAACGGCCGTGGTGGTTAAAATGGTCAAACGTCAGGTTGGTGGTCAGTTTGGGGCTGAAACTGGCATGGTCGTGGTGGTCACCATGACTGTGGTGGGTTGAGGGTAGCATGGCCGTGTTGGGTGGCACGACCGTGGTGGTCTAGGTGATGGTGGTCGTGGTGCTGCGCCACGCCCATTCTACTTCTATGTAGCACGATCGTGTTGTGCAGCATGGCTATGGTGGTTGTCTATGGCATGACCATTCTTGGTTGCACGGCCGTGGTGACTTCAGATTGACTTGGGGTGACTCTGTTGATTTTGCAAGTGACCTAGCACGGCCGTTCTGTGCTACCACGACTATGCTGGGTCCTGGATCAACACTTTGACTTTGTTCTTTGGATTTTCTTAGACATCTTTTCTTCAAAGGATCTTTGGCCACTAGGGGTAGGTTGAGGGAGCATCATACTACACTTTGGGCCTCTCCAAGGGTAGAGAAACCCTAGGATCACTCCTTCTCTGTCTTCTATCAAGTGTGGTCCAAATGCCTAAAAACATGCAAATAATGTCCATAAGTGCATTTTATGCAAATAAGCATATTGGGAGGAATAACATGCAATCTAGCAGGTATAGATGGATTGAAGAGAAAAATGACACAAGATTCAACCCTAAAATAGGGCTGAATCACTTAAATGTCTATTTTCTAGAGCAACTGACGACAAAGTTCTTCTTAGTTACATATGTGGAACTTCTTTCCTCCACTATCTATTTCATTGCCCCTGAATACATAGATCTAGTGATTCTATTATTCTCTAATACCACTATTTTCCACTCATGGTCGTGTTGACCACCGTCACCGTCGCCACTTGAGTCAACATCATTGTCGTAGTCATATCTATTGTGCTCTTCTCGATCCTTTAAGTGGTGTTGCCGCCAACCACTACTTCTCTTCATCCATCACCCTCTCTCTTGACTTACTTGGAACCACTAGGGCATCCAACTGTATCCACCAATGTAGCCAACCACCAATAGTAACCACCAGCTGTCTCTAACGTAGCTAGGTTCCTCTCCACCGTACAATGCAAGCAACACCACTAGCCGTCAGGCACCTCTCCACCAATTGGTAGTTGCCCCCATTGCCTCTTCTTCTGCTTGTTGTTGCCAACCACCGATCGCCCTCTGCCCCTGATCCTCGCTCTACCACTATTAGGAGCCCTCTTTCCCTACCATGGAAGTTCCTTCTCCTTCTTCCTATCTAATTACACTTGTTGAGTGTATTATTTTATGATTATTTTTTGAATGCATTGTTGTATAATTATTTAATTAACTTGATATGATTAACACGTTGATATAAATTTATATAATTTGATATGTATAATACTATAGTTTTAATTTTGGTGCATTATTCAATTTGAATGATGTATGCTTACATTATTACCTAAGAACTAATTACAATGAATTGATATGTATAATTTCTATATTTACTTCAATTTTAAATCATAAACCCTAATTTTTGACATATATCTTTTCGGCCTAGAAACTCATACTAGATTTACTCATTAGGAGTAAATCTTGGATAGTCCTAAGTTTAGGACTATTATTATACACTCACTTAGGATGTAAGTGTATAATGTGTATTTGGTTGTCAAGATTTTCCTTCAACACTTCCTCATTTGTTCTCTATGTACATATATAGGTAGGTACTTCCCCATATACATTGGTGTACTTGGAGAACTAAGGAGAAATGTTGTTAAAATATTCTTGAAAATTGAATACACATTCTACACTTACTTTTGAGATTATGTTTTCAAGAATGTGATATGTGGTACACATTCACACCTTGACCCTGAAGCCTAAATAATAAAACCTAATGTTTAAACCCTAATCTCTAAGAACCTGATTTAGTAATTGTTTGCTCCATGATCATAGAATGGGTCGATGATGGTTGTCCATCCCAAATCACTACACTCTGAAGTTTATTACTGGTCTTGATCAGTTTATAAGATTTGGGGAGGAACATAGGGACTGACCTAGAGATAGGTTCTATTGTCCATGTTGGAATTGTAGTAACAACTTGAAATTTGACACCATTAACAAAATCAAAGGGTTGTATAGGGATACACTGAATGGTACTAACATGGAGAGATTCGTACTATGCGATAAGTGGATGTCAATAGTCATTCTTGTATTGAAGAAGAAATTGCCAATGAAGTTTATGTGAACGAACCAATTTTGACATACATGGTTGATACGATGCAAGATATTTGTGGGGTAAATCTTACTGATCCACCTTCCTTGTTTAGAAACATTGTGCATGATGTTGAGATACCATTATACCTGGGTTCTACCCATTTTATGAAGCTGAGTGTTGTGTTAAGATTATATACTCTGAAGGCTAACAATAGATGGAGCAAAATATGTTTGATGTCTCTATTTTCTTTGCTAAAAGAAATTCTTCTTAAAGGAAACGAGATTCCTATCTCAACATACAAAACAAAGAAAATGTTATACCTAATGGAAATGGAGAGTAAGAAGATACATACATGCCCAAAGAACTCTATATTATTTCAATGGACTATATCAATTTGAAATATTGTCCAAAATTTGGGGCATCAATGTACAAAATATGACTTTGGGCAAGAACGACTGTAGACATCCACTGAATGGTACTAACATGGAGAGATTTGTTACTCTTCAGCCAATGTGATGTGGTATTTATCTATAGAGCCATTGTTTGAATTCTTGTTTGCCAATACCATAGATTAAAAAAATTTATATTGGAATATAGGTAAATGAAAACAATTATGAGATCCTCCGACAAGGGTCTGATTCCACATAATGGAAGAAAATTGATTTATTGTACCCTAAATTTGGTGAAGTCTGGAATCTAAACTTGGAATTTGTACTGATGGAATGAATCCATATGGGACATTAAGAAACTAACATAACACTTGGCCTATTATTATTGTTATGTACAATCTTCCTCCCCAATTATGTATGAAAAATAAGGACATCATGCTTTCCTAGTTGATATCGGGTCTCAAACAACCTAGCAAAGATATTGATATTTTTCTTGAAATTGTGATTGATGACTTAAAGAAACTTTGGGGAGAAGGTGTTATGACCTATGATTCTTTGCATAGAAAGACATTTGATATGCATGGTATGTTATTTTTTACTATTAATGACTTTCAAGCATATGGGAATTCATTTAGATACAATGTAAAAGGATCCAAATAGTGCCCTATATATGAGAAGAGCAGTGATCTAATATGACAAAAAAAATGATGACAAGTCTGTACATCTTGGTCATCAAAGGTTTCATCTAAAAATGCATCCTTACGGAAGGCCGCACAAAGAATTTGATGGATCAATTGAGAAATAGAGTGCACCTAAACCAATATTAGGGGAGGATGTTTATGAAAGTGTAAAAATCTTTGTCAATGCATTTGGTAAGATATCACAATGTACTCTTACCAAACAGAGTGACAAATCTTTATTTAATAAGAGGTCAATGTTGTGAGATCTTGCTTGATGGAGTGCTTTGGTAGTTAGGCATTGTATTGATATCATGCATGTTGAAAAAATGTTGGTGATAACATCATTAATACTCTGTTTAATATACCGGATAAGACTAAAGAAGACATCAAATCTAGAATGGACCTACATGAAATGGGTATAAGGAAAAAAAATAACAAAGTTAGCACTGATCAAAAAGATACTTACCTCCTACTTATTACACATTATCTAGATAGGAGGAGAACTTTTTGTGAGTGCTTGGTTTATGTTAAGGTACCACATGGATACTCTTCTAATATCTGTAAATTAGTATCAATGAATGATCTTAGCTGATAGATCTTAAAGCTCATGATTGTCACACTCTGATGCAACAAATGTTTCCCATGGCTATTTGATCTATACTTCTGAAGAATGTAAGGTTTTGAAATCACTAGACCTTGTTTATTCTTCAACACTCTATGAATAAAAGTTATTGATCCCAAGAATCTTGATAAGTTGCGAAAAGAAGTGATCATTACCCTGTTCTAGCTTGAGATGTATTTTTATCCTTCATTCTTTGATATCATGGCACATCTTGTTGTCCATTTGACTAGGGAAGTCAAAATGTTGGATCCAATTTTCTTGCTTTGTATGTATTCTTCTGAATAATACATGAGTATTTTAAAGGTGATAATTGAAACCATTATCTGCTTGAATGGAGTATTGTTCAGGGTTATGTGGGTAGGGGGTTTATGTGGCTAGGGAGGTCATGAACTTTTGTAATGACTTTATGAGTTATAATCAAGCTTCTGCCAATGAAAATAATATTGATACTTATTTCGGAAAAGGGGATTTAGGAGCACGAGAGAAAATAATTACTTGTGAGTAGTGAGAAATCACACTTGCATGTTTTACACAACAATGATGAAGTGGGTGTTTATATCACCAAACATGACAATTTTATCAAGACAAAATATCCTTGAGCCAGTCCAATGTGACTTTCTAGAGAGCATAATAGGACAATTATTAGGTGGTTTGAAAATAAAGTCTTCTATCAGCTATCTCAAATGCCAAATAGTGTTGTTGAAAATATCAAATGGCTCAACTTCAAACTAAAAATAAGTGTTATGTCTTCTGAATGGTTTGACATAAATGGATTTTCATATTACACAAAACATTAAGATGATAAGAGTGTTGTCGAAAATAGTGAGGTCACCCTTCAAGAATGTTCATTGCATTTTTCTTGTGTGAAGGATAAGAGTCCAAATGAAGATAAAATGTCTAAGTATGATGTCATTGAAGACACATGAGAATTTGACTACATCAATTTAGAATTCCCATCTTTAGGTGTAATTGGGTTGATAACAACAAAGGAATTGTACTGGATGAATTGACTTTCACACTAGTGAATATTGAAAAGATTGGTGAGAAGGGTGAACCATTCATAATGAAGCAAGTATTATATATCAATGATTCTAAAAAAAATGGTCTATCATTCTTCATGAGAAAAGGCAGTTCATTACAGATTCTTTAGATGATGTTGAGCACTATGAAAAGTATGATGATTCTCGTCCTTACTGAGTTGACTTACCAAGTGTAAATGTTGAGAATGCACTGACTTATATATGTATGGAGATCACACAAAAGGAATATTATTTGTTGAGAAATCCTACCAACACCAAAGGCATGCAATTTATTTTTTGTACGGTAGATGTGCATTTTACATTCTTTATTATAGTTATATATGTTTCATATGCTACATATGCTATATTTCATTCTTTGACTACTTTTAGTATGACATTTTTGGATGGCTTTTGACTATGAAAATGAGCATTGTCAGGATGAGCAGGGTGACTATGTGCACTATGAGGATGAGTCTAGTGTAAGTTGTATTATTTTATTATATAAATGTGCCTTATACATTCTCCAACACAATGATATAAGTTACATTTTTGTCAGTTGTATGTGTTTCTTGACAAATTTAGGATGAGCAACCTGAGGATGTGCACCTTGAGGATCTGGTTGGGTCTGTTGAGGAGGAGTATGATCATTCACATAAAAGAGGCATCACTTTGATGAAAAAGTTAGTAGCACAATGGGACAAAATTATGAAGCTAGCCATTGACTTTGATGAAACATGAAATGCTATTGGGAAGAATCCCAATTCTTTTAGGCAATATCTAGGGGTTATTACTCATAGAAAAGTGGATATAACAATAGAATCTTGGCATAAAGTTGATCCTTACATTAAATACTTCATATGGAAGGTCATATTTTTGAGATATTATATTTTTCAAATGATCCCAATTCTATTTTTAATTATATTCCATTAAGTATATAAACTTTGGCAGAGCATCTTTGACCTTAATGAAAAATTGCATTGTAAAAAGGTGTTGCAATGCTGTGGGAGGATATTGAGGAATTATAAGACAAATCTAACAAGAGAATACATAATGAGTGACTAGAAGAAGAAGCCCACTACTGAGCAATGGACCTCTCTGGACCCAAATGTGTGGGAATCATTTGTTGCTTCAAAACAAACTGATAAATTCAAGGTGTTAAACCTCCTTTAAAATACATTCTAATGAATAATTAGATAAATTTAATGTATTATGTAATTAATATATATTTTGGATTAACCAAGAATCGTCCAATTTTAGGTGTACAAAGAATATGCACAATCACAAGTTGGGTTTAGGTGCCTACCGTGGGTGTGCTAATAGAGAATGCAACAAGCGTGTTTAGATAAATTGCGTACTCCTGAGTCTTGTACTACTCCTACACCTCTATCTCGTGACAAGACATGGATAGATGCAAGGAAAAGACACTCTAGAGACATACCCAACCCCATAACTGCTGAGGTGGCCACAAATGGTAAAATTCAACTCTTAGTGTATGTTCATTTTTGACCTTGATTATTATATTTTACTGACCAATTACTATTGATGATGATTAGCAGGAGCTAAATGTGAAAATAAAATAAGGCAAGTTCATTATCGAGGGCCAAAGGGATGAGTTGATGGTTGTTATAGATACTCTAGAGAATCTTGGTCATGTTATAGTTTCTAAGGTTGGTGTAGGTAAAGATCCTTTTATGACACATCATAGAAAAGACATAGATATATCAAGAAAGGTGAATGGTAAGAAGATGAGGTAGAGGACATAGTTGAAAAGAGAATAGAAGAGCGATGTATGACAAGAAGCAATGAGATCATTTCAGGCTTCTCAGTCTCAACATCCTCATACAATACCTCAATCACACCACTCTTCTTACGAGGTGGACCATTCTCACACATAGGTGGTTGGGAGTAATCTGATCGACCCACCAATCACACCTAGTGTAAGTTTTATTTTGATAATAGTCTTTTAGGAGAATTTATAATATGTTGTGTTTGGGTATGTATAACACTATATACAAAATTGTACATGTTGATGCCATGTTGTCCTGCATCACTAGAACCTAGCTTCTATGTTGTTGTATTAGAAAACATTTTCCCACCCCTTTCTTGTCACATAGTTCATGGTGCTCCAATTCCCACCAATGTGGTTCTATGACTATAAGGCTTGTCTACCCCATCTAGGAGACAAACACCAATATCATTAGGCTACCCCAAACACAACACGATAGGATATGCACAAGGCATTGTGGTTGTGTGACCCAAATCTAGAGTAATCTATGAGGATGTATGATAAATTTAAATTTCATTTTTGATAGAAAGTCGATGCAATAATATTTAAGAGATGCTTACAAATAGAAATGTCTACAAGCATGGAATACAGAAAGAGTTCAATGTGGGGAAGAAAACACAATTGTTATCCCACTGCCCAGTGATAATGCAAGGTGAAAGTAAAAAAGATAGAGCCTAAAGTAAAGATGTTCATGGGGTAGGAACCCCTTAACATAGGCCTCATCATCATGATGAAGAAGATCTAAATGAAAGCAACTAAGATGGTATGGTTACGACTTTGTGATGATCTAGAAAATCAGAATCATGTGTCGTCTGCGATGATGTCCTCTAAGGAGTATCATCCTCCATCATGGCGGTCTCCAAACATGTTGACTTGGTCATCTTTGGCTTCTATCGCCTGTGTTGTTGTGGACATCATCCCTACAATGAAAATGTATAAATATGGAATGTTCAATATCAATTAGCATGTGTTGGGTAGGCCGAGAGATGTTTTTGAATTTCCTATTATTTCTTTCTAGCTAGATGTTCCATAAGATGTGAATGACCAAATCTATAGGGGGAATCTAGTATGTTGTGGTGGAGGTTTGATCCTAGTGACATATTTAGGTAGAAGGAGATTGCTTGTGACAATATGTGATGGGAAAAATTTGTACAAAAAGTATAGTGTGGTAGAGTAGCTTATGAAGAGATGTTGTGTGGTTTCTTCTTCTATCTGATAGAGGCAACATCTGGTTGGCCCTGAATATCCTCTACTAGTCATACAATGGTCTGTAGGGATTCTATTATTTGAGAGAAGCCAGTAGAAGATTTTGGATTTTTGCGGCCATTTAGTTCTCCATATGCAAGTCATATATGATATATGACCTCTATAACTTAAATGGAGATAGGTTTCTTTGGGGGAGTATTTTTGTCCCTAGATCCAAGAAATCTAGCTATTTGTATTGAATTCGAGTTCGTGAATGATATCTCACAGAGTACTATCTCTAAAGTGATTTTGATGATGGATTTTAAGAGAGTTTTTCTTGTTACTAGTGAGGAGTTGAGCACTTTTGCAATGTTGAGATGTCTCAGTGATGGTGGCATAGGGAGGTGCATGTTCAGATTTTGAATGGTGTTATGATGGAACCATGAGTCAACCCAGAAAATGATATTATGGTACTTGGGAGGGGGGGAGAAGATGAGATGTTTGATAGTGTCCAAAATTTTTTTGATGTACTTCCAAAGTGGGGAAGACATTCTAATGCTAGTGTGGTGCCAGGGTTTGTTTTTGTAGTATTTTGTAGGATGATTTTTTTTCCATAGTTTGTTTGTTTGAGTAGAGAGAATGTTTATGATCTTTTTGGTGAGGAAGATGGCATGTATTTTGGTGTTGATGATGCCTCATCCTCCAAATTTGATGAATGCTATGATGGTGTTCTAGTTGACAAGGTGGATAGTTTTATTTGGATTTTCCTTGTTGTAGTTGTTCCATAGGAAATTTCTCCTAATGGTATCAATAATCTTATGGGTCTTTCCAGGTAGGGGAATGCAACTGAGGTAATATGTGGTGATGGGTTTGATGACGTTGTTTGAGATGGTGAGGCGACCTACTAGGTTGAGGATGTGGTTTGTCCATGAGGAGAGTTGATGCTTAATCTTCTCTATGATGGGGTTCCAAAGTGAGTGAGTGATGGGGTGGGGTGTGATAGGTAGGCCAAGGTAGTTGATAGGGAAGTTTTATATCTTACGTTTGAGTAGGTTTTTATATCTGTGGATGAGGTCTAGTGAGGTGTTGGCCCCAATTCTGGATGAGTTTGAAAGGTCAATTTTAAGACCAAATATGTATGAGAAGAGCCCAATGATATGAATGGTATTGATGATGGTAGAGTCTTCTGATTTGACAAGAATCATGGTTTCATCTGGAAATTGTATGATGTTCTCATGACATTTTAGGGGAGAGGTGATGAGACCATGTGTTGTACCAAGCTTTATCATATTAGTAAGAATGGATGTGATAATGATGAAAGATATGGGGAGAGTGGGTTTCCCTGTCTGAGCCCATTTGTGTTGTGGAAGTAGCCGAAGGGGAATCCATTGATGATGGTGGAGAAGAAATTTGTAGAGATGCAGACATGGATCTAGTTATTCCAGGTATTAGGAAATCCATAACTAGACATATCTTGAAGAAGGAAATTCTAGTTTGTATAATCAAATGCTTTCTCAAAGTCTAACTTGATGGCTAGTATAGGGGTTTTGTTTTTGTGGAAAAGGTGGAGAGTTTCATTTACCATTATGAAGGCATTGTGTTTAATTTGATTTTTGAGGAAAGCATTTTGATTGTGTGAGATGATGTTCTCTAACTGAGGCTTGATGCGGTTGGAAAGGAGCTTAGAAATGATTTTGTATGAGGTGTTGATAAGACTAATAGGTCAAAACAATGTGATCTAATCAGGATGAGTTACATTCTTGATAAGGGCTATGTTAGTATGGTTGATGTTTTTAATGAGTCTGTGAACATTGGTGTTTTGGTGGATGGCTCTGAGAAGGTGCATAAAATTACCCTTGATGTGATTCTAATTGACCAGATAGAATTATGTATTTAATCCATCTGGGCTAGGGGATTTGTTTTTCCCAAGTGAGTGGATAGCCTCATCTAGTTCCTCTGGGTAAAATTTTCTGATTGTGTGATATGGGGTTGAAATTGTGCTACCACATAAATATTTCCAATTAATGGATTCAAGGAATGTGGGCTTATGTCCAGTGTTGAAGAAGCATTCCAACTGTTGGACAATATGACTAGCGATCATATTCTTATTGGATGTAATGTTGCCATTTATGATCAATCTAGCAATGATGTTTTTGCGTGCATTGTTGTTACATGTTTTATGGAAGAATTTGATATTATTGTCTCCCTCCCGAGCCCATTTGATTTTTTCACATTGTTTCCAGATGGTGTCCATGCAATGTTTAATGTGCTCTAGTTCATCTTTGATAGTGAGGGCAAGGGCTGGGTCCATAGTGGGATCACTATCAACGAAAAGATGTTGTTGTTCAAGATTGGCTAGTTTGTGAGAGCGGCTTCCAATTTTTTCCTTCTACCATCTCTTCAAGTTTCTCCTTATGTTTTTTGTGTTGTTATGGATGTGGTATCCTACATCCTTAGTATGGTTATCAACAGCCACCCAATTTCTACAACAGAGATCTTGGCAAGAAGGATCAGTGAGCCAGAAGTTTTCTAAGCAAAAGGGTTTGTGCCCCCATCTTTCATGTTTTGTATCAATGATGATGGGGAAATGTTTGGAGATGGGTCTATGTGTTGGGTTTTAGGGGAGATAGAGAAGGAAGCGGAAACAAAAAAATTTCTTCTCCCCAAACCCAAAACAAAGGAAATGTGTCAATGCCTATACAGTAGGAAGGATGGTTTGTAGAGGCGTACCTTGTCCCGAGGCTTGCTCGGTGACGTTACCTCACAGCTTGCGTGGTCTTCACCTCTAGTCTTGGACGGTGTCTGTGCAGCTCTTGGTCTCACGGGGACTGTAGGGATTGAAAACTGTCCACCGAGCGGCATAAGTATCCCGCCTTTGAAGTAGTCCACACAGACCACCTGGAACTCTGATCTCCTTGTCCCACAAAGAAGCAGAAGGAGTCACACCCTCCTGTCAGCGTACTAGTCACCGACACACTCTTCTACCACCAGTCACTTTCTGCAGTTGTCTTTCCCTTGTTGTGCCTCCCTTATCGGGTAGCACTTTCTCGTGCTCTCTCTCAGTTACCAAAACCAGAGAGAAGGATAACTTTGCAGAGCAACTGGTGCACTGAGTTGTTCACCAGAGAAGCCCCCACTACCCCTATATATATAGGAGGGTCAAGGGATAGGGTTCTCTACCCCAGGCAATGAGGAATTAATGCAGGAGTAGAAGGGTTTGGGATTTTCCACAAAACAACCAACTGTGCCACCTGAACCGATCATTTCATGCATGAAACGGTCGGTTGGGGAGTTGAGTCGATCGGTTCACATCCCAACCGATCAGTTGGGGCACCTGAGCCGATCGGTTCGTGGTCCTAATCCAACTCAAATTGACTTTCAAATTTGTTTCTAATTAATCAAATATTAATCCTTATCCAAATCAAATTTGTATAAGTGAAGCAAATTGTATTTGCAAAATATTCTTCTCACTTGCCAAACGATCTCGGTTAGACCAGTTGAACCGATTAGTTCAACCCTTGAACCGGTCATCTCAGCCTGTCTTGAGCTGATCCATTCATCACATGAGCCGATCGGTTCATCACATGAGCTGATCGGTTCACCAAACTGAGCCGATCGGTTCATCCCATGATCTGATCGGTTGGGGCAACAAACTTTTGCAAATCAATCAATTGTAGTTTCAATCAATCTGATACTCTAATCAATCGATCCAACACCTTGAATATTATGATTTTGTGCTATCAATTGATTGAGTGTTTAATTGAACTACTAAACTCCTTTAGTAATCAATCTAAACATCATTTGTGGATAAACTCCTCTTCCAGGTTAAATCCTATGTGTGTGAGCCTACAGGTCCATTTCACGTTGGCAGTGAAAGTCCATAACATTTATGACTTCATAAGAAAAGAGCGGTGCCTATTCACACATCAGTGCTACCCAAGTGAAATACAAAGTTCAAGAACAACTTTCAATCCTACAATTCATGAATGGTGTTACTGTGAATGTATAATTCCTTTGTCACTGATATCCCGAATGAACTCAAGGCATGGAACAGTCATCCTGTCAACGTTCATTCACTTTCTTGATCTCAGAGTAGATTGGAGTAGATATCTATGACATTAACATCACATATTGATTCACACATGCATGTGCACGCCTATCTTAATCCTACTCATCAAGTGGCCTTGGATATCAAACTCCCTCAGGAGGGACAAATCCCATATCTATCACTCACCCCTCAAAAGCCCCATGTGTCAAAGCCACTCAATCATCACCTTTATAACAACCCATGTTTCAGGACTGCGTTTGATGATGTCAAAGTGTACCCAATGACATGTGTTGAGTGTAGTGATTTCAGGTCTAAGAATCACACTCACCACCATCACTTTGAGAACTGATTGTGACTACCATGTCATGGTTCCATGTGTCAAACTCATGGTGGGTCTGTCCGATAAACTTGTTCTCTAACAAGTACCTATGTGTTTGATTTGATATCTCCATATCATGACTAATGAGATTTTGTCATCAACGAACACCATTTTCTAGTGTTGTGTGTCATTGTTGTCTATCTACCTTCCACAATGACATTTGACTAGGGACATGATAAGAATGTACAAACTCTCAACATTTGTATGATGTCATCGTTCAAGTCCTTAACCTTAAAGCATACGTCATGGAGTACTGTCATTCTCTAGACATTCAATATGTTCTATCATTATCTCATATGGCTGAACCAGAAAGAATTGGAAGCTTGCCTTTAATGTTTATCAAATCAATCTTAATGTATCCCATGAATCATCCCATGATTGGCTCTCAGGGCATACATACCAATAGACTCCCACTTGCTAATCACCCTTGAATCATATTCATAGTGATCTTCAAACATGTCCCACATGTTATCGTGCTCTAGTGCTAACATAGTGAGTTATGTCAACACTTTGCCAAAGTCGGTATTAACTACATGTCTCTCATCTCTTTGTTGTACGTCATACGTATGACATGGAGTTTCCATAATATGCAATCTAGTATTCCTTTGCTAACCTTTAGCCACATTGTATGACCAAGCATTCCTAACTTGTCATCAATGACCGAAATAGTTATAAGTTCATCCCATGAACTTCCATATTCATATAGTATCCACTGCTGTTCTCTAACACATGGATACACACCATTTCCTTTTAAAAGACTTTCTTGGAACGTTTCCACTAATAAACATTCACTTTTATATATATATCATATATATATTGCGATTAATTTTCTGTCCTTTTTGAAATTTCACACCAGTGTAACTCTTTACAGTGAACCCTTCCTTATGTCCATAGAACTAGTACTTTTCAAGTACTTATCAAGTTCTTATGGTATTCTAGTAACCCTTTCTAGAACTAGACAGACATCCACTCGTCATGTCCCACATATGAGTTATCAGGATGAGCATATCATATTGTCATGTCCTACATACAAGATAATGGGATGATTACATACATGATAGATCCATATCTATTCTTAGTGTGTTCCCATTCTTCATAAGAATTGGACACTTGGCCCTTGGATACTAACTCCATGTAACATGGACAAGTTTTCTCCCACTGAATCTATGCACACTGAACCCTTCAATATAGATTTCCAATGTATTCTCTCTCTTTTCCGGTCAAGAAGTTTTCGAGAACTATCTATATAGATCTCTATTCCTATCATATAGGAAACGTTTCTATCTTCCCTAAAGATAATTTCTACTTTGGATTTCCATTCTAGGGCGTTTCCATTTCACATCAACATGTGGAATGTGAATACATTCCCACTAAATCACAGATCCCTTCTTTATCTTTGACATACAAGTCAAACCCTTTGACTATATCATCAAAGTATAGATCTAGCTCTGAGTTTCTTGTACTCAATCAATGACATTGATTAGTCCATTGCAACTTATAGACTTCATTTGCATTAATGGATTCATAAACCTTATAGGTTGTGTCACATACACATCCTTGTTTTATTCCTTAAAGGAATGCAGTTTTAGTATCTGTATGTCAAATTTCTTAGTCATTAAGTTGCAATCAATAAGCATCATCCTTCTCAAAATGTTATTCATGTGTCTTAAAACTTAAGAATCATTCACACTTATGGATTTAATCCCAATGGGTTCTACCATCAAGATCATACCTTATGGTTCACATGGAAGTCATTTAGGATGTAATGGTCATAAACCATAACTCAAAATCCAGTTCCTCATATTCATCTAGATAGTTGAATCATCACATGACCAACTCATCATATAGATATTTGAGGTGTATCTGTTAAGGAATTTGAGAATTCACAACACTTTGTGATTCTTAATATCCTTTATTAGTGTAGGGTATTCTTTATTTAAGAATAACTTAGTTATTTGATAATCATCCTCTAACTCCGTAGAGTATGACTCCTTTTGATTTAGACATCACCATGCCTTAATCATGAGTTCACTATGATACACTATCATAATCACTCATAAGGATCTCAAACATTTGGTTCAAGTATTTCATTCATTGATCTCATCAAGAATTAACACTTTACCAAATTCGTACTTCATCTATGATATTCTTGATCACTTCAAGATATTCATATTGGTATTTCCCTAAACACCGTTTGAAGTATTAGCATTTGCTCCAATAGGTATGTAAATACATCACATGTATTATACCTAATAGGATAATCATTCTCCCACTACCACTAGTGAAGATTGATTAATCATGTCTAAGAGATTCATGTCTCTTACTGGTTCTCTAACCAAAAGAGTCTAGATTTATCCATCATATGGAATCTAGAAATGAATTTCTCATGATTTATGCTAATTTGACTATTTGAGTTATCAATACTTTTAGGTATCACTTTATCTTATGCATACCAAGTACCACAACATAACCAAGGCATTCCCACAAAGATTGAAACATCAACTTTATTAATTGCTATCATTGTCATACAATATGCAAAAATTAAAGTGTTTCTATCCATTGACAAATATGAAATAGCAGTTCATAACTCTATTACATGCCTTCAAGGCTAAAAATAAACTAAAGTACTCCAATCTATGGTGGCAACATTTTCCCCATGTATTGGATGCTTTACACTTTATATCTTGGTATCATATACCTAAAAAGTGTTACAAGTTTATTTCATGACACCTTCAGGTGGAGACGTCTATCACCTCCTTCTTCTTTAGTTCTTCCAGATAGAGTGAACAATTCCTTTTCTAATGTCCTGGCTTTTGACAATGATGGCAATTTCCTCTCTTGGTCACGCCTCCCTTGGCCTTGAGAGCTGAAGACGCCTTGGGCTCCTGGCTAGCATTAGAACCTTTCTTAGCCTTGCCCTTACCCTTGCGCTTGGATTTGCCTTTCTTGCTGCTGATCATCATCACAGACTTAGGCTTGTCCTTCTTCATCTGTGTCTCAGATGTCCCCAACATGACCAACAACTCTGTTAATATATTTTCAAAGTTGTTCATGTTGTAGTTCATCACAAATTGACTGTAGGATTCTAGCAATGATTGCAGTATCACGTCAATAGCCAACTCTTGGCACAGGGGAAATCCCAGTCTCGTCAGGTTCTCCACATACCCAATCATCTTGAGCGTATGAGGACCAACTGGATCTCCTTCTTTCATGACACACTTGAACAGTGCCCTTGAGACATCATATCTCTCTTGCTGTGCTTGATCTTCATACATGTTCTTAAGATGCTGAATCATCTCAATGACACCCATGTTCTCATGTTGTCTCTACAACTCGTGGTTCATGGAGCACAACATCAAGCACTTTGCATCAATGGCATCATCAGAATGCTTCTTGTAAGCATCCCTTTCTACCTTTGGTGCGGTAGGAGTAGGTTCCTCTGGAATTGGAGTATCCAGGACATAGAGCTTTTGCACTTGAGTGAGAACAATTATCAATGTCCTAAACCAGTCGTTGAAGTTAGTCCCATTCAGCTTGTTCTTCTTAAGAACCGATTGCAATGAAAAGTGATTGTTGTTTGTTGTCATTTGTACTACAAAAGGAAATATATGCAATTTAGTCCAAAACTCAATTTTGACTTATTTGATTGATTTGAAAGGTTGATGATATAATTAGGACTTTAATTAATTATCACCCCCACTATTTTTGTTCAAATGGATAGCCCTCACCATCAATTCGGAAGATTTCAGTGAACAATCTTCTAGTGGGTCAAGATCCATATTTCATCAAGTCATGAGTCAGCTTTGGCTGATTGCCCACAATCTTGATTATTAGGTAGGCCATCTTGCCAATTGCATCATATGCAACTCTTGATGAATGAGCATGCGCAACACCTTGTCATGATCATTTCGTGCCTCTGGGCTTAGACACTCTCAGAATCACCAGTTAAGTCTAACCCAAAAGCTGACATGGTAAACATGCACCCTGCTTTGGCAGAACCTACATGTTTACCCTTCACACTTCCACAAGATAGATGACGCACCACACTTTGGCATAACCTACACTTGGTCGACCGAGTTTTTCATGTGTGCCGCTAATGGAAGGCATAATAGACATAATATTTAGATGAGGGATTTGGTTTTTATAGGTACATATACATATCCAATCACCACAATATATAGTACATATCATATACATGCTATATCCCACAGAAAACATGTGAAATGATAAAAGCAATGATTATGGCCACCCTAATGTGATTCCTTGAGCCAAGAGGAATCACAATCATCTAGGTCTACATCACATGCAACCTATCCCTTATGAAGTGCTATACTCGTCCGAGTTGATCAACTCATTACATGAATGACCTGCTCGCTGTGGTCAGTCGTTTGGGTGCCACCAACCGATCAGTTGGCTCCTCCAACCGATCGGTTTGCCTGGTCATCGTGCATCTCCTCAGGTCACCACCCACTTGTCTCACTTCTGGAGCTGATCATCTGGATCACCAACCGGTCGGTTCACACCTTGAACCGATCGTCTCAGTCATCGTCAGATGTCCTCCATTCTTTGACATAACAGGAAATAAAAGATTTATCCTATTTTAAATTCCCATTATGAAACACTGAGTTACATTCGGGGGGAGCAAAGGTAGGAAACAAATCTCAAGTTATCTCAAGTTACATCAGGAATAAGATATAGGGAATCAGTGCACAGACCGAGATGCAAGGAACCACATACAACCAAGCACACATACATATGGTTTATTGGCCATAACCATGCTATACATCCACCACAAAACTCATTTAAGGGTGACTTGTATCGAGTACATTCATATTACATATCATATATGTATATTGGGATTTGTGGATTTAGGATTGGACATGCATAAAGCCAATTTTATTCACATCGTATGCAATAAATAAGGGTGACAAACCAAAATCGATCACATCGATAATACTAAAGTATAGAGCAGTTGACGTGGCTCTGATACCACTGTTGGGTTTTAGGAGAGACAGAGTAGGCAGCAGAAACAAAAATTTTCTTCTCCCTAAACCCAGAACAAAGGAAACGCGTCAACGTCAATACAGTAGGAAGGATGGTTTGTAGAGGTGTACCTTGTCCCGAGGCTTGCTCGGTGACGTTACCTCATGGCTTGCATGGTCTTCACCTCCGGTCTTGGATGATGTCTGTGCAGCTCTTGGTATCACTGGGACTGTCGGGATTGACAACTATCCATCGAGCGGCAAAAGTCTCCCGCCTCTGAAATAGTCCACATGGACCACCTGGAACTCTGATCTCCTTGTCCTACAAGGAATCAAAAGGAGTCGCACCCTCCTGTCGGCATACTAGTCACTGACACACTCTCATGCCACCAGTCACTTTCTACAGTTGTCTTTCCCTTGTTGTGCCTCCCTTATCGGGTAGCACTTGCTCGAGCTCTCTCTCAGTTACCAAAACCAGAGAGAACGACAACTTTGCAGAGAAACAAGTGCACTGAGTTGTTCACCAGAGAAGCCCCCACTACCCCTATATATATAGGAGGGTCATGGGACAGGGTTCTCTACCCCGGGCAATGTAGGATTAATGCAGGAGTAGAAGGGTTTGAGATTTTCCACAAAACAACCAAATGTGCCACCTGAACCGATCGTTTCATGCATGAAACGGTCGGTTGGGGAGTTGATCTGATTGGTTCACATCCCAACCGATCGGTTGGGGTACCTGAGCTGATCGGTTCGTGGTCCTGATCCAACTCAAATTGACTTTCAAATTTGTTTCTGATAATCAAATATTAATCCTTATCCAAATCGAATTTGTACAAGTGAAACAAATTGTATTTGCAAAATAGTCTTCTCACTTTCCAAACGATCTCGGTTAGAATAGTTGAGCTGATCAGTTCAACCCTTGAACCGGTCATCTTAGCCTATCTTGATCCGATCGGTACATCACATGAGCCGATCGGTTCACCAACTTGAGCCGATCAGTTCATCCCATGATCCGATCAGTTGGGGCAGTAGACTTGTGCAAATCAGTCAATTGTAGTTTCAATCAATCTGATACTCTAATCAATCAATCCAACACCTTGAATACTATGATTTTGTGCTATCAATTGATTGAGTGTTTAATTGAACTACTAAACTCCTTTAGTAATCAATCTAAACATCATTTGTGGATAAACTCCTCTTCTAGGTTAAATCCTATGTGTGTGACCCTACAGGTCCATTTCACGTTGGCAGTGAAAGTCCATAACACTTATGACTTCACAAGCAAAGAGTGACATCAGTGCTACCCAAGTGAAATAGAAAGTTGGAGAACAACTTTCAATCCTACAATCTGTGAATGATGTTACAGTGAATGTATAATTCCTTTGTCACTGATATCCCAAATGAACTCAAGGCATGGAACCATCATCCTGTCAACGTTCATTCACTTTCTTGATCTCAGAGTAGATTTGAGGAAATATGTATGACATCAATATTACATACTGATTCATACATGCATGCGCATGCCTATCTCAATCCTACTCATCAAGTGGCCATGGATATCAAACTCCCTCAGGAGGGACAAATCCCATATCTATAACTCACCCCTCAAAAGCCCCATGTGTCAAAGCGACCCAATCATCACCTTTATAACAACCCATGTTTCAGGACTGCGTTTGATGATGTCAAAGTGTACCCAACGTCATGTGTTGAGTGTAGTGATTTCAAGTCTAAGAATCACACTCACCACCATCACTGTGAGAACTGACTGTGACTATCATGTCATGGTTCCATATGTCAAACTCATGGTGGGTCTATCCAGTAAACATGTTCTCTAACAAGTACCTATGTGTTGGGTTTGATATCTCCATATCATGACTAATGAGATTATGTCATCAACCAACACCACAATCTAGTCTTATGTGTCATTGTTGTCTATCTACCTTCCACAATGACATCCAAGTAGGGACATGATAAGAATGTACAAACTCTCAGCATCCGTATGATCTCATCGTTCAGGTCCTTAACCTGAAAGCATACATCATTGAGTATTGTCATTCTCTAGACATTCAATATGTTCTATCATTATCTCATATGACTGAACCAGAAAGAAGTGGAAGCTTTCCTTTGATATTTATCAAATCAATCTTAATGTATCCCACCAATCATCCCATGATTGGCTCTCATGGCATACATACCAACACTATGTGCAATTAAAACAAAGGAGTGGGGGTAATAGTCTTGCCAACATGTGGAACAGATGTAGTGATCAACTCTAGCCCAAGTTTGGTTCAAGTTCCAAATAAAGTGAGTGTTAGTTGGGGGAATATCTATTAAATAGTGTTGTGTGATAAGTTGAAGGAAAGCACAGTCTGTAGGGTGCATATTTCCTTCTAATGAGGTGCGGTTGATCCTGTATGATGGTTGTGTAGTAAGGTTGAGATCTCAACCAATGAGCCAGGGGTTGTCATGAAACTTCTCTATAACATGAAAGATCTCATCCATGTATTCAGATTTGTTAGAGCTAAGTTTTCCATAGATGCTAGTGAAGATCCAACTAAAGTTATCTGTGATGGTATTAATGTGAAGAGAGATAGAGAATCTTCATATTTTTTAAAGTGTGATGTCGAAGAGGCTACTGTAATGACGAATGAGCAAACCTCCTTTGAAGCCTTGCGGTGTAATTTGATGCCAAATGTTTATGTGTTTGCCCCCTATGGTTTTAAGAGAAAAAGGTGTCATAGTGGATTTTGTTTCTTGGATAGTGATGATGTTAATGTTATTTTTGTAAATGTGTCTTCTAATTTATTTTCTTCTATTAAGACTAGAAGCCCCACATACATTCCAGGAAGTGATCTTCATGTTGGTAAAATAAGAAAAATAATGGTCTGAAGGTTTCTACGACAATTAGCAAATATGCAATTTATTAAGGCATGTATATGTATCATGGATGTTTCTGTGATTTCGCCAGCTCATCAAGCTTTCTATTTTATCAAGGGCCTTATGTGCCTAAGTATCATCTTCAAATATGATTCCTAATAAAGTTGTGAAGTTTGTAAAGGATTGTATGTTCGACCATGATGCTATATCTTCTATGTTATCTATATAGTAATCATATATATCAGAAGATGTACTTGGCTCATCAGATGCAAAGTAGTTCCTTATAGTCTGTCCTTCTGGTGTGGTTGAGATGGATTTTATGGGTTGGATTGTTCCAGGATCCTTTCCCTTATTTTTTGACTTCGGACTATCCAAAAATCATATTTCATCAATGATGGTTGTCTTCAACTTTTGGACAGTTTTAGAATCAATACTGGTAGTGGAGTTAGTTACATTGCTACAGAAAGGGAAGGGTTTGAAGGAGTTTTGCAATGAGTTGTTTGACATGTTAGTTGATGGTGATGTGGTTCTAGGTCTCTTATTGTTTATAGATCGGCTAGTGTCTTCTGTAGACATGGATGTGGTGATCTTTCTTACCCATACCATGTTTCTATCAAATGGTTTTTTGGTGGTAGGAAATAGTTTCTTGGTGTTATCCGGGAAATACCAGGAAAGGGAGTGGACGCTGATATCAGTGAAGGTGCTTTTGATCGCAGTTGGGTTGTCAACCATTAGCTTGATCTTGTAGTTTTTTTCACCCATTTTGATATTCAAGGATGCAGGAAGGGTAATGGCTTTTTTGATGGAAAAAACAAATAAGGCTTTAATGTATTGAGTGGGGCGGAGGGTATCGTGACTGACAAATTGGAGCAGAGCTCTGATGGAGTGGGAAATTGTTATGAAGACCTCTTTCTCCCAGATATGTGGAGGAAGATCAGTGATGGCAACCCAGCCAGATCCTCTAGATCTTGTTAGGGAGGATCCATGGTCAGATGTCCAATGAGTGATGTTGGCTTGGATGAAGCTAGTGCCATAAGGGATGCTCATAACTTGACCAAAGAGGTGGTTGAGCTTGGTTCCTTCAGGGATCAGTGATGGCATCCCAGCCAAATTCTCCAGATCTTATCAGGGAGGATCCATGGTCAGGTGTCCAATGAGTGATGTTGGCTTGGATGAAGTTGGTGCCGCAAGGGATGCTCATAACCTGACCAAAGAGGTGGTCGAGCTTGGTTCCTTCAGGGATAGAGTATAGGAGCTAAGCTAGAGAGAGGATTTTAGGCTTGAGAACCATGTGACCAGGGAGAAAGAGCGTGATGACACAGGTAACATATAGAATGTTTACTGTGTTATTATCAATGTTGTTGGCGATGGTAACAAGGATACTTCTGTTGGTAAAAACTTTCAATAATCTCATGGAGTTAGTCGGAAGATCAAATGGAAATTATTCTCAAGGTGCATTGCGGGTGCCATCGAGAAGGGGGAAGTAGAAGTAGAACAAGGTAGCTCTGGGAGTGAGGATAGGGAGGGAGCACAAAGGTGGTTTTTTCTCTGGGAAAGTGTTCAATATGGGAGGTCTTATAGGATGTTGAAGGTGAAGTTGGGCATGTACATGTGAAGAGAGAGGGGGTGACAAGAAAATGAGTTATTGGTGGTAATCACTTTGACATTGGATTGTGGTCGTTGATGAGATTTGTCAAATCTAATGTTGTGTTGTGATCTGTTGGAAAATGTAGCTATTGCATGAGGATTTTCCTTTATCTTATGAAAAGTGTTGTGATCATGTAGGGAATGGTTAGTGAGGTAGTGGCATCTATAAGAGAGGTGTCTAGGTTTCTTTTAGTTGTAGAAGCACAGTGGTGCGATGCATTGGGACTTAGAGTGTTGTCTGGTAAAACATTTATTGCAAAATAGAGCTCAGAAATGGGGTCTAGGAGGAGCTCACTTCCATTAAATTGAAGGGGTGTTGTTTTTGAAAGGTGGAATTTGCAAGGTTATTGGCTGAAGTCTGGCTGAGGGGTTGGAAGTTTTGATCATATGAGTGTAGAGATGTTATTTCCTGATCCCTATAAAGTTTCAAATGTTTTGATGTATCCAAAGATGGAGAAAAGTAGATAGTCGTAGTTTTAACTAGATTTTGCCTGCATGCGATGGTGGCTTGTTGATGCACTGATGTAGCTGTGTCTTCCTCCTATGAAGTCATTGATGTTTTTGGGGTGGAGGTGATTTCTATAGGATTGATTTTAGTTCCTTCTTAAGGTTGATGCTTCTCTGTAACAAAGAGATGGTCAACTAAGTCTGTGCTGATGGATATGCTTTCATCTAGTGAGAAGGAGAGTGGTATAACTCTGTTGGGGTTTTGTTATTAAAATATGCAACCCATACCATTAGGGTTCTATCTACAATAAGGCTGATGAAGATGGTCCACTCTAGTTTCAACTTTAAGGATGTAATCAAATCTGACCATCCGTGTTCTATGAAGATATTGGATTTTCTGTGGTAGTCAATGACTACTTCAAAACTCTTATTCCCTATTTAGATCTTGTTGATGCCTGGTGGAAGATCATTTTTAGGGTATTTCCAGGCCCTTGGTAACTAAACTATGTCATGGTTTGTAGGATCATCAAGGGGATAATGCATGTATGGGAAACATGAGGCCATTTTAGATATGACAGTATTGGGACCGAGTATGATGGATAGAGTGTTTTTCTTCCTATTCTTATATGCTCTGATCAGATGGAGGGGAGTACGAATCTTGTAATGAAGATTTTTTTGTAGCTCATAGAGATGGTAAGGTGTCCTCATGTTCTCATATTAGGGAACAAGGTTGTCAACTGTAGCAGAGAAGAAAAAACAAAACATAACGGTGCCATCCTAGGTATTATTTAGTCTACCTGTGTCATATTCGCTGCCTATCTGGTTGGGAAGTAAGGCTGGTACATGTGTGATAACACCCAAATTAGTACATATTCTCTATGCATTTTATCTATATTTTTGTGCCACTTTAGTCTTAATATGCCAAATAATGCTCATTTTTTATGCTTTCTGTCTCTCATTAGATAATGTAGCTAGAATAGCCAATAATGTAGCTAATTAGCCATTTTTCGACTTGCAGGCACCGAAACTAGCCAATTTTGGGACTCTCAAGTACTGAACCTAAAAAGACAAGAATTCCAGCAGCTGGCTGATATGGTCTGGCCGATATAGCTGCCTGATACAGCTTCCCGATACGGTCTGCCTGATGTGGCTGTCCGATACGGCCTACCCGATATGGTCTGGTCAGTACAGTCTGCCTGATATGGTTGCACGATATGGCCTACCTGATACATCTGCCTGACACTCCCCCTGTCTGACACGGTCATCTGGCGACAGTCATATTGGCCCACCTGATGCCTCAAGATCGAAGCCACGGATGAAGGACACGTCGACCAATAAAAGCTACAACTCCCATCAACTCACTGCCTATAAATAGCAGCCGCCAACCTACAAATAAGAGAGGAGGACCCCTGGACAGAGGACCCTACAAGAGCTAGTTCCTAGACCAAGGAGCAAGTGTGTCAAGTTCCCCAAAAGTCTGCTGCCCGATATGGCCTGCCCGATACGGTCTAGAGAGAGAGAGGACCAAGGAGTCTAGAAGGACAAAGAGAAGACCCAAGGGGTGAGATCCGGCCTACACGGAGGCCAAGGAGTGAGAGCCACTTCTCCTCTACAGTCTATATTTCTACCTTCTTCTCTTTCATTCTACTACATTCCTTTGTTTCTTGTACAAACGATGTTCATCCATCTTTGTTTGATGCTAACCATGCTTGTGTATGGCTAGTTAGCTCCTTCTTGGCTATGTTGCCCGATCTGGGCATGTTTATATACTTTTGCCTTAAGCAAGTAGATTCATATCAGATCTAGTATGTTGCATGTTCTATTTTCTCTTTCTAAGTTATGATTGTTAGTTTGGTTGATCTCTTACTCACTTGAACTGCTATTTCTGCCTGTATCGACAGACCCGTTGTAGGAATCACTAAGAGATGATAGTTTGGATCTCAACCCGAGAGGAGGACGATCCAAGGTATTCTGTTCCTAACACCCCGAAATATCCTAAGACCTGAGAGGGAACTTAGCATATTCTGAGGTGTTGATATGTCATTCCTCGAGAGAGAGCCAATGACATATTGTTGATGGTTTTAGTCACGCATCGCGAGAGCGAGTGGGATGACCTCACAGGACAGATGCCACCATGCGTACTAGATGCCTGCTTGGGTGTTCAAGGGTTGTCTACGACTGAGAACGAGTGCATAGACTTCCCCGTTGGTGGTTACATAGCTAGGAACTCTCCTTCTCTGATTAGTAGAACCACGAGCTCTATTTTCTTTTCTTTTCTTTACTTTGTTTTGTTTTAAACTGTGACAACCCGCTAGACTAGTTCTAGCACTTACTTTTTTCGACTATGGTCTCATCTTATCTGACTAAAGAATGAGATCTGTGGCATCCTAAATGTCACCACATCCCTATGTTCGACCCGATATATCTACTTCGACCCTGTAATAAAGTTGTGGGGGCCTAGAAGGTTTTGGGTTATAAATTTAAAGCTTGATTCCATCCTTTATCCCGCGTTCATTTTTGAACGCGAGAAAAAGGCCGGTCAACTGTTATGAGAATATATGTAGATCATAATAACTAAGAAGCCCCCTATAATTCCTCCTCCAGTTCCTCCTCAATTACTTGCTTGGATTGTAAATGACCTATACAAATCCCTAGGTCCTAAGTTTAGGGTGTTGGAACTATAGTTACACAATTTAGAAGAAGGGACGACTATGGTGGTCCAACTCTAGGAGGACACTACAAGTCAAGATCATGATACTGGTGTATTCCTGACACACATTGTGGAGATTTTTACTTATGATTGATTGAATAGAACCATGACAAAACTTTGGATATGGTGATATATTATGGCTAAATACTTCGTTCTATATATGTGAAAGTATATAGTGATTTGTTTTCTTATATATTCATCCATACCTATATGTTTTGTAGCTACTTATATATAGTGTGTGGATAGTTCTTGTAAGATCCTCAAGTTTCATAAAGTTGAATTCTATGAGTATAAGGCTTGATTCGATAAGAAAACTCCCTAATATTAATTGATAATAAAATAATAATGTTATCTTAGAAGAATGAGTGCAACCTATGGCCCAACTGAGGCCTATGAGACTATTTACTTTGCAAATAGGTCCTCATGGCTCAAGTTTAAGAAAGTTAAGGAATTCACACTTAGATGAATAGTAATGGCTTTGTGAGTTGTTGATAATCGAAATATTGAAATATAAGCAAGTTTTCAAAATATTCTAAGATAATGTGTGGTTAGGATAATTAATGGAGCAATTATCTGACCCTGACTTGCAATGCTAGTTGTAGGCACCAAATAAGGATAATTTAGTCTGACTTGTGGAATACCTGAATGTAATACTGGAACTAAGATAATTATAGAATTTTATGAGAAAAAGACTTTCCATGTGATGTGGGTAATGGATTTAAAGGATTACTTGAAAGGAAAGTTGAGGGTTATAAGAGTTATCCCTATAAATCCTAAAAATTTGATATACATTAGGAAAGGTATTAAAGAGTCTCCATTGAAGTTTCATAGAAATAGGAGGTTCATACAGGCCTATAGAAAATCATAAAGGGTGAGGGACCTTTTTGTAATAAATGCGTACGTTTCATTTTGGGAAATCAATATATGTATCCAACTTTTCTTAGAGAACTTGCGCACCCCCTTGATATTTAACAATTGTCTTCACTATCGGATCAAAGATGAACATATCCCAGATCATCTCCTACATCCAGTTGGGAAAGGAAATAGGAGCCAACAGTAACTGTGACTTTCCCTCATCTCATTCTCTCTCCAATCTCGATCTTTTCCCTTGATTCTACCTCCATTAGTTTTGAGAGAGAGAGATAGATACACATTGAACTATAAAATAGTTATAAACATGTTGTATTTGGAAGACACCCAAATTCCTCGGCTATTCAGGACTTTGGGTTTACCCTTTCCACCACCATATTGCATACCCTATCCTATATAAGGGGTAGGATCATCGCCTTGATTCGGAGAACCCAATACCCCTCTCAATTGCTACCAAACATCCTTGAAACTCCCTGTCAAACCTATATCCTTCTCTGGTGACCTCATCATAGACCTGATACTTGAAAAAATCTTTTCCAAATTTGTTGGGAATAAAGGATACTTAAATGCCTCCAGATGGCCCTCACCCTTCAGTGTTGCTTGAGGGGGGATAACACAATTTCTTCCACGGAGCTGACCCTACAGCCAATAATTCTTTGTTGGAGGGTGAACTCTAGACCATGACAATTTCTCACAGAGGGTAGAAGAGGTCCTTGGATATCCCAACAATATGAATGAGACCTTAGTTCATCAACTTGCAAGGTAATTCCCTACACTTAGTCCCTAGTCATCTTTTATGAATGGGCAGACCTTGGCTCCCATCTATGACCACCCCTTGCTATGCCAAGGAGTTCACCACATTCGTAAAAGGTTGATGAAGGTAGCTTGCCCCTTCACAGGGAAGCCCAGGGTCCATAGGTAAGAGTCAACCAAGGAGTTGACCTCATGGTTGCTCTTCCATGTTGCAAGCTGAGAGGGGAAGAATCCTCCATTTGATTTCACCTTCATGCCCTCCCAAATGCATGAAATCCTTGTCACAATGTAAGGTCATTATGGCCCTTTAGATCAGATCTAAGATGGGCTACACAGGAAACACTTAGCTGAGTTTTCCAGAGCCAATTGGTTGGGGCAGGGCCTGCATAGGTATTGGATGATAGGTATTTCATTGATATGGCCTCCTCTAATTGACTGACAAATGATTCTCTTGCAAATATTATAGTAATTAATATGTATCTCTGATAATATCTATATTACATATCAAATTGATTAGGAGAATGACTATAATTTAAATAATATATTTCTAGAACACTATTATGCTTCATGTTCCAAAATGCAAGGCTAATACATAATTAAGTGATGACTAATCCATGGAAACCCTAAATTTGGTGAATATGATTCTTAAAGTAGTAAAGTAGGTTATTTTGTGACGATATATGATATTTTTAAATATAATAGGAATACAAGATGGTGATGATAACATGATAGTAATTAGGACAAGACCAATACTCATACATATGACGAGTTAGGGTTTTGAAATCAAAGATCATAACTTGCTATAATATTAATGCTCATAATCTGATCTAGGTGAACATAAAGCAATGATATGATAGATATGTTAATTAGTATTTTACCTAATGTGTAATATGGATTTATAATCTTAATGAACCATGACACAATGAAATTAGGGTTTGATAACCTTATTCCTTATACAAACCCAAGACAACCCTAAATCCTAGATTAGGACCCAAATAGGGTTTAATATGAATAGTGTGATGGTAACACTTTAGGGTTTACATACATACATATAGAATAATGGATCTTTTGAAAGATATATGCTCGAAGTACTTGAAGTATGATAGTGTGGATTCTGCATGGAAATAAGATACATGGTCCTTTTATGAATACTCACATTATCAACTGTCGATGTTTGTCAATGATTTCTCAAAGATTGCTGAAATAAATTGTTGGATGTTTATTTACTTCCTATTCAACTATAATTCCAATATGAGTATTACATAAAGAACTAGAATATTACAAACCCTAGGTTACACTAACCAAGGGATAATACCCGTGAGCCCAAGGTGGGATAGTGATCACATATGAGATGGTAGTGCAAGTATGGGTTGGAATATGTAAAGAAAATGCCAATTCTTATCCACAAGTATTTGATGCATTATATGTCTTTATCGTAGTTGCACACATTCTGGTTGCACCGCGTACATAGTATAGAAATATGTTGATCATGTTTTGGATTGTTGCATTTTAGGTAATTGCAATATATGATGATCTCAAGACATGGTGAATCTGATAAAAGACATTAAATCTAAGTAAAATATGATTAGTTAGATGCTTATTCTCATATGTTATAGTTCTCATTTTGAAAGTTTATGTAATTCCTTATAAGAGCATCATTATACATCTTGTAACCAATATTTGTGAAATAATGGAAATTATTTGCTATTATTTGTTATTTTCTAAATTTGGGTCTTGGAATTTAGGTTATGGCTCTCGCATTTAAGGTCCTTCCTTAATTGAGGGAAATTGAAAAGTGAGGAGTTTGTAGTTCTCATTAACCGATGTAGAATTTCTAGTTCCATCACTACTTAGACATGTAGATAAAGACTCAATATATGTTATTGATTACTGCTCTGCTGCATTTAAATATTTTGGTGATGCTGAGAAGAGTGTGACTATAGCCCTTTTCAATGTTAAGTATCAAGCACTTTTCTTATAATTTTGAGGTATGATTTATATTTTATTGTGTAATTTGAGTTTATCTATTTGCCTTCTTTTCACTCAATAATAGGCATTCAGAGTTTTGGTAACTGTCATGGAGATGCAATCTACGTATTATCTAGATCCTTATTATAGAAAAATAGGGAATGTGGGACACATGATGAAAATGATATTAGTAGCATAAGTAATTTTTTTATCCATCTTCATATGTTAATGGTCGCATCACTACATGACTATTAACTAATTAAACTAAATGTGTTACTTCAACTTATAAGGGAATAAAATCATTCAAACTAGACTGAGAAATGGAGATAAAAAAAGAAATTATTAAATTGGAAGAATGTTAAGGTAGTTTTTTGCACTGCAATGCATATGTATGCCAACTATGCTAACTTTTATTTATTAATGTTTCACATAATTTTAAATTTATAGTGTACTATAAAAGATAATGTTGGGACATGTAGATAATATGTGATGTGATATATGGACCTGATTGTTAGATAGATGTCACTAAACATCCATTGTATACAAAAGGTAATCTATATACTCTTGATCATCATAGGTAAATAGTCCCATTTGACAATAAAAAAAACAAATCAAGCTCATGAACTATGTCATTCTCTTTGCAGTTGTATGACATGAGAGAGACCTGTACAAAAGAAAATCTAGACAAGATATGAGAAGAGTGGGCACAATCCTTCATCAAGGAAGTCAACTTAACATGAATTTTCTAAACTTTGATGTCATTACTTATATATACATGTGATTGTTATGACTTTTTGCAACTTTAAATTGGATTCAAATGAATTTTTTATGCATATTGAATAATGTTTGCATATATGTATAGAATGAATGTGAAGAGGAATAAATATAATCTGAACTGCATTTTGTACATGTGAGGTGAATGGAATTGGATAATGAAATTGCATGTGTGTTTTCTTAATTGTGTATGCACATGAGAATGGAATTAAGTATTGATGCGAATGGAAATTCATGTGTGTGAATGAATTGTGTGGATGTGGACTCCTGTATGCATATGTTATTGTAGGTTTTGTAGGTCTGATGGCTTGTCGTTAAGCTAAACACAAAATGGAATCTATAGTTCTTATGAAATACATGTTTTGCATCCTACTCTACAGACCTGCTATTATAAATCCATACCTATGGTGTTGTTTGTTATAAAACAACTAACGCTATCGATCTACATCATCAACTTTCCATAAAAAAATGATGACACAATTGTTCATATTAATTAAAATTTGAACATATAAGGACCTACATCATTGATATTCTTAGATAAACCAATGGTTATGCTACAATCTATAGTATTTTTTAGAATTAATGAAATAAATCTATGTCATCAGTTCCTAGCTATTTAACTAACGACTAGAATCCCTAAACAATCATATAATTTTTATTGATATGACTATGTGTTGTTTGTTTCTTTTTCCATAGTAATCGACATTGATTTTGTGTTGTCAGTTTTTCCTTTCCCTTGAAACAAATGTAGAAGGTCCTTAGTTGAAGTGTCAGCCACGTAGGTGTTAGTACAAAACCAACTAAAATAACTGATCATGTAGGTGGTACCTATACTAGTAATTTAGTGTCACCTAGGCTAAGAGTCAGAGTCAGAGTCTTCGTCTGTAATCATGATTCTCCTTGTGTGGACTTTGTAGTGAGAAAACATGTATCCTTATGTACTTCTCAATCAAACTATATTTTCCAAGAACTCATTTCATACTCTAGACATAGTTTGTGATGTATGTGATTTTAATGGGAGAAGATGCCTTAACCCTAATATTCCTAAAACTCTAATATAGTTGAAAAGAATAGTGAACTCTAGGGTTTCAAAACTTTAGGATTTAGAAATAACATAAATCATAGTTGATGAAGTTTAGATGAGAATATTGAAAAAAATATTATTTTATATAATCCTTAGGTCTTTTCTTAAAAGAGTTCATAGTGTATGATGACTCATAAATAATCTACTGGTGTAAAGGAAAGTTGTTTTAGACCTTGAGTTGTGACCCGAAATAGATACCATCACCTTGTGAAAAATCTCTAGTAATTTCCTTATGGATCTTTGTATTTTCAAAATTGATAGTCATAGTAAGGTAATTAATAAAGTTCTTAGCGCAAACACTAATTGTAACAAACCATTCAATAAAATTAGAAAAAGGAGCAATGACTATTGTTCTAAATTTCCAAGACCAAGACATCCATAAATTGAAACAATAATGGTATGTAATGTTATTGCAACCAAAAGAGAGAGTTTGGCATGCTATAGATAAAAAAATCTCCATGAAGGAGTTGTATCACAACTCTAAGTAGTTAGGAAATAAACATTTTCTCAAAATAGGGAAAATAGGTGATCCTACATTCTGCCAATAGTTATGCTCTGTCATTATTTTTTATGTGTGTTCTAATATGCTTTATCAACATATGAAAATGTTGGTATGTGGGGAACAACTAAGAATCATATTAAATAAATTTTGTTAATAAACAAGGTTGTAATTTTGCAAATATAAAAGTGCATATTTTAGGTTAATTTTATTCATAGTGCACAAACCTATTGAATTGTCCAGTAACAAGCTAGCTATATAAAATAATTATTTTACATCAAAGACAAGTATTTCCTAGTGGATTTCAAGGTGAATACATTTTTTTATTTATTGTTTGTTCCAAACTTCTATATGGTTTTGAGTGACTTTTTCATCATGATAGGAAGTAGATATCTCCCTAAACACCCTCATAGGATTGCCTAGGTTTATTGGAATTGAAAAAAAATAGCTTAAAATCTTCATCTATTCTAAAATTGTAGAATGAAAATAAAAGCATTTAATCATAAATTTATGCACATACCTGATATGATGAGTTATGACCCACGCAAGCCTCAAACAACATGTTTAACCTCCATAACAAGTAACCACTAAAGTATTACTATAATGTCTGAGCGTACCTAGGGTTTAGGGACAAGCATGGGCCTTAAGGGTCTATCATTTGAAGTATATCTAGGGTTGGGATCAATTCTAGAGTTTCCATTCATTATGTACCACTTTTATGGGAAGCCCTAATTAATCATGCCTAAATACATTATTTTCATCATACATCCAAAATCAACAAGTTTATCACTATTAACAAGAAAGAATGTTATTATTTCTTAATATATCCCTTTTAAGACATTATAATTTATAATTAAATCTAAGTTATAATGTTTAAACAACCATATATAATCATTAGTTAGAGTTTTTCATATAAAACTCCATCTAGTAAAGGCATCAAGAGTACTTTTTAAACATAAAGTAATTATAGGTTCTAACACTATTTTTGTTTGCTTCTACACATTGTTGATCATTTTGAAAAACATATTATTGACATTTTATGCAAGGTGTAATTTCCTATCTTTATTTTAAACTAGCAAAAAAAATTTCCAATCATAGATTTCCACATCATTTTTTTTATTTTAGAAGAGTATGAGGCAACTCTTAAGAATTTTGGAAAGACACTATTTCCCCGAGATAGTGTTTTGGACTTGCATGCATTGGGGTACAATTGGGTGATTCTCCTAGGAAGACCATTCTTCCGTTAAATCCACGCAAATAACAAACTATGGAGGAACCTAAATATTGAATCTCCTCACTAGGCCTCAGTAACCACATATAAAGTCTCACTTATCTTTGTGCTGATCCCTAGAGCTTGTTGAGCCTTTTCTCTTGTTATTTGGTCATCAGAAATCGATGGCAGAGTGGGTCATTCTAAAACATCAAGCTCTTCACACTATTCGAGAATCCTTAGTGGACCTATAAGTAGCAAGTGTTGTCACAGATAATGGTGAATGGGATACAGAATTTCTGGAATATTGGCTGCCTCACCAGGAGGTCAATCGGGTACTGAAGGTGGAACCTCCTAAGTATACCGGCATGGACAACATCTGAGCTTGGAACTTCACAAACAATGGCCAGTTCACATCCAAATTTGCTTCCCATATCTTAAGAAGAGACAGGGATATCCATACAGATGGGGAATGGGACACGATCTGGAGCAATCGCGTGGCAGCTAAGGTCAAATTCTTTGCTTGGATTGCTTCACATGGAGCATTTCTTACCAACTGTAGATGAGTTCAACGCAAGATAGCGACCAGTAGTACTTATAAAAGATGCAACACAGTGGAGGAGTCCTTAGTTCATGCACTACGGGACTGCCAACAATCTAAGGCAGTGTGGATGCAACTTTTTTCAAACAAACCTCCCGAAGACTTGTTCTAGGAAATATCACACCAGTGGGTCTCATTTCAGCTGAAACAAGGTGGTCTGATGGCGCAGCTCTTCATGATCGCTTCATGGCACCTGTGGAAAGCACGAAATGCCAATATTTTTGAAAACATCAGTATACTCACCCATCAGCTGGTACAACACATCCACCATGATATCCAGTTGTCAAAGATGAAACGGGCTTACGAGAACCAGCTGAGCCCGATAGCTAAAGTACACCAATGGGCCTCTCCCCCTCCTGGGTATGCTAAAATTAACACATATGCAGCCTGGAGCAGAACTAAATCCACCATTGTAGTGATTGGATGGGACCAGCATGGACGTTGGAGTGGAGCTCATGTGAGGAAGACGACAACTAGTTCTGCCCTTCATGCTAAAATCATAGCGGTTGACTTGGCGTGTGAAATTGCTAGCAGATCCAGACTGGAGAAGATCATTTTTGAAGCTGACTGCAAACTACTTGTTGATATGCTTCAGTCTGATGTGCATGAGAACCCTAGGTTTTCACTCTACTTGGATAGAATCCAGTAGAGATGTAAACAACATGAGGACTGGGTAGTTAAATATGAACCAAGAAGCTGTAACAAAGTGGCCGATGCTTTGTCCAAGCACCACCAAAAACACACTAATGGTTTCTTCAACCATACCAGACCACCTGGATATTTGGTCCCTAGGTTGAGGGAGGAGTTGTGTATTGGTAGTAGTACTACTATGTTTACTTCTCTATAAAACCTTTCCCCTTGTAATGCATTTCCTTATTGGCTTGCACGAGGAAGGCGAGATGAATCAATAGCCTCCTAGCTTCCCCAAAAAAAAATGTCACAACAAGGACATCACATTTAGATATCACAAATCTTATTGAACTCCATTAAAACCAAAATCAATCTTGTTCTCATATGTTGTTCAGTTTACATCAGATACATGTACATTGATGAACAAACATAGTCAACAACCCATCCCGCGAAAGAGAGAGTATAGGGACATTCTAATCTATCTAGATTATGCTATTTATATCTTCCTTATCGTGACCTCTCTGCTGGATAGCATTATACCTAAAAACATTTGAAACAACCTCATGAGACTCATATAGATCCCCAGTGAGTGGATACCTCCCACTCAAGCTAGGTACATGTATCGGCATCAGATCAAGTATAATAAACTTAACAGAAACATGCAAATATTGAAAAGTCTAGCAGATAGATCTATCATAAGTCATTTCAAACTTGCAGTGATAATCTGATCCAACAGATAAGGTAATCACTTAAATAAATTATAACTTTGAAACATCTTTTAAAGCTAGTATTGTTTGGTACATGTATCGCTTAACCTGGATTGGGAGCTTCTCTTTACTAAGCTAAGTTCTACCCTCCAATGTGTGAAGCAATTAGCCTCCGTCACTGGTTTGTCTCTGGAGTATCAACAGAGAATTGCCTGGAATTCGGATGATGTTTCTTCGATCAGTTCTTGTGATGTTGATCTGGAGAGATTGGATGATTTTAGTGTTAACCAAGCTACCAGACCGAAGAGAAAGAAGAAAAAAAAGCACAAGGAAGTCGGAAATGAGGAGTCTTCTCCCTGTTGATTGCAACCTTTGCTTTGCAGGTTGAGTTTAGCTACCTATCTGCTTGTTGTGGACACTTGAAGTTGGTTGGACCCTTGATATATGTGGATGATGAAACTTGGTCTGTGAAGCTCTATTTGTGGGTGTGCTGATGGAAGTAGATTTCATGGTTCGAGTTGCTTCTTCAGCAGATGCCTATGGGGAAGTATCTAATGGTGTTATGACCTGTTGGTTGGTAGTTTTTGCTTGACCGGTTTGGAGAAGGGTTGGGTTTTGTGGCAGGTTACCCATCCCTTCGGGAAGAAGATAGGAGTGACAGTCCTTCCCTCTTCATTGGTTTCCTACCAGTATGTCCAACTGGGATCGTGTTTGGAGAATATAGCTTATAACTTTGTTTTCCAGCATAGAAGTTGAGATGATGGGTCCATAGGTATATTTGTGGATGTGTTTTCTGGATCTGTGCACCCCTTATCTTCTTCCATTCTGTATTACCTGGTTGTATCGCCTTTCTCTTGGCTTTTTCCCTATTTGGCGTTTCTTTTCTTTGTTTAGATCCTTTATTTATTTCCTCTACGAAGGGACAATAAGGATCTGTTTTGTTTCCCTATGGGGCACCTCCATGTACCCAAAGTTTTGGTTTAATAGTAACAGGATTTTCATTGACAAAAAAAACATCTTTTAAAGCATGTCTATGAACAAATCAATAGATACTTCTTAGTTTAGATTAATAATCCTAATGCGTGAGTAATAAGTAAAGTTCTAAGCATTTTGAATCAATACATAACAATAACATTAACTTTGTGACACTCCACTAGTGGGACCAGGAACACATCCGAAAGTCCTGAAGTTGAAGTACACATAATACATATGTACCAAACAATACTATCAAATAGCATGCAATCCAACTCATATTCAGAATGGATATAAATCCCAACATTTATAACTTGTCAGCATGACATATCATAATATGAAATAGAAACTGTCCATAGCAACATGATTACTTTCTACAACAAGAAGCTTAATCAATAATGACAAATCATCAAGTAGATGTACAAGAAATGTAATAACCATTGAAATCATGTTCTACACATCTCATCATCTTTTATACATTAGCCCTAAAACTACTTGGCTTGTACCTCACCAAGTAGAAGTCACCACACCTGATTTTCGTGTCAATGACTCACTGTCACTATCTTAGGGTTTAGCCGGACACCCTAAGATATCAACAACAGACTGTGGACACCTTATGGTTGCCTAAAGAGGCTCATGTCCTCATCTCGGGTACACGAGATAGGAACCAGCAAAACAATATATCACATCTCACAGTATTTCACATATTTTTCATTTCATATTTCACATATTTCATTTCAACAGAGTCTATTCCATCTGGACATAGACTTTCACATCAAGGATTTAGGGCCAGAGCCACTCCAGATAACTCACTCCTAAATCCTAGTGGTCTAAACTTTAAGGTCTCGATCCACACTCCGAAAATCCTTCTCATAATTCATCGATTACAACAAGGAGATCTGTTTTGTTTCCCCAGTGTGGTCCTCGGGGGAAACTCACAGTGTTTAGGGAACCTAACTAGATGTTTCGTTATTTCACTTGTTATTAGTCTCTTTTACTCATCTTAAAATAATTCAAAACATCATATATCATATCTATGTATTCTCGCATAACTAGAATAACATGAAAAAAATTAAGTTTATCAGTAAGGGCAGTGATCAAATTAAGAAGCACAATAAGTCTATAGATTGCAACAAATATGATTATTTCTATCTTCTACATCAACTCATAGCAATCATCAACAGTGGGCTTTCAACCTGAAACATAATCTTATTGTCCAACATTTACCCCATCAGGGTTTTATCATCATCAGTGGGCTTTCAGCCCTAGACATAATCTCATTATGCAACATTTACCTTTATCAGGGTTTCTCAATGTAAGGAGTGCATATGAAATTCAATTTCAACATAAATCTTATCAGTTCATTGTATATCATAGTTCTAAACAAATATTAGAAGAGGCATTAGAACTGTCAACAGTAAAAGCATATAGATATCATGCATCATTCCTCATACTCAGAATAGATTTATCATACAACATATGCATGTTCCATCCAATCTGAATAGAAGCCAATAATTTCATGCATATACATGCATAACAGACTTAGTTCTCTTCTTCTTTTATTTCACATTCTTCATATGGGTTTACTAATCAACACATGTTGACTATCAATTGAAGTTTGTACTATTAGTCCATTCTCAGAGTACAATTCACAATTCAAGAACACATTCTTGTAAATCAATTCAAATACTTGACTTGCATCTTTTAGTTGAATTCAATTACAGTTATGTGCATCTCTTAATTCCCCATTTGATATTATCATTCACTAGCATAATCAAACTCATCATTTTAGGGTAAGAGTTACATTCTTAGAATCATCTACTAATTCCTATCTTTTTCCATCATTTTATACTCAGTAGTCTCAACTTCTTTCATTTCATGTTCATTACATTATCTGGACCAATCTTTCTTGATTCACTTTACATACAATGCTTCTCTTCTACATAATATTTATCAAATTACAGTAGTATATTTCATTTAATTTGGATTAAGCCAAATTTAATTAAAATAAAAGATAAAATACTTCATCATACTATCTTCATTAGTTTCATCTTTATCTTGTAATCACCATTAAGTACATCTTGTTCATATTGTCTCTTATATTCAGATAAGTGTACCTTGTCATTGACTACTAATGTCATTCCCATAATCAACAATGATCATTCTTTATTATACTAAAACAAATGCATTAGACTTAGATGATATAGTAAGACTCATCATATTCAATTGAAGTATTAATACTTTCAAGTTCAGCATTTGATCACATTTCAAACATCATATACAAGTTCTAGGTTTATCACTCATAATTGTCTTAGTAATAAACTTTTAGGGTTTTCAATAAGTCATTCCTTAGTTCAACATATCATAAGAATCATATCATTTAGTAATCCAATCATGACTCAAGGGTTCATTAGGGTTATTCACAAACATGGAAACCCTAGTTTCCATTTTCACACATTTCATTCATCAACCATAAGTATACATTGATTAATTGACTTATTTCATTTACTAAATCAACACAAATCCTAATCAGGATATGTGGTCATTCAATTCCATTAGCATTCAACAATACACATGTATCATAAAATCTAGTACAATTCAAATATGATTTCACACATGTCAATTCAATTCCAAGCATATCGGCCATTGGGCTGGTTTTTAGGCAAAATTCACATGAAATACCATAGTCATCTACCCATAAGAATACCATGCATCCTCAATCATTATAACAGGAACTAATCAAGTTTCAATCAATGAGAAATAATCAAAATCAGTAAAATTGGATTCCCGAATATCTTTCCCAAATCCAATCCAATCACATACATATACAAACAAGATTTCTGATTGTTTTAGTTGGATTGAATTAGGATTTCAACATGAATACAAATCTTAGGAGGGAGAAAAAAACTCACCTCAGGTGCCAAGAACCTTAATTTCGTAGGTCAACCTTTAATTTTTTGGAAACTCAATCAAACTCTCGCAAAAGAATCCAATTCTTTCTCCTCTCAACTCAGAAACCCTAGAAATGGGGATTAGAAGAGAAAGAGTGAGAAAAGGGGGAGATTTGATGTGATTTCGAATCAAATTAGGAGAGGGATGGAATCTTGACATGTGAGAGAAGATTCACCATGAAATTCTATGCAAAGAAGCTAAACTTACTTGATTTCATCATATCTTGGATAGAGAAACCCTAGGTCATCATCTCCTCCACTTTCTCTACTTGAAACCCTAGCTCTCCTCTCTCTCAAGAATTTCATTTCTTTGACAGGAAGGACGAGTTATGAGAGCTCCTTGTGTGTTAGTTTAGTGATATAGAAGAATTGAGGTGCTTAGAACATTTGCAAACAAGCCCCTCAATGTATTTTTATTTTGCTTAGACTGGTTGGTCGGCTGAGTTATAAACTCGACCAAAACCACATGTTTTAGAACTCAAACCTCATCCACAAATTATGAAACTTTAACCCAATGTCGGAAAGTTAGATTATAAGATACAGTAAAAATTTTATATCATTTTGAATTACCAATAAATAATTAAATATCAAATACTACACTGCTATATTGCAGTCAGCAGCATGGTCGGTCGAGTTTTTCCTTCACAGAACTCGACTGACACCCACTCTGTAGAGATTAAAAGTCATCCAAAAATTACGCCAATTTAACAGGGTGTCTATAATTGAGTTTGTCAAGTACAGTTAAAATTTGAGATCAATTGGATGTGCCAATAAAACGATAAAATTCAATTATCATACTGCTATATCAATATGAAAATATGATCGGTCAAGTTTGAAACTCGACCTATAAATAGGTCATAACATTCTTCAGAAATACTAAAAATCATTTAGTGAGACACTATATTTATCAAATTCTGTACTCATATGTCATCAAAACCCTAATTTGGGCCGATTAGGGTTTCCAAAACTTAACCCTAATTATGTGAATCAAAGTATGATTAAACCTTCTCATTATATTTAAAATATCAAAAATTAAGTACCATCACTAATCGAGCTTTAAACAATGATCAATTTAATTAAGCATACAATTATCAAAGTAAACCCTAATCAAATGACTAATTTGAAAATGGGTCATTACATAATGGTTCTCTTATGCTTTTGTATAAGAAGAAGGGTTCCCGAGTCCTTTTCTACTACTCGAATAAAAAATGAAACAAGGAGAGAATGATGTTTTATCTCCAATATGCCATGATTATGAAAACATGCTAATGTTGTTCAAAACAACATAATATATAATTATTTAAAAGGAGATACAAGAAAATACAATTAATGAATGAAAATAAGAGAAATAAAACGATTAAAAATAAAATATCCTTGAATTCTATTATTATCTCCACCTTTACAGTTACAATTTTGCATGCCCCCAAGAAAAGTAAGAGAGAAAATAATGGTTATAAAAATGAGTTTTGTTATGATTATTATATTCCTTTACGTCTCTAGGTACTTGGCTATTTTTTTTAATGACGTCTAGAAGGTAATGCCCTCAAAGATGGAAATATTCCTTTTGGTTCACATTTGTTTCTAACATGATAATGAGATAAAATCTATGCCAAGATGTATAGTTTACTATTTGTAGATTCTTATATTTGTTGAGAAGCTCTTAGTAAAATTTGATCATACTCATCCATGAGGTTCTTCAATAGATATGATAGAGTAAGATAGTGAGATTTACTTCTAGTTAGACTATTTTTGTGTTTTGATATGTGTTTGAAAATTTGGAAATTTTTTCTTATATTTTTTTCTTTTAATATAAGTTTTTCTTGTAGATGAAGTTTTGTTTCTGATGATTAAAACTAAAAACTCTATAGAGATCTAGGTGAAATATGAGTAGTCATCAAATATTGGATGTCATTTATGTCAGTCTAATTCAATATATCAATTACTTCATTGTTTGGTTTTTCTTTACTAGATTCTTTTTTTGGACTATTAGAATGTTGTATGGGATGTACCAAAAATATAGACTTCCTATTGGTTAAGGTGGGAATCGTATATTCAATTGTTTCTTTCATGGCACCAAATATTGTGAAAGGAATGTAATACTAAAGTCCTCTATCAAATGAAAACATATCTGATGGTGAAAATATTATATCTTGATTTCATTGAGTCAACAATTTATAGAAGTATATATGACCACATGATAGATCTCTTGAAGAAGAGAAATATGGAATGGATCCTTAAGGTGTATTCGAGTGCCAAGATTCAGAGTAGTGTTTCTAAAGTCATCTTGGAGTTTCCAGAGCATGTATCTACTTATTTTACTTTTTACTCTACTCGACAGTTCCATTGTTAGTTTTCTCAGACATCTTCTAGGATAAGAAGGAAGCACCCTTATAACTAGGCATATGACTGATTTTGTTGTAGAGAAGGCATCCACTTTGAATCTGTATGATTCTTTTTTATTACTAAATTTGTTTTTGGACTATTTCTTATCATCCTTAGTGATAATTAGATTCATGTGATTAACATGGGTAGCATTACTTATGAAGAAACATTGATGAACTAGAAGTAGCGCTGAGATATCATCTTTATTTCCACATTTAAGTTCTTTCTAACGTCTTCCCTTCAAATGAAATCTTCATGTTCAACTCATATCTATTTAGATATCTATGTGTCAACAGGAATATCATCAAGTGTAGGAAAGAAATTCTTTGATTATAGACAAATGTTTGTTATACATGAAAAGAGAATATACAACCATCTATAGATACTATGGATACTTTAGCTTTATCAGCTTGAACATGTTGATGGTCAAATGGCGAAGTAGTTTTTTCTAGGATGTCTAAAGGTGCCCATCACAATCTCAAATGATGTTATATGTAGAAGCTTCAACTCTTAAAAAGTTTTTTTCTCAAGATAAAACACGAATAACAAGGTATGCAACTCGTGAATTATAGAATTACATTTTCATGAGGAAAATAACTATCATAGATCTTATCGATTTAGCTTAGGTGGAAGTAGGATTTATGCTTTTGGGGACTCTACCATTTTAAAAAGAGAATTAAAAATAGTGATAAATAGTCATTGATCTCACATTGTAAACGCTAGTAATGAAATTTATGTAGTCTCAAAACTATTTTTTACATTGTTTCTTAGGCATTATTTTATTAGTAGAATCTTGTAGTTCAAGTAGTGTTTTATGTATCTAAAATATTGTTTTTGGATTTGTTTCTTTCTTAGAAGTGTGATGTTGAAATACATTTATTACGAGATGCTATATCCATAGTTGTAGAATCTACAACTATACTTTGATTGTTCATATGTGAAGATGAATAGTGATATCATTGCGAGAATGTATTTTTTAGTGATATTAGGATTCATATGTTCTCAATATGTAGAATCCATAGAAATCCCTCTCAAGAAGAAAAAACAAAATTTTGGATGTGATACCTGGATTAGATTGAGAAAATAATGCACTAATGTTTTTGTTGTTGTCTTTCATGATGAACTTCAATGTTGCATATCATACATGCAGGTCCTCACACTCTCCCAAATTGTTCCAGGCATTAAACATCTATGTTAACTTCTGTCGAGACCATTATGGTCAAAATAGTACCCATCAATAATACCTTGCTTCCTTGTAGGTTTATACATTAATTGTCTAGGAAACTGCTTCCTGCACATGAATGCATATGTCTCCTTCTAAGGGGTGGTTTAGTATTATGCATAATGAAAAGAATAACTTTAAAATTCAGGAATTTGTACAACATTTTTGTATTGTTAAATAAATGGAAAGGAATGTTATGAATTTCAAACACACAACTGGCATGATTTTTTCCAAATCTCTTATAGATTGTACATGGATGTGAAAAGGGTGGTACATAGGTGTAGAAATAGGCTTAGTACATCCCTCACACATAGTGCATACAAAAGCTACTTCCAACTGAATCCAACCAAATGATATCAAATGAGATCATCACATCCACCTACAAATAACCAAATACAATATTTACTTATTCAAATTAATTTTTTTAACCTTCTCTTTAAATAATAATAAAAAACCCCGGGTACACCATACCAAATAGGAACTTACTGACTCTTTTTCTCTTATCTGCGGGAAGTAGAGTATAACCTAGAATCTCATATATATATATATATATATATATATATAAATATAAATATATACATATATATGTTTATATATGGCCCATATTGAATACCCGCCTCCTATTTTGGTTACTTTTTTTGGAGTTTCTTACTTTTGGCACGTAGAGGGTTACTTTACCTTACTAACGGTTACTTTTCATGCATAGATAGCTACATTTGCAATAACTATAACAAAAATACAATTATATATATATATATATATTTGTTGTGTATTTTTCCCAGATTTACTTTTGTAGTCGTATAGTTACTTTTTTATCAACATAGTTACTTTTTTTTTCACAGAGTTACTTTTTTGGTCAAATAGTTACTTTTTTGGCTGACGGGTAGCGAATTCCAAGCTACCTGCATGGGTATTGAATGAAATCCCATATATATACATATATTTAAATATATATATATATATATATATATGTATATATATGTGTGAATATATATATATATGTATATATATTCACTGCATGGGAGGGTAACTAAATTTCATTACCTATAGATCTATTTTGTAATAGGAAGGCACCTAACTGTAATGAGACAACCCCAAAATTATAATACAAACACTTGTCTTCTAAATACAATGTGAAAATTGTATTGTCCCTCCGAATATAGAAAAATGATATTTATGACAACAGTTTATGTGTATTACAAAATGAGACTTTGTATTACAAATTTTGTCATCTCATTACAACATTGCCTATCTCAATACAATTATGTGCCTTCCTATTACAAAACAGATGCACGGGTAACTAACCTTATCTACCCAAATGGGTAGTGAATGAATGACCTATATACATACATACACACACACAGATATATATATATATATATATATATATATATATATATATATAAAGTGAGAGAGAGAGAGAGAGTTAGGCAAGAATACACTAGAGTGTACATATCACAACGTACACCCCAATGATGTTTTCTTATCTAGACCATGTTTTTGCAAAATCTAATCCATTGATCTTCAAGATAACAATAAAAATAGGGCACATACAAAATTTGAGCCCATTTGGATGAGTCTAAGTCAGTCACCCTAGGGCAAGAAAATCAACATATAAAACTAATTTGAAATGCATAACTTTTATCTCCTTTAGATGCATGACCTACAAGTGTCCAAATGAGCTGAAATTTATTATATAGTATGTTCTTTTTTTTTGGGTGAAGTCAGGAGATAATATTATTCAGCCTGCTCTCCTCTTGCAGGGAAACGCCAATGATTACAGCAAATACCTAATGGAAAAATAAATTTGGTAGGACTCCTACTATTACATATGAGATAAGAGGGGGATTGACCCACAGGGTCGAGTGGAGGATCGATGTAAATTCGATCTTCCTGGTAATTTTTGAAGTGGTGTTTCGCAAGGCTATCCACCACATGGAGTTTACCTCTGTTGACTTTCTTTATAATAACATCTTCACTCTCCTTCAAATTACATCAGATTTCCTTAATCCAGTGTCTCACCGCCGGTGCACTGGCTGCGTTCTTCTCCAAAATTTCTACAGTCATCTCACTATCTGTAGCTAGAGTGTACCTTGCATAACCATTGAGTTTACTTATTTCATTAGCAAGAAGAACTGCTCGGATTTCTGCTTGGACTACTGAGGCTACCTTGATCCTCCTTGCACAGCCACCAAGCCACTGCCCGTTCTGGTCGATTGCCACTGCCGCAATGGCTGCCCAACTTCCGTGAACTGAAGCATCAGTCATCCAAAGCATTCTTTCGTCTTCATTCATCGTATGTGCACACTCTTGGAACACCTCCTCCTGATGTCTGCGAGCTTTATTACTCCAAGCAGTATGAATAGATCTCTGCAATTCCGTGATCAGGTTAATCTGATGGCTTTTCGGTTGTTTTAGACTGTTAAAAACTTCATCATTCCTGGCTTTCCAAATTACCCAACACGTTATAGCTACCTTGATTTGGGTGCTATTGTCTTCTTGTAGTATCTTTGATAGCCAACTTTTAAAAACCATTCCCGTGCTGGTAATGAGATCCCCTCGTATAGCTATCTGATTCCACACCTCGGCCGCATGCTGGCAATCCTGCAAAGCATGCAGGGTCGACTCGTCACTGTTTTTGCATCTTGGACATATAGCAGAATTAGTGAAAGTGCAGTGTTCTCTTCGAACATTCGTCATGATGGCCTCATGAGCAGCTAACCAAAGGAATATATGGATTTTGGAAGGAACTTGAATTTTCCAGATTCTGCCCCATACCACGTCAGTATTATCTGCTTCTGTAGAATGTATCATCTCGTAGGCCGTACTAATCGAGTATCTCCCTGTAATGTCATGCTTCCAACTCCAAAGATCACCACCATTATCTGTGTGAGGGGTCGGAAGACTTGTGATGCTGTCGACACATTCTGTAGGCAAATAATATAACAGAAACTCAGTATCCCAGTTATTATCAAGGCTGATAATACTAGATACTGTCATATCCTTGATATCCTCATTAATATTTTTGATGCAGATATCTTCCAGCTTACCATGATTGGGAACCCAACAGTCATACCACACAGAGGTTTCCTGACCATCTCCAATAATTTTTGTGCAGTTAGATGTAACGAAATCAACCCCTTTACTGACTGATTTCCAAAATGGGGTGGATCTGCCTCCCTTCTGAGCATAGCTCTTCTTATATTTGTTATGTATTCCCTCCTGCCAAAGAGAAGGTCTGGCATTAATGAAATTCCACGTGTTCTTCCAGAGAAGCGCATTGTTCCAGTCAGACATAGACTTTATACCCAGACCCCCTGTCCAGGCTCTCGGTAACTTTCACCCAAGATACAAGAGATATCGGGTGATCTTTGTGCCCACCACCCCAAATGAATTGCCTTATTGTTTTATCCATCTTTTTACACACAAAGATTGGTATATTAGCTGTCTGCATAGAGTACGTAGGAATAGAAGTAAGCACAGATTTCACAAGGCATATCCTTCCTGCAAGGGAAAGAGTTCTCGCCGCCCACCCATTGACCTTTGAGGAGATGTTCTCCGTGATATAAGCATAGGTGTCCTTATTGATTTTATGATGCAACAGAGGCACTCCAAGGTACCTTCCCAGGTCCTCCGTCTCTGCAATGCCACTGGCCGAGCATATCTGCAAACGTAAGCCTCGATTCACAGACCTAGAAAAGAAGTTTGTTGACTTGTCAATAGAGATCTTCTGGCCAGAAGCATCTTCAAAGCTTTTGAAACAGTTATTAATAGTAGCAATATGGTCCAAAGAAGCCTGCGCGAAGAGTACTATATCGTCTGCGAACATAACATGAGAAACATTCAGACCTTGCTGATACATTTTCACCGGTTTCCAGATTTTCTCTCTCACTAAGTTGTTGATAAGTTGTGTGAGTCTTTCCATGCAGAGAACAAAGATGTAAGGGGAAAGGGGATCTCCCTGACAGAGTCCCCTGGTAGCTTTGAACTTAGGTAGAGAAGTGCCATTCAGGATAATACTTGTATCACCTGCCTGTAGTGAATTCATGACATATTGATGAATATTGCGGGGCCAATTCATCTGCTCCAGTGTATTGTCAATGAACGCCCAGGATAGCCTATCGTAGGCTTTAGAAAGATCTACTTTAATCGCCATGTAGGGTGCACTAGATTTCCTCCTCATATTATGAATGATTTCCTGGACCACAATAATATTGTCGGTAATGCTTCTTCCTGGAATAAAGCTGGTTTGTACATTAGAGACCCAATTTGGCATGTGGTGCTTCACCCGTTCCACTACTACTTTCGATGCGAGTTTCATGATGGTGTTATTAAGGGATATGGGTCTTAATTGAGTACACTTCGTAGGGCTTTTGCATTTTGGAATAAGAACAATACTCGAATCAGCCAAGGTGTCTTCGATAGGTTGGCCATTCAGCATACTCTGTATTGTCCTTACAACAGAAGATTTAATAATTTTCCACTGCCTTTTAAAGAACAGGTTGTCAGTTCCATCCGGCCCCGCTGCTTTGTAAGGATTTGCGTTTTTAATAATTCTTCAGATTTCGTATTCAGTAGGCGCTGCTGCAATCTACCTTACTTGGTTATTTTTAAGTTTCTTGAAAGACGCTGGCATAGTATTCATATTGTTCCGGGTAGGAGTGGAATGAGCAGTGAACATATCTATGAAATGCTGTTGGACGAGATTTCCCAGATCCGTTTGGTTGGTAATCCATTCCCCCTCACTATTCTGGAGCGATGAAATTTTGTTCAATCTCCGTCTATTATTGACAAAAGCATGGTAGAACTTACTGTTGTTATCTCCATGTTGAAGCCAATTGATGTGGCTGCGCTGTTTCCAGTTCTCCTCTTCCTCCAGCATAAGATTTTCCAGCTCCATCTCAAGTTGAGTGCTCAGTCTGTCTGTCTCCATGTTATATTTTGCTTCCACTTCTTTTTGGGCAACAATAATTCTTTTCGTTAGATCATCCTTCTTATGATGAAATTTCCTGGTGATTTTTTTGTCCCAGCTGATAAGTGTCTCCTTAACGTTGTTCATAGCGGAATGGAATTGGCATTCCTAATTCCAGCCTCTACCAAGTAGCCTCTGGAAGTCTGGGTGATTGTGCCACGATGCTTTAATTTTAAAACCGAGCGTTACAGAAAAAAGACTTTTTATTGAGAATAGCTATCGGATTGTGATCAGACCCTATGCGTGGTAGATTCTCGCAAACATAATTGGGGTAATAGCAAATCCATGTTGCATTAGCAACAGCTCGGTCAATACGCTCATGGAGAACTCCCTTCTTGTAAGTAAATTTATATCCAGTACTGCCTATGTCAGTGAGGCCCGCCTAGATGAGAGAGTTGTTGAACAATGTTGCTTCACAGAGGTTGAACAGATTTCTGCCTATCTTCTCGTCTGGGCTCAGCATACAGTTGAAGTCGCCGAAGGCAATCCAGGGTTTTTTGATGGATGTGCTCAGCTGAATGAGGTGGTTCCAAAGCACAGGACGGCGAGTAGGAGACGGTGAAGCATACACAAAAGTGGTATAGTAGTTGTTGTTAATAAGGCAGTGGATGAAATACCTATTACTTTGGATGATTTCAATATCACAATCCGCTTCATTCCAAAGCACCCATATTCCACCTGAGAAACCTCTTGCTTCCACTCTGCGTGAGCTCGAGAAGCCGATATCTTTGATCACTTTGTCCGCCTGATCTCCAGAGATGTGGGGTTCGCATATAGCAACAATCTTAATAGCATATTTCCTGATCATGTTTTTGAGGTTGTGCCAAGCCTTCCTCTTGCCGGCACCCCTAATGTTCCATGCCAGTGTATTAATCATTAAACAGATAAAGGAGATACAGTTACTGGCTGGGAACGGCAGAAGCGCCGTCTATCTCATCGCCTCCTCGTCCCGATCTTCCTCTAGTGTGATAGGGATGTTGTCTGGTTGGATTACCTACTGTCGAAGTAACCTCCTTCTCTTTCGCTTTCCTCCCTGCCATTGATGCTTTCTTATTAGATGTTCTGGCTGAGGTGGACGGA